>CM041525.1:7118407-7718407 GCA_023091065.1 Dianthus caryophyllus | reverse complement strand
ACTACTTGATCTAGTTCAAGCAAGTGAATCATGGTTTTTTTTTTTTTTTTTTCTTTTTCCTTTTTTTTTTTTTTTTCTTCTTTTCTTTTTCTCTATTTTTCTTTCTCATTTATTTATTTATTTTATTCATGTTTCTTATTTAATTGTCTAAAGTAAATTTATTTCTCAAAATATATTAAATTTTAATTGTCATATTTTTAATATTGATGGGTACTTACCGAGTACTTTTTATTTTTTTAAAAACATTGTAATATTAATATTTTGACTAAATCATGGCATGTAAAATAATTTAATTGTCTTTTTCATTTATGGAGTTTTAGTTTTTCTTTATAAGAATTTGTTAATACCCGCACTAAAATACGATTTCAACTATAGTATTATTTTTAAAAAGATTTATGTAAAATGAAAATATTAAAATTAAAATATAATAATATCTTGAAAGTAAAAGTAGGAAAATAGTTTTATGAGAAGAAAAAAATGATTAAAAAGGGAAAAATGGTGAAAAATGATTGGATTGGTGATTTAGTTGGTGACTTGTTGGATGGGAGGTGAAAGTGAATCAAAGTGGGTAGAAAGAGTTTAAGAGTAAAAAATGAATGGTGATTCAGTTAGTGTGATTTCTGGATGGGGATGGTCTAACAATAACACATGATATGAGTCTAGCTTTGACTAATCCAACAGTTAAGATACCTCCAAAATGACTATATACAATCATTAAATTTGATAATTTGATATCTCTCATAGTCTTATGTAATACTCCTATATAACAAATTAAATGCTTTACCATAGGAGCAGTGCCAAGAATTACCACCATAATTTACGAGACCAACAATTTTGTTATAGGACGGGTCTATACTATAAGACGGGCCCAAAAGAAAAAGAACTCACTCTAAATCCCGTTTTTTTGTTTTTTTTGTTTTTTTTTTTTTTTTTGTTTTTTTTTTTTTTTTGTATTAAACTTAGTTATTATTAAGGTAAATCTTAAACTATTATTGTTAAGAGACACATAATTAATGTATATTAGAACCAACAAAACAAAATAAAAAATACTCCGTATTAAACAAGACAAATATTTCCGCAAAGTCCACACATGTTGTAAAAGCGCACTACGCAGGCCCGCTTGCATGAGTTTTAGGGGGTAAAGGTAAATGGATCGTGCTCTAGTGTAGGTGAGTGGACCTTGTTATCTATCAGTCCAGTCTGTGTTATTGCCAAACTAAAGGTTTCAATGATATTACTTACGCAATTTCTGACCCGAGCCGCTGAACCGTCAAAAATCAACTCGTAGCTGACCCAAAATTAACCTACCTTTTTCACCCAAACCCAAAAACTACATGAAAATCGGAATGACCCGCCATTTAGGTCATAACCCAGCCCGTAACAGATTAACTTGTTTTTTCAATATAATTACTTTTTCAAAATATAATTGTTGAGTTAGACGCTCTTAATTTATGGTAAAACCAATTCAACAATTAAGCAAGCCCATCAGAATGTAACTTCTTGTCCCTTCATTTAGTGTAATTATTAGGTTTTTTTTTTTTTTTTTTTTTTTTTTTTATGTAATGGGCTCGTCTTATACTATTAGAGGGTCTTACGGGATAGTTGCCGAAAAAATTTATATTTCTGTATATGATGTCCAAAGACTCCAAACTCAATCACCTATAAACAACTAATCCGTCAAAAATATACTCCTTGATAAATTACTCAGATCAATAAATAAAATTTTAGGGTTTTTGGTTGATCATACATTCGTACCTAAAGTTTACTCAATCGTACCCAACAAAAACAATTGTCTTTATCATTTGCACGACACTATTTTACAAGTGCTTTGTTTTTCTCTTGATCTCTCTCAAACTAATATTGAAATCCTTAAATGTCGCCGCCACCCTCGAACAGCCAATAATAATATGTTGTCTAAGAGTTTTACACGGAGTAATAAATATTCAATTTATTTGCCATAAAAGATAACTAAACTGTTAAAATTAATCAGTGAATCTAATACTGTTGTGGATATTCGAAAAGTTAAGAATTATTCTCAACATTTTGAATAAGGTTCCAATTCTAACTAAACCACCAGACCACCAATACTATTAAGATTTATTTTTAATGGTTTAATTAACCGAGCCGTCAATGCATGCCCAATTACCCATAAGGCCATAAGCCCATAACCCATGCATAACACAATACTCATCTAACAAATGAAGCATGGACATAAACTAGACATCGTTAGTTGGCAACAAGTTGACTTTTGTACCACGTGGCAAGCTGGTAAAAAGTCAACATCCCCAAATAAAAGGGAGTATAGAATATAGATAGCACAGGACAAGTGGCCCATTCTTTGCCATACACGTTATCTATACGACTATACTCGTATAAGCCTTTATGCATAATAATGCATTGATGATCGTTGTGTTCTACTACTACTACTCCACTAGCCAACTTATTACGAGTATAAGAGAAAAGCTACCCAACTACTCGTATCAAGCTAGGTGTAAAACGTCCCCGAACTTCC
The DNA here is from genome assembly GCA_023091065.1 of Dianthus caryophyllus. NCBI lineage: Eukaryota > Viridiplantae > Streptophyta > Magnoliopsida > Caryophyllales > Caryophyllaceae > Dianthus > Dianthus caryophyllus. The sequence continues at coordinate 7,715,895 of CM041525.1, read as the reverse complement.
TCTATTGGATTGTGGTCCAGTTTACCGAGTACTACGAGTACAATTTTTTTATCTCTATATTTCTCGACATACGTCCCCGAACTTCCTCTATTGGATTGTGGTCCAGTTTACCGAGTACTACGAGTACAATTTTTTATCTCTATGTTTCTCGACATACGTCCCCGAACTTCCTCTATTGGATTGTGGTCCAGTTTACCGAGTACTACAAGTACAATTTTTTATCTCTATGTTTCTCGACATACGGGTAAACTTTTCTCTAATGAAGGAAATTAGTTTTAAGGTTCTATTTTATCTAATACGTAATAAGAAGTATTACGTAAGAGATTGTTTATTGGGACACTTGACAAGAGACTCAAGAATTATAAATTATATTTCGAGAAACATAGAGATGTTTGTCAAGACCAACTCTAACTCACATAATCACTTAAAATGATTAACCAAAAGCCACTAACAATAATACATTAAGGGTCTGTTTGGATAACATTTTAGAAGGGAAAGGAAAGTGAGGATGAGCGAGGGAAGGGAAAAAGAGGGGAGGAAAGGGGAGGGAAATCAAAACTTGGATTTTTGGATAGGTAAAATTAATGAGAGGGAAGTGAAGGAAAGAATAATGGAGATGGCTTAATGGGAGTCAAGTTAAGTTTTCCTTCCAAATCTTAACAAAGTTGGAAAGATTTTGTTTTAGTTGAAATGAGGGAAATCAAATCCCTCGGTTCCCCTCCCCTTTCAATCATTTCCTTCCCTATATTGTAACCAAATAAAGGAAAATGCTCCCCTTCCTTTCCCTCCCCTCCTTTTCCCTCCAATTCTTTCAATCCAAACGGACCTTAAGGATGCTATTTTTCTGGATAACAAAATGTAAGTCTAAACGAGGGAAAGAAAATGAGGAAGGAAGGAAGGGGATGGATGGAGAAAGGAATGTTGGTGTTTGGATAGATTTCCCTCCAAATCTTTCTAATTGTGAAGAGATTTTGATTACACTTGGAGGAGGGAAAATGCATCCCTCAAAATCCCTTCTCTATTTCCCTCATTTCATTTTTTGTAACCAAACGATGGAAACTCTATCCCTTCATTTCCTCCCCTTCCTTTCCTTTCAGTTCTCTCAATCCAAACACACCCTAAAGTGCTAAAAACTAAAGTATGAACAAAACTTATGTAGAGCCTCTCCTACCGATATCATGAACAAACAACAGAGAACCTTTTCAAAATTCTTGTGACTTACTCCATACTACGTTATACTTGGGATAACGTAGCTAGTATAACTTGAACTAAGAAAATGTGTGCGGTTTGTGATGGTTAACAAGGGTGCAAAGAGAGTAATGGATGAAACGTTATCCTCACATGAGCAAATGAATCAACTTTTACAATTTTCAATAAGACATATTCTTAACTTGAAAATATTCCTAATTTTAAGGGCCTGTTCTCCTCACCTTATTTTTACTTATCTTATCAAAAATTTCAGAAAACTTAAAGAAACTTTAAAAGCTTAAAAACTTCGTAAAAACTTCAAGAACTTATAAAACTTTAAAACTTTAAAACTTCAAAGAAACTTCACCTTATTTTTACTTATCTTATCAAAACTTTAAAACTTGAACTTATAAAAACTTTAAAACTTCGTAAAAACTTAAGAAAACTTCAGACTTCAGATTTCAGAAAAAATAAGGTGAAGAGAACAGGCCCTAAGTTCTTAACATTTGTGTAGCGGACATATGATAGAGACACCCTTTTTAAAATTATGAAAACCTTCTTGGCCATTTAGTTTAGGATTAATTGCCAAGAATAATCCAAACTGATCCTATTATTCCATAAATAATCCGAACTCGAATTAATCCACGAATAATCCCAAATATTGAAGTAACATTCCAATAATGTACTTTGGTCAATTTTAACCTGCTTTAATCAATAAAAAAAATAAGTGAAAACGGTTTGAATTTTACTTAAAATAAGAGTGAGGCAAAGTTCGAGTCGATTTCACAATTTTTTTAACGTGTTAGAATCGATTGAAATTTAAAAAGACATTATTTAACGTTACTCAATAATTGAGATGTTTCGAGAATTAATTAGAGTTCGGATTATTTATGGAATAAGAGGACTAGTTCGGATTATTCTTGGCAATTAATCCTTTAGTTTATTCGAGTTCTATTACCATAATATAAACGATTATCTCCGTCTTAAAATTATGCTACGATACTTCATATTTCATCGTAGTTACTAAACTCTCACCCAATCTGCCAATCACCAGTACTTCTATGAAGTACTTAATCTATGATGTTTGATCTTATATTCCTCACATTAATCATTGAATCTCCATAACTGTAACACACTAAAGTTGAAAAAGTCTACAAGGTCCATCTATTACGGTGATGTCTATCATGTAGCAAGATAGAAGAATTATTAGAACTTTGTCAAACCGCCCATTTTATATAGGCATGTAAACAAGAAATACTCCACTAAAATTAGGACAAATCAGCAAAAATTGACAAATTTTCACATAATTCAGAGGCCCCATACAAAATTCCATACCCTATTATCTTGTGATATGTGATGCCACCTTTGGGTCACTCTTTTTAAGTCTCTATTAAGTCGGCATATTCATAGTGATTACTGATTACTGATTACTGATTACTGATGGCCTTAACTTTCCAAAGTTCACCTTTTTAGCTTTGATGGGTCTCGCCTTATAAATACTAGTACGGAGTATATTACTGTTAGAAAATGTTTTAGTCTAATGGTTAAAATAAACATATCGGTAATGAAATCAGTGTCACGTTTGAGCATAGACTCGAGCACTACTCTGCTTCAATGGACTAAACTACAACACATTGACGACTGACAACTAAGGACTAAAGAGCTGCAAGCGCAAACCAAAGGAACAAAACCCCCACACTCTTTCACGACAACGATCTTAAAGGCTCACTTCTGGTACCAATTTTCAATTTGTTAACATATATACTCACCGAGTAATCGTACAAGTACTTCCTCTCTCCTATTTAGTTACTCCGTGTAAACTTCATCCAATCGCATTTGCCACGAGAAAATTGAAAAATAATTGTAGATGTTTCTATAGGATAGCATTTAAAACGTATAAATCTTATCTACCAGAAGAAATCTTCAATTATTTACCAAAAGAGAAAGCATATTCACCGTACATAACTACAGCAGGTATACAGCAAACTACGACTAAGTAGTAGAGTGTAAAGCTACCCTTGAGAGGGACCAAAGAAAAGAAATTAAGGCTTGTCCGTCCAAATATACAACGCGTGGACATATAGTAGTTATTGCTTTCTAGTTTCTGTAACAATAAACTTTTTAGGCAATTAACTCCCTTACAACAACATTACCTTAATGTTTCGTTTTTCACAAATTCTTGTTTAAGACGGTGAATCTGTCTTAAGCCAAGTTAACGGCCAAAATACTTCACAAAAGACAGTGGGGAGAAAGTTGTTCTCCCCACTAGCTTCTTGTCTTTTTCCCCATATTCAATTCGCTTTCTCCCAAGTTAAACCAGAACCGCGCTTTTAAGGGAGACCAACACTTCGTTTTTAGCCCTATGCTTCTAACTAAGAGGTCGGGTACCAAAATGACCGTAACGACAGTTCCGTCAAACATCACACTGAATAAATGCTACGAGTAATTTACAAACAAAACAAGTGAAAAAACGTTTATTGATCAGAAGTGTAATGGGGAAGCTCGACAATTTTTGGTTTGACCAAAAACTCAAAGGAGGCCTATTACGGTACACTTTTAATGTTAGGTACCTCCTGAGTCATGTCATGATTGACATGATGACTTGAACTATAAGCGTTCAGCGATCATATAGAAGATTAGGGCCCTGTTCTTTTCAGATTAATTTCTGCTCTTATAATTCAGCTCAGCTATTATAAGTTCAGCTTAGCTCCTAATAAATTCAACTCTAATAAGTTCAGCTTCTAGAAGTCTCACTGAGCTTTAATTTACACTCACTTTACCTCTTATAAGTTCAAATTTTTATAAGTTAATTCTAAAAAGTTCTAAAAACAAGCGCAGATGGTTGATATTGTCCTACTGTAATGTGTAAAGGGCTTTCAAGTCTCAACTGAAAAAGTCTACACTCCAACACATGCTAATTTCCCAACCCAGTACAGGAGCAGACCAAGTCAAAGGTGACTGGAAAACAGAAACTCCAAATTGTTTTTAACACAAAAACCTAGCCATCTTTCACAGGGTTTTAACTTCACTTATACTCCCTTCATTTCAAATTACTTGTCTCCTTTTCACTAAAATTTTCCCAAATTACTTGTCCCCTTTCTATTTTTAGTACTCCTATGTTTTAACAAATGATTTTCAAAATTTTCTCATTTTCATTACCATCCCTTAAATCATCCCAAAATAGAAAGGGGACAATTAATTTGGATGGAGGGAGTATAAGGACCTGTTCTTTCCAGCTTATTTTCAGCTCATTTCGATTCGATTCATTTCTTGATTGATTCGATTGATTCAATTCACTTCTGGCCTTGATTCGATTCGATTGAAGACAATGACATATGTTATAAATTTGAACTTCATTCGATTCGATTGATTCGATTGATTATTTCTGGCTCATTTCGATTCGATTATTTCGATTGATTCGATTGATTCGATTCAATTAAAAAGTTGAAAAAACAGTCTAATACTCCATACTCCATAAGTATTTAGCAACATGAGTATTTGATAATTGATACTCCTTTTATTAATATTCATTCACCCCATTGATGTTTTAACATTATTTATGAGTTTAGTGAGTATGTGACATTATGGACAAGAATTAGGATCAAGCAAGTCCTCCACATATTTTAAGTCTTTGAGTCCGAAATTTTGAGATTTGAAACTTTAACAAAAAAATTGAAACTTTAATCACAAAATGCGAAATTTGAAACTTTAAGGAGGAACGCCGGCCCGTTACAGCTGCCCGCCCGCCTCTTGTACTAAGATCTAATCTCAGCCCATCATTTTGTCAATCTAAGGGCCTGAAATGTGACTTAACGACTTTCCCTAAATCATGGAGTTGATAGAACTTACCTCTTATGGACAATATATAAATATAAATTTAGTTATGTGTAATCTTGTTTGATACCCCTTAATTACAATGTTAATATTAAATTTTTACAATATTTTATGAAGTGTAATTATAGAGGTTATGGTCGCAAAAATGTGACATGATAAGTGTATCATGACATTATAGCCTTATAGGGTGAATGGATTTGAATAAAAGTAACATAAAACCAACTTAGACTGTTCTAAATATTATATGAGGTGCAAGTTCACTAAAGATAGATGGAGAAGTACATTAACCACACCACAAGCTATGTTACCAACTCGACTATAAGTGTCAGACACAGCATGAGGTACGACATGATGTCAATGTGTTGGACACGAACATATATGAAAAGATTTGTAGGCATCAGTGTAGGATTTGAAGTGCCAAGTTTGTACACGGGATACAAAACTAAAGTGAAGTGTCGAAATAACACTGGTTGAAAGTACTCTCACATATACCGTGATTTCTTAAGTTCTAAGAGTATTATGTACGGAACACCTTTCTACATACAATCATGGACCTTTTCCGACCCACGGCGGTAAATCCTATAACGAATGTGAAAGAAAGTAAAGCTAAAGAGTGGATTTCATGCTCGGCCAACCCTATTAATCAACCAGCCCTTAAAAACTAACCTAATTAGAGGTAACACATTGTTGGTTAAACTCCAACACGTCATTCCACATACTTGAAAATGTATGAAAACTAAAATTTCTAGCATTTTTTTTCAATCAACCTCCAAACTAATGGCAACACTCCATGTGTAGCACGGGCATGCATTTTCTACCATCTTTCCAAAATAAAAGTGGGTTAATAATTATGTTTGCCTTAAAGACTTTCAGAAGAAAGAAATACTTCGTACATCATAAAAACAGAAAAGGTCAAACTAAAAGAGACTAAAAGTTGAAAGAAAGTTTCTCCTACCAAAGTGTGAACTCTCAAACTTTTTTCTGCTACAAAATAAAGGGAGATAAACTTTATACCCTACATAAAGTGGATTATTGTCTTGTAGTATAGTTTTTCTGAAGGTTTTGATATGTAACTGTTCACATACACCTTTGTCTATAAATACACTTAAAACCTTCACAGTCACCTTACCAAAAACAAATCCACAGCATCATTATTTCCCTCACCTATAAAAAAAATCTGCTGTGATCTTCCATCCACAGCATTCTTTTTTCAAAAATCAACCTCTCATCCTACAATAATACAACTCAAACATCCACTGGTCCACACATTTTTCGTTGGATCATCGGTTTTTTTTTTTTTTTTTTTTTTTAAATCGTCGTCTCCGGCGCCTCAACTGATTGACTCTTTCAATTACTTTGATTTCTGTCTCTTCTGTGAGTTTTTTGAATTCTAACAAAATTGCCGGAATAAATGGCAGAAAACGTCATGCCTAATATAGAAGAGAACAACAACTACCTATATTCCTCTTACACAACACCCATTGACATTAGAGATTCTTTATCAGCACTTATCTTAAATGCAAGTGCTAACAACACCAACACCCTCGATTCGGTCTTCTCCTATGGTCAACCTTTAAACCCCATAACCGAGTCTAACAACAACAATAACAACCATTTCTTTGAGCCACTAGGCTCCTCAGTGTACCTCAAGCAAAGAGAGTTGCTCCAAAAATTCTGGCTCGAAAAGCGGTCTATGACCTCGAGCTCTTCCTTGAGCAGTCAGTTACGACATCATTCATACTTTGCCACGCAGACGAATTCCGAGAAGAAGAAGCTATACAGGGGGGTGAGGCAGAGGCAATGGGGAAAGTGGGTTGCAGAAATTAGACTACCACAAAATAGAATGAGGGTGTGGTTGGGTACGTATGAAACAGCGGAAACTGCTGCGTATGCGTATGATCGTGCTGCGTATAAGCTTAGAGGTGAGTATGCTAGGCTGAATTTCCCTAACATTAAGGATCCTACTAAGCTGGGAATTGGAGATTCAGCTAGAATGAATGCCGTCAAGAAAGCTGTCGACACAAAAATCCGTACAATTTGCCAAAAGTTGAAGCGTGAGAGGGCCAGCAAAGTTGCCAAAAAGAAGCAAGTGAAATCAAGTGTTACTACAAGTGATAATACTTGTGATGGTGATGGAGGAAAGAGCGCTAATTGTGAAAATCACAAGAACAATGAGAATGATGTTTCGATAAAGGGATCGGAATCATCATCGTCTCCGTCATTTTGCTCTGAGATGGTTACTGAAAGTGGAATTACTAACATGCTCTCACCGACAGTTTCCGAAGAAGGTTGGAGGAGCAACGGAAACTCAACACCATCCAATGCAACTACCAGCTATTTCAAGGTGGTAGATGACATAAATGTTGAGGGCTGTTCCTTGGAGAAGATGCCATCGTTTGATGCGGAATGGATATGGGAAGTTCTAGCTAATTAGGTCGTGGTACTTCAGTACAAAACCTTGAAAATTCAATAGCCGAATTATGATTACTATGACAACAGAAATATGGTCTATTAACTTGCAAGTTGCGAGTGAATGAGCAGTCTATTGATAAGGGGTGCATATGATATGTCTTAGGTATTGCTCTGTAAATTTTAGTGTTGGTTGACATATTATTGGTGGTAGTTTTCTAGTATGATCAAACAAGTAGTAAAGTTCCCATATGTTTTTTATTGGGCTGGGAAAGCTATTTGATGATTAGATTATTCAAAATATAAGTTTATTATGTAGTTTTCAATGTCTTGTATAAAGTAGTATAAGCCTGTAAGCTAGTTTTTGTTTTATTTTTTCGCTTATCTAGTATTGGCTCATTGGATAATATTTGCGTAGAATATGGCTTTTATTAACGAGACTGAAAGCGAGACTCACTATACAAAGCAAAGTGTAAGTATACAAAGCTACAACACACTAAAGACAAGTTATAAAAAACACATGGTAGGGCTAGTGAAAAAGCCTAAAATATTGTTTGCACTACGATGTAACATCGTGCTTAACTGGCATCACTCTTTAGGTGCTGGTATAACCACGGGACAAACCGAAAAGTGAATGTATTACGGTGTAGGCTATTCACAAGCACTATTGGTGCATTCACTTAGTCACATGGGTTTATAATCTACCCGTTTTTTTAGGGGCGATCATTTTAAGTCATTTATTCACGATAATCTTCAGCTACAACAGTTAATGTGCGCAATCCAAACAGATAGCATGGCCATGAAGGAAAAGTAGAATATCCTTGAACTTTAATTAAGCGAACGCAGGCATACCTGATACTCGTAGTTAACATTGGTGGCCAAATGTGTCCTACGAACAAAATTGAGCATACATACGTCTGCAACACCATATCTGTCAAATCACGGAAATAAGAGATTAGGTCGGAGTAAACATAGGATGGCGGATAACAAGATCACAGGAAGTGAAATGACAGAATGTAAGCGAAGCTCGGAAAATGACTCATTGATCATGCAAAAAAAAAAACAGTTGTATCATTAAGAGGCCATAGATTGATATGATTCCACATGGTGGTCCTCTTTGGTAACGTACAGCATAGGTGGTGTATAACAACTTGAAATTCTGACATGACCAACTTACAAAAAGTGGGCACGTGGGGGGAACAATGTCGAGCAGTGTCATCGCTTATGCTAAGCACCATGGAAGAATTTGTGAGGTTTTAAAGGAAGTTTTGTGATGGTTCAAAAGAAGAAATAAGCGTCTCACAAGTCACAACGACATTTCCATTTTCGAGAAATTTGTAGTCCTGAATCTTTTGGTATGAAGAAATAAGCAAATCATATTTTGGAAAAATACTCGAGCTATTCAAATCTTCTTCAATGTGCCACTCAAAGCTAATACATGACAATCAACCGTAGTATGAATATATAAAATTCTACGTATGCCATACTCAAAGGTTAATGCTAATATGTGAAGATTGAAGAGCTCAAACTGTTAACGAAGAAACAGGATAACTAGTTCAGGCCTCTCAAATCGTAATTGTAGCAAAACATATGTTGAGAAAAATGAAGCTAATCATCAACAGCTACTGTTTTGAGATTTATTATTCGACAAGAGAAGATTGTTCTTGTTTTCGCGAGAATTATTTTTCCTTTATGTGTTGTAACATCATTGCATTTGGTAGGCACCACATAATAATTTCTGAGGTTATAAATAAAGATGAAAGTTAATACTTAAAAGGAAGAAATAAGTGCACAACAATGACATTTTCGACAAATTCGTAGTCCCAAATACATTCAACACGACAGCGACAACACTATCTACTCAAAATCGTCTTGTATCTTAATGCATCACGTAAATTGTTTAGACTTAGAAGCTAATAAAATATGTGTCACTGAATGTGAATATACGATGATCGAAACTCTTGATTATTTGAGAAAAAAGTATGATAACTAGATAGTGTTTTTAGCTTAAACACAATTAAGTAACAAACAACCATAACATAAATATAAGCAGAACAAATTTTGATTCAAACGCGCAAAATAATACTCCGTACTCAGTAACAAAACAATCCGTGCGATTATTGTCGTAGTATATTTCGAGATAAATTAGTCTAAGCTCATAAGCAAGAGCATAAACTTGCTCAGAGTTAGGGTTTTGAAATCCAGAAAATCGATTAACAAGTAATCATTGTGATCATTAAGATTTTTCAAGACGAACTAAATTTTTAGATTACACCGAATTAAAACAGGTAAAATTTCGTGGTAAATTTCCAGAAAACTAAGCTAAGTTCATCAGCAATTGCATTAACTTGCTTGAAGTTAGGGTTTCGAAATCCACATATTCGATTAACAATTAATCCTTGTGATCATCAAATTATTCTTGCATCATATCTAATTTCAACCACGATTTCAAATTATTTGTACGAAACTGATAATTCTCCTTCAAATTCGTTTAATTATGCAATTTTTGTCGCATGATTTCAGAGAGAAAATTGCAAATAATTACTGTAATTACATTGTAAGAAGAGAAATAGTACCTATAGAATGAAATTGATTGAAATGGAGATATCGTTCGAAAGATCTTCGATCGTCTGCGCTGAGAAAATTGATGGAGAGAACGCAAATTTGGAGGAATTAATTTGGGGATTTTGGTGTTATGAGCAGGAGATTTGGCGGGAATATTTAAGTAATTACATTTAACCTTGCCTAAAGTGAAAAAATATGGGCATCAGCCGGTTTTAATCGGTAGGTCTAGACTTGTCAAACGGGTCGGGCGGGTCGGGTTAGGGTTCGGGTTATACGGGTCGGGTCAATACGGGTTCGGCTCAAATACGGGTCGGGTCGGGTTCGGGTCGGTTTCAGGTCAAAAATACGTTTTTCGCGCATTTTTATTTATTATTTTTTTAATTAAAAAAATTCTTTTATTGTTATTTTACATTATGTAAATATTTTATTGTACATATCTAATACTAAAATTGATATATATTCATTCTTGTAATTTATAAAATTAAAATAGTCTATTTATGAATATATTTATAATATTTCAATCATAATTTTCATTAGCATTTTGATATTTCAACTTATAATATTGAGGTTGTAATAATTATTAATATTAAATTATTTTTTTTCATGAAATATTAATTTTGTAGGTTCAAAAAGTCTTGTTACACGAAATTACACTTGACCCATCGGGTCGAACGGGTCGGGTCGGGTCTTGACCCTAAATTAACGGGTCATTTCGGGTTCGGGTCATTTCGGGTCACGGGTCAAATTTTACGGGTCGGGTTGGGTCGATTTTTTGGGTCGGGTCGAATTTTGACAGGTCTAGGTAGGTCCGTGATACCGTCTTACGTGATACCATGCCATATGTGATTTATTGCAATTTTAATAGATGCGTGTATTAAATCTTAAATCGGTCAATTTTAAAATGTTATATAGGTCCATGAAAGTCTAACGGCACTTACAAGAATAAAATATGAATCAATCAAAAACTGATGAGAAAATTTATCTTTTATCGCAAAGGATCTCGAACTCTTTATTGTTATTTTACATTATGTAAATATTTTATTGTACATATCTAATACTAAAATTGATATATATTCATTATTGTAATTTATAAAATTAAAATTGTCTATTTATGAATATATTTATAATATTTCAATCATAATTTTCATTAGCATTTTGATATTTCAACTTATAATATTGAGATTGTAATAATTATTAATATTAAATTATTTTTTTTCATGAAATATTAATTTTGTAGGTTCAAAAAGTCTTGTTACACGAAATTACACTTGACCCATCGAATTGAGCAGTCAGTCGGTCTTGACCCTAAATTAACGGGTCATTTCGGGTCACGGGTCAAATTTTACGGGTCGGGTTGGGTCGATTTTTTGGGTCGGGTCGAATTTTGACAGGTCTAGGTAGGTCCGTGATACCGTCTTACGTGATACCATGCCATATGTGATTTATTGCAATTTTAATAGATGCGTGTATTAAATCTTAAATCGGTCAATTTTAAAATGTTATATAGGTCCATGAAAGTCTAACGGCACTTACAAGAATAAAATATGAATCAATCAAAAACTGATGAGAAAATTTATCTTTTATCGCAAAGGATCTCGAACTATGATATGCAAATCAGCACATTATACGACGGTTAACGGTTGTATCCATTGAAGAGACGTGTAGCGATCAATTTAAAAACCACCCATTTCTGATACACACAAACCAAAAGCCTTAAAAATAAATCCTAAAATAGAGCACAAATGATGAAATATCATATTTAAAGTGAGAAATTAATCAATTATGAGGCTTACCATCTATCTATAAATTTTCAATGGTAATCCCGAATTTTTTTATGGAGATTAGATGTTTGTTTAGAGAGAAAATGGTGGCCAGGGTTTGTTGAAAAAAAAAAAATCTTAAAGTGGTCACTTTTTAATCACAAACAACTTGTCGGAAGCGAACTTAGATGGTGATTTAAAGTTGTAAGTTTTGAAACTCAAATAAATGCACTCTCATAAGTCATAAGTGAAACGAAGTAATATACAACCATGAATTCTAAGGTAGCGTTTGAGAACTCAAATTTGATTTTAAATTTAGGATTTAGAATTAGACATATGAAATAGATGGTTTTAAAATCAAATCATTAGTTGTGTGAGTTAGGATTTGAAAATGACACCAATTAGGCATTTAGGGTGTCATTTGATGCTAGCTAGTTTTCTTAAGGGATGGATTTGGGTTGGATTTGACTCAAATACAAATCCAAATTCTTCAAGTTCCCAAACACCTAATTTAGGCTAAATCCGACATTTCAAATCAAATTCATGTTCCAAACGCACCATAGAGTAATCTAATTCTTAGTTAGGTAGCGTTAGTGAATAGTTATTTCATTTGAAAATTCTCATTTCAAACCTAGATTGTAAAATGTGGAATTTGCAAATGAAAGCGGTGAAGGTGGAATTTGAAATCACCAAATTTAAGCTTGAATTGGTGTAGGAATGAATTTTGTTCAAATTCAAATCCCAATATTTGTATTTTGCTAAAGGTAGCGTTTGGGAACAGTCATTTCATTTGAAAATTCTTATTTCAAATCTAGATTGTAAAATGTGGAATTTGCAAATAACATGGGGTGGTGGGGAATTTGAAATCACCAAATTTAAGCTTGAATTGGTGTAGGGATGGATTTTGTTCAAATTCAAATCCAAATCTTTGTATTTTGCCAAACAATTTATTTGGATCAAATCCAAAATTTCAAATCAAATCCACGTATCCAAACACAATATATATCTAAAATTTCAAATCAACTCCACATATCCAAGCACACTATTAGTTCATACATAATACAGAACTTAGTTGAAAGTTGAAACCACAATGACTAGATTCAACTACCTGATCATCTCAACAAATTTGCACTCAGAAAATCAAATTACATATCTTAAAACTGTTGGATTATTTTTCCACAAATTCCCAAGGTTATATTACACTGCCTTCCATAATCGTTGATCTTCGTTTGTTCCGTCCTCTGCTGTCACGTCTATTTCTTCGACGCGTGCATAATCTTCTCGTGGGAGTTGTTTATCGTTATTGTATTCTTCTTCTGCCGAAATTCAAAATAACAAACGTAAGACACTAAGACACATGGTAAAATACTTGACGACGGTTTCTTATATCGTCATATTTTCTTGTGAAATTTATGCTAGAAAACTAACTACACTGATATACGGAGTATATATTAGAGAATATTAGAAATAGAAATTTATAATACGCTAGAAATACACACCTTTTTCTTCCCGCAGTTGTCGTCATCACTTTCACTGTCGCTACTGTCGCTGCTGCTGCTGCAGTTATTTTTGTTCTTATCATCCTTATTTTTCTTCAATACCGAAATCTTCTCCTTCAAATGATCTGTCACGCTCAAAAAATACTGATGCGCAGACTTATCCTTATGTTCCTTCTTCTCGTTCTTCCTCGCATCAGTCGGTTTAGACTCTCTTGTTGTCGGATTAACAGTCACCTTCTGCTGCTTTTCCTGCTTCTTCTGTGGTGCTGGACATCGACAAGTGGTGCAATGTTTTGCGACTTGTTGGTTCTCGTGCTGTTTATGTCCAAACACCTTTGCTGTCATCTCCGATATCTTCTGGCTAAATTTGTGCTCTTCATGGGAATTGGAAACAGTTTCATTCGCGGGCTTGTGCAGTTTCACTGACGCCATAATATGAGGAAATTACTCGAAAATCTCGACTTATAGAACCCTAACTCTATAAATTATGACTTTTTTTTTTATTTTTCGTTAGTTTAGATGTTGTCGATATGATGGAAGTGAAGTCCACCTATTTATTAAGAGCCTTACTGTCATAGAGCACTAGTTCCGGAAGGAAGATGCTCCTACTTTTTTTATCCCCATATATTGTCGTGGATGATAAAGCGTCTTTATTCTTGCAGAATATCGGTGTTGTTCAGTAAGGTAGATGCTCGGACTTTTCATATCCACCGTTCACAATGATGTGCTCAACGCGGTTTCCTTTGGAACCATATTCTTTAGCTGAGTGGTACATGATTAGAAAAGTATACGGTCATATCTCACGACACTTATCATATTGAACGGTTTCTCAGGGATTTGTGTTAAAATTGTGCTCGACTGGTACACTTGTGGGGTCGTGGTTATGAGACGCTAATACCATATTAGAATATCAACTCAATTTAAATCGTAAGAAAATAGTTGAGGTCTGATAATAGGTTCGTATATAGTACGAGTACTATCAATTACAGTAGTACTTTTGCATCATGAACCATTATTGTTAGCGATGTGGTGGCACTTGATGGAACTAAAAAGTTGTGTGAATTTTTCGACTGATACGTCATGATCCGAAAAGTTGCTAGGGTGGTGCTTCGCCGAGGACCAACCGTCATGGCGTCATGGGCTTCAACGGTTTGCTAGAGCCAATTTGGGTCTGACCATAGGAGGTATCAACCGACAGGGCCGCAGAATCATTTTATGGGCCCATGTTCTATTTGTAAATTTCCTCATATTTGTTCTACTTTGCATCTCATTCATAGTTACTCTGACTTCACTTAGTTGCCGTGTCGCGTGTCAAACACGTGTTGTTCGACATGACACGACACTTCGACACCTCATTTTAGACCAAAAAATTGAAAATTTCATAGAATATAGCTGTGTCCGACACTCCGACACGTGTCAGACACGACACGTGTCAGACACGACATCGTGTCGAAGAGTCTGAGTACTATGATCTCATTATTGATTAATGACGTGTCTAAAGGATAAGTACGTGGGACGGAGATGTGACACAAACGGAGTATTATTTTAAAGTTGTAATAAGAGCACGCCACAACCGCGTTACAAACAGATTTTTCGATTCAAGAATACAAAAGAGATCGAAATAGAAATACGACAACATATTGTTAAAACAAGGAGACTCAAACAAGAGTATAGCCATAATCAAGTGCATAAGACACAAGGTGATCAATTTCCTCCTCAGTAATGACACCATCGATATCGATATCGGTGTAATACAAGGCTTGCTCAGCCCTCCTCTTTGGCATCAATGAGCCCATTTCCCGAAACACAGCCTTGAGTTCTTCTACATTCAACTGACCGTCTCCGTTGACGTCGTGTTCCCTGAATATCCCCTTCAGTTGCGTTTCAACTCGACTCGAGTTTTGGTTTTCCAACTTTGGTGTTCTCCTCATCTTAGGGTGGATACATAGCAAAGCAAACCAAAATTTTGTGTTTTATAGGCATAAATTTGATGCAGAAATTCATAAGCCTTTTACATTTGATAATCTAACATATTCTCTAAATATTTTAGTACCGCTCAAGAATCAGATTCCAGCCAACTTTACCATACAAAAGTTATTCTTGACTTCTCGTGCACGACTGTCGACATATGAGCCTGCAATTTGACGCGGAACTCTACAAACTTGATCCAATAATATATATTTACAAAACTATCTCGAATTTTTTTGCTGTTTTGGATACTACATGTCCTAAAAAGGCCAAACTATACCGACTTCACTCGGAACAAACTCTATAATTTTCACTGTCCCAATCCGAAAATACTCTTCAGTTCTGTAATTCCACTTGGCACGACGAATTACAACAATGGTGAACTAAAGTTAGTGTAAAATTCACTTCTTTCATCTTGTGGTTATGAAAACTGCTATAATGTCCAGCAGTTGACGTAAACTTTTGCTCGATATCTTGGTCAATACTGTCGGATTCTAAGGAATTGTTACGATGTAAGGATTCTGTGAGGTTAGTATGGAGCTATAACTTTCACCCCTCACCGACTTTACTACCTACATTAGCTGCATTTGAAGCGTTTGTTAACAATTAGTTCATTATTCAACGATGTTGTTGCTGAAGAGCTTGAATTGATTGGCATCGAGAATCAACTTTCGAACAGACGAGAATGCCCCAAGTAAACCAACGCCAGTGAAGACGACAATGATGGAAACGTTGACCCAGTAAATCCATGACGATTTAGAAGGCTTATAAGTCATGTTATAGAGAAGCATCGGTAGGATGAAGTCTAAGGGTATGAAACCGATGGCTCCTACCACGCTGCTAATGTCTCCAAAAAACGGGAGCATTGCGGCAAAGAAACCGCAGAGGATCATGTACACTGTCCGAAGAATTAGTCGTGGAATGAGGTTTCGCTTTGAAAATATTCCTTGCTTTGTATCCGCTGATTTCTTCTCCATCACCTCGAAAGCGACTTGTGAGTAAACCTATCACAAATTCCATATTAATATCACCGAGCAAAAATAGACTTGACAAATTCCAGAATCTATTTTTCTCATCTTATTTCTTCTTAACTTTTCAAACGCTTGAAATTTTAGAACTTCAGAAAAATTAAGACTTCGAAACTTGATGAAGAAAACATCTCCTAAACCTATGACAAATTTCTTATTCATCGAGTAGAAGTATACGAGAGTATCTTATACGTACTCCCTCTGTCTCAATCATTTGTTTACAGTTTGACTTTTTTCCCCTCACAAAAAAGTCAAACTGTAAACAATTCACTGAAACGGGGGGAGTAGTTTATTATATCGTGACAAGGATAACGGTATGAAATGAAAGAAAATAGGAGAAAGCTGTATGTCTTACCAAGCCAATCGCAAAAAGTTGGAGAAGTACGAAGATGACAGCGAGGGCTAAAACCCATTCGGAAACCAAAGCCGGTCCATTAAACGGTAGAAGACTGTTGAGTATGTTTGGCGTAGACTTGTTACCAAAGACGTAATACCCAGAAACCGTGACCCCTATGAAAGTGACCAAAATTACGGTGTAGCACAGAGACAGGGCTTTGAACATCTTTCCAGTAGCTGGTGGAGCCAATGTTGCCTAGCAAAGATGCAAAACAATCAATCAATTTCGTTTGTCATTAAAATTTTGAATCCACACGAATTTATTTCAGTTTAAAACAAGCTGATGATGTGTCTCACTTGTATTTCGGGTAGTATGCCATTTCCAAAAATTGCAGCTATGATTGAGATAGAAGTGAACGCGTTAAAAACCCGTGAAGCTTCTGAAGATTCCAAAGAATAGTCTCTTTTTGGTGCATTTTTCGATCTCCCTGTGAATTAGCCAAAAAAAAAAGACCATAGTCAAATTTGATTGTTTTTATACAAAATCGCATTTTCAGTGTACGACAGTAGAGCTGCGTGAATATAGGTGGTGTGTACAAGTCGTTCTCGCCTGCTCAGTTTACAAGAGTTGCATTGAAATATAGAAGCGAACAATCGATACAAAATGAAGTACTATAAAAAGGAGAAAAGTTTATCATTTGGTGCACAAACCTGCGTGAATACATGCAGCCACCACAATGAAGCTGTAGCCGAGACTGAGTATGAGTGAACACAAATTGATGTGTCGAAGAGCGTGGAAAGTCGGGATTTGAGCAAGGATTATCATCACCACTGTCACCATTGCTATAAAATGGTACAGCTGCAGTGTACCTTTGGGGGAAAGACTCGCGTACAGTAGCTGCCAAAGTGCAGAGGTAAAGAAAAACGGCGTAAGTTTTGATATCGACCTCTTCTAGCATTTGTTTCTGTTTCCGCCTTTGATAATATCGATAATGTAACATGATAATTCACAAAGAATTGTTTTGCAGCGTATTTAAGGCCTTTGCATTTTTTTGATTTTTTGCAATTGAACTGAACTGAACTGAATTGATTCCTATGCTCGAGAAAACATATAATGAGATGTCATAACAAGATACTCCTATGGATTAATAATTTCAGCATTTCCGAGTCGTTGAAAATACATACTTGAATGCATTCCCCGGCTAGTAAGATAGTTCCGATCCCAATTCCGGTGTTAATAGCCGTCTGAATAGTCATTACGAAATAGAACATCCAGCCTGATCCTGTTCATTTATTTTCAATTTCAGAAAACAATGGTTACGACGATTTACGATATACGCATGTAATATTGGTTGTACTAGTTACAAAAGTACTTTGTACATCATTAAACATCCTAACTACTTTCACCCATATTCTTTTCATCATAATTTAAACTCGTTTTAGTTCAATTTAGTTCCAACAAGTTCAACTTAACACAGAAAAGTTCAACTCATCTCAGTTCCAACAACGGTATCGTTTGCCTAAATTTCTTTCTTAATAATACAAATTTTTGTTTCTAAAATACTGAGGTCTCGAAACCGAGCGGAGTAATATATAGTAGTATTATATTATCCAATCCGACCCTAGTTTCCTTTGAAAACCATCTTTATCCCAAAAATGGTCAAATTTCAACTAATACGGAGTACTCCGTATTATCTAATTATCTTAGAAGGAAAAAAAAAAAAAAAAAAAAGACTTTATAGGCTGTCAAAGCTTCAAGTGGCAAATAATAGTGCTCTACATTCAATTTCTTATCTTTTGCCATGACCAAAAAGTCCTTCTACAGCACACCATGTATGTTCCTTCCTAAAAGTGATCTTACAAACTTGCCCCTTTAGTCTCCCGTGTGACAGTCTCATAATATCGTACCCAGTATCTATAAGACGGTTTTGTATAAAACGTACTGTTTCACCTATATTGAGATATTATGAAAAAAAAAAATTGTTTCCGGATTATTTATGACAATGTTTTAATATGAAGCTAAATAATTCGTGTATGAGATGATTTCACAATATTATATTGTATGAGATGGATTTACAAAAGACGAAAAGTTGTTTACTTGCTTTAGTTCAAACGTAATCCAAAAGCCATGAATAGACGAAAAGGCGATACCTAAAACATCAGCAGCAAGTTCCCGGAAGCGAATATGGCGACGACCTTGCTTCTCGCAGAAATCGAGAACAAGCGACATCAGATAGTACGCGTAAAACGTCACCAGCCCCATTGTCGTCAAGCAGAAGAACCCAAGGCCCCACCCTAGCCCTCGAAACACGTACGGTAACGTCAGTATAGTGGGC
This sequence comes from Dianthus caryophyllus, assembly GCA_023091065.1. NCBI lineage: Eukaryota > Viridiplantae > Streptophyta > Magnoliopsida > Caryophyllales > Caryophyllaceae > Dianthus > Dianthus caryophyllus. Next base: position 7,696,972 of record CM041525.1, on the reverse strand, counting down.
CCCACTATCGCGGTCGTCAGGTGGTACCCCGCGTGCCACCACTCCCCTGTACATTAAAAAATAACATTTTCGTCATATTTTTGACGAGTCAGAGTCTGTCGCCTTAGACCACATTTTTTTATTTTTTTTTAAAAACCGCCAATGTGGCGCACGTGACGGGCTTAGGCAGTTAATGCCAAACTTGTTCACAACTTTAACGGAGTAAAGTATTCGTCTCGTTTGCTTCTGACTTTTTTTCACTTTTTAAAAAGTCAAACCGTAACAATTCACTAAACGGTGAAAGATAATACCCACACGCGTGAGTGTCCACATCGATTGTGGAAGAGAGTTTAGCGTGGTTTATAAAGTTCGTCCTCCTCTCATCTGCTAATTGGTTTTGAGAAATGTGGATCTGACTCAGAAGCCGCTTCTCTTCCAAACGGAGGGAGTACCTTTTATGTCAATGATATCGTCTCATATGAGAATTTATCGAGAAGAGGCTTGCTTAAAAATAACTATTGTAACAACACTAACAAGTAACAACTCCTTGTGTGAGAGACTGTTTCCTATGAAAATTTGTCAAATTATATACGCAATATACCTTTGGATTCGAGGACGAACTGGGCCCCGGCATCATGACTCGGGGTGGCGGGGTAGGTGGCGTGGCGGTTATGGTACACACTGGCTGAAAGAGGGATTTCTGGGGCCATTATCTTGATGATTTTTAACTGTTTGAGTTTGTTATATTATACTTGTGAAGAAAAATTAAGACGGTTATAAATATTTGAGAGAAATTATTAGGATATTCATTTGAAATTAACCTTCTAATGATTGATATTGATGAGGATATATAGGTTAATTTAACAGTATGAATTACTGTATTTGTACGTAAATATTGTGGTTTTAAAGTTGTAGGGTACAAAGAAGAGAGAATAGTTTGTATAAAATGCTTTGCTTTTGTTTGATTTGCTTTGCTCTGTAATTCTGGTATCTATAAAGTGTTTGAACTATTTGATTTATACGGAGTAACTTAAAAAAAACAAAGAAAAGATGATTATGGTGTTTGATGTAGGGCGTGTGAGACTTATTAATAATTGTCAAAGTAGATATTTAAAAAAGAGTGTGTGAATGAATTTGAAAATATGATAAGAGACTTGCGAGTAGTCCAAAGAAGACAAGATCAAGTATATATAGAGGTGAAGACCGAAGACTGCACAGGGAAAGAAATAAATTTTTAGAGAAAAAAACAAATTTGTCGTTTAGTAGTCATTTGTTTACCTTTTTATATTAAGGAGTTGTTTGGTTACCCTTTGAATTTTTGGAAAGTTGAAATTCCGATAAAGTGAGAAATGTCTCACTTGTTTGGTTGTCCATTTCATGGGAATTGCAACTTCGAAGTGAATTTCTCCATTACTTAGAAATTCATTTACCATGACGGCATGACCCCCTAGGTAAGTAAAATTTTCTGCTTGAAGTTACTTATACCCTAGGTTGCACGGACACTTCTAGTTTTGGGCGTTCCCGTGTCGGACACCGTGTCGGACACGGACACACGTCGGACACACCTCCAAACGTGTCGGACACGCCTTGGACCGTGTCCTCGGTTTTTTTTTAAAAACAAGACATGTCGGACACGGCCCAAGTAACACGGACACGGCCCGTGTCATAGAGGACACCTTATTATACTAACTTTTCCACTTAAAAAAAAAAAAACAGAAAAAAAAATTAATGACGAAACTTGATGGAGTTTGTAATTTGAAGTTTTTGCACTTTTTATTTACTTTGTAAGACTTGAAAGTTTATTTAAATTGGCTTTTTAATTTGGAACTTTGTAGTTTGTAATTTTGTAAACATTTGATTTTCAGACATAATTATTGACGTATTGGTTGTTTTACGACTTTTTGAGTTTTGAATGACCATAATATACATGTTGATTGTAACGAGTTATGAATTCCCTTTAATTTAATATGCATATTGATTTTTTTCCTGCCGTGTCCCGTGTCCTAAAAAATCGGACTGACGTGTCCCGTGTCCCGTGTCGTGTCCGTGTCCGTGTCCGTGTCCGTGTCCGTTTTGGTGCAACCTAGCTTATACCATGAGTCCATGACAACCAAACAGTTTTTTGCACTTCCCGTGATTTTCAAGTTCTCGAGAAGTTTATTTTCCTACATTGAACCAAACGACCCCTTCAATGGATCGATGTAACTGGATCATTTTTAACATATAAAAATTAAATCTAATCTAATTATTATCTCAAAATCTTTTATTCAAAACCGGCATCTATCGAACTTAGTGATGATTTTTGATCAACTTATTTTACAATATATTGTAAACCGTTAATTTTCTTCACTTTCATAGATTAATAAATGATTAAGACGGAAGGACTACAAAGTATCGATATGATAATAATTTGTTCAGAAAATACGGAGTATTGCTTTAACTTTTACTCCGTATTTTAAATATTTTGATATCACTTTTATTTTATTAACGTGTACCACTTTAATCTATTTAGTTATTCAAGAACTAGCAATTTTGAAAAGAAATCTCATATAAAATCAAATCAAAGAATGATTTTTAAAATTGTACTCCGTAAGATATTAATTTTGAAAATTCTAATTTCAGAATTAGTAACATATGCCCATAACTTTTTATCCAATAAGACCAACAATCATTTAAGTAATCACTGTTTAAGTTAAACAATCGGTCATAAGTCATACTCCCTCCGTCCCAGTGTATTGTTAACGTTTACTTTATTTTTGTGAGGAGAAAATAAAGCAAACGTTAATAATTGACTGGAAAGGGAGTAGCTCATATAACAACCGTCTTATATTTACTCCGTAGCATTTGTAGCAACCATAAATGTCTTAGATAGCACGGAGTATAATCTTTCAACTTGTATTTCCATTTTGTTTTCTTCAATAGCATCGAGGGTATTCAAGACTTTGAATAAGTTGTTGGAATTGTAAATTTTAGCACAAATTCTTGTATGAGTATAGACTTGTAAGTTAGTCTCATTTGTACTCGATTATATAGTTTTTGTATCATTTTAATCATAATTATTATTAATTGTAACTAAATTTTTTAATACCCTTAAAAATGACTTTAGTGAATTTATTTCATGTTTTTGTACCTTTTTAACTATAATTTGTACTCTAATCTCGCATTAACTTAGTATAAGACTAGTCTCATAGAAGATTTACAGAAATTTTAGTGAGGAAATATGGAAGCAAAAAATTTCCTTTTAGTGTACTGTCATTTGCTTATACGGAGTAGGTTTTTAAGTTGAGAAAATTAGAAAACTCTTATAGAATATACTTCCTCCATTCCGATAGGTAGTATATGTTTGACCATGACACGATAATTAAGGTGGAAGAAAATCAAGTGGGGTAGAAAATATAATTACTAAAATAACCCTACTATTTACTTACTTTATTGGAATGAAGGGTGTAATCAAGTGGGCGCTAAATGAAGGGTATAGTAGTCTTTCAATTTAATAAAGTATAGACTAAAATAAAAATGTATACAATTGATTGAAATTTCCTAAAAAGAAATACGTATAGAAACTATTGGAATGGAGGAAGTATAATAAAGAGAATGCAAGAATTTAGAGAGGAAATTCAATTATAGTAATTTTATTCATCTAAATATGGGTATATATATAATACGGAGTACATCTCATGAGAAAAACCTAACTACATAACTATTATAATGGGTTATAAAGTCCAATGGACATCCACAGTCGACATATATATGGTTATTAACGAGCTAATAAACCTGAAATCCGTCCAAATCATGGATATTGAAAATTAAACCGTACAGTTTGCATTATCAATTGCATTATATACTAGATACTTCTCGGATATCTTATAAAACCCTACGATAATGACCACTAATGAAATCTCATTAGTATTTGATATGGGAAATTAAATTGCATTCTAAGGTGGTTATGTAAATGATTGCAATCTATCTTGGATATAATTTTTACCACCTTAAAGGGAGAAAATAAGTGAAAGTTGGTAAAATAAAAGAAGTTTTATCATATTAAATTACACCTATAGTGTAATATATGAATAAAAGTGATTATAGAAATTCGAGTATATGATCGTAAAATAATATCCGTATGAAACGAATGCACTTTATCGTTCACCAAAACTCAAAATGTAAAAAGAAAATAAAAAATTCAATGTTTTTATGAGTCAAAACAAACGTTTATTTTGGTAAAAATGAGATTTTGATGGAATTTTTAGAAAGAAGTGTGAGAGTTTTTAAAATGATGATTATAAAATATGAGAATTCATAATAAATCCAGATTTTAATGCATTTTAAGGTGTTAGGACGATAAAATGCGAAGTTGTAAAATTCAACTTCTTTTATAAAATACTCTCTCCATTCAAATCCATTCACAACATAACACGATTTATCACTATTTATGTACTCGGAAATTTTTTGATATTGGGGTTGATATATGATTGAGAATATGGTCATGTGTGATTTTGTTTTATTCGTCTTTTAAAAAACAATATTGAAATTGAATTTGTATAATTTTTTTATTATACGAAACTATAGATATTACCGTTGCAAAATATAACATCATGCAGTGAATCGAGTTGAATGGAGTGAGTACTGATTAGGAAGATGCACATGGGAAATTGGGATTTAGCATAATGTGAAACCAAGACGAGCAAAAAGCAAAAAATATCAAACTCAAAAAGTGAATTTTCTTTGAATACAAAAATCAATCTAAACCATGCTTGCCGGGAATTAGCATACATAATCATTGATAACATGTAGCCATTTGCTTTTTACAGTCGACTCATTACTTCGTGCAGCCGACTTTTCTTTTCACTAATTACACTTAGTGAATTTCATAATTAATTTTTTATTTTATGTTAGTAATATTATTTATAAAGTTTTGAATTACAATTTTTAAAATTTTGATATTTTTCATGAAATATGTAAATTTTCTTGCCGTTATATTTAGCTCAATGTTTATTTTTTTTTTATTTACGCTTAACAAAATTTAAATCCCGACTTTTGTATTGTTCATTATTTGCAATAAATTTTTATTTTTTATAAAAAAAAAGAAAGAAATAATTAATAATAATTATACAAAATAATAATAACAAAAACACGAAAAAAAAAAAAAAGGTGGTGTACACTAGGGGTTTCCACGCCTAAACCATGGTGTACACTAGGAGACTCCTAGTGTACGCCATGGTTTGCACTAGGAGACTCCTAGTGTACGCCATGGTTTGCACTAGGAGACCCCTAGTGTACGCCATGGTTTACACTAGGAGACCCCTAGTGTACGCCACTTTTTGGTTTTTTTTTTTTCATTTTTTTTTTAATTATTTTTTCGTGTTTTTGTTATTATTATTTTGTGTAATTATTAATAATTATTTCTTGTTTTTTTAAATAATAATTTATTGCAAATAATGAACAATACAAAAGTCGAGATTTAAATTTTATTAAGCGTAAGTAAAAAAAAAAAAAAAACATTGACCTAAATGTAACGGCAACCAAATTTACATATTTTATGAAAATATCAAAATTTTAAAAATTTTAATTCAAAACTTTATAAATAATATTACTAACATAAAAATAAAAATTAATTATAGAAATCACTAAGTGTAATTAGTGAAAATAAAAGCGGCTAATCACAGAAAGTAATTAAATGATCACAGAAAGACATCCCAAAATGTATCTAAGAAATGTCAAAGACGTTTGTTTAATTATTTTAATGTTTGAAAGTTTATATTCTAAGTTGCCAAAGATGGCTAAACTTGAGTAAAGGGGATTCACCTTAGACCCTTGAATCATATTTTTAATGATACGGAGTACTTGTTATATTAGATTGACCAAATGGAAAGCGACCTAACCTCAAGCTATACCCCCGTAGGTCCGTGTTCTTTAAGGGAAAAAAAATATGAATCACATTGTTAAATATCTAATCTCCGTTCTCCACATGTGAAGTTATCGTCACCGATGTTGAAATGAACAGTGAAATCGATACACACTATAAAATACGGAGTATGTGGGATATATCATTGTCATTTAGTTTTAGTAAGAATTGAATATTTATTGTACTTTTGTATTGGATCTCTTCCAGTTCGAAAGTGACTAAGGGTCTGTTATTTTCACTTTATTTTTGCTTATCTTATCAAAACTTTAATAAAAAAAACTTTAGAAACTTATAAAAAACTTAAGAAAACTTCAGATACTTATTAAAACGCGAAAGTGGCAATTAACCCCCATAACTTTAAACAATTATGAAATTAAGTCCCATAACTTACAAATGTAGCAATTAGGCCCCGTAACTTTGACAAAAAGTGATATTCAACCATGTTCTTAATTTTAACATAAAATATATAACTAGATCATTTAATATTTAAACTAATTGTATATTAAATAATTTTTTAATATTTTAAAAGTATTTAAATAATTTATTAATTAACGTAGTATTTAATATTTTCAGTGGTTTTAATATCATTGATATACATATAATACTAATTTACAAATTCCAAAATTTGTGTAATTCATTTAAATATTATTTTCTTTGCCAAAATGTGTACTCCATAATAAAGTTCATGCAATTAGTAAATGTATATGGAATTTTATAGAATTGATAGAGTATACTCTGTATAAATGAATAACATTGATATTTCGGTGTAATTTTGGTTGGAAATTAAAAAATTGGATTCAATTTCACTTTAATTCAAAGTAATGGGGCTTAATCACTACATTTCAAAGTTAAGGGGGTTAATCTCACAATTGTTTAAAGTTATGGGGGCTAATCACCACTTTCGCGCTTATTAAAACTTTCAGAAAACTTCAGACTTTAGAAAAAAATAAGACGAAGAGAACAAGCTCTAAGCCTTGTCAAATAATCATCCCTTTAACAAGATACACATGAGCACTTAGATCAACTGGTGAGGAGTTGTTCTCGCTTAATGCAGTCTTGTTAAATTTTGCGTGGGAGACCTTTACCACCCTTTGTGGTCCTACATGGCTCAAATCCGGATGGTTTACCAAAGAAAAAAAAAACACAAAGTTAAGCCATCCTTTTTTTAATTTTGTCTCTATGGACCGAGGAGAAGGGGGTTCGTCAAAAAGAGGATTTAATTAACACAATAAATTTCAGAGGCCAAAATATAATTTAATGTACGGGGCGAGAATTATTTTCATTAAATGATTATCCCATTTACAATATCATTTTAAATGATTTAGATTGAATGATGATCTAACTATTTATAAACGATATCACTCATTCATATACACAATTACTCATTCATATACACTTTTTACCCTAATTTTTTCCATTCAATACCCCTAATGAAAGAACAACACCCATTATAATGGGTGATCACAGCAGTTGTCATTTAATTGCAGTTGTGCAGTCCTCCAATCACAATCATTCATTTATTTAAGTAAAAGATATATTATCAAAATAAAATAAAATCTAAAGATTTGAAGAGAATAAAAAACAACTGCATATAGGCGGAATTGCAGGGTGGAATTGCCATAAACAAGGGAGTTGCAGGGGAGTAAGGATCCTCTCAATTTGTTGAAAAGAAATGGACATCCATTTCTTATTAACGGTTGAGATCGTATCTTGAGAAAATCTAAGGGTTGTAGTTATTTGATAAAAATAATGTTTTAATGAAAAAGAGAGAAAATATATTAAAATATTAATGTATTAGAGAGAAAATGGAGAGAAAGAAATGGAGAGGATCCAAATTGGTTGCAGGGTGGAATTGCCATATCAAGTTTAGCACAAAGTCTAGCAGTTGGTCGTTGACCTCTATAGAGCCTTAGAGTCAAACTTGTGTTTGACTGTTTTTTTTTTAGACTTTTCAACGTGAGTTATTTTTGCACCTACACATTATTACATTATGTTAATTCAACTCCTTCTTTAACATAAAGACGGCTGATTTTTGGCTAAAATTAAATGACATTTGACTTTCCAGAAGATGACACAAACTACACTCTACCGTCCCACATCACAGAGCATTTTGGCTAAAACCATGTTGTTATCAGGTGAACAAATTATACGAGGACCGAAACACGATCATCGGTCTTAAAATTTGTTATTCAAGAGCTCGGCTAGATCTACATAAGAATACCGTTAATTTACGAGAATGGAAAATGAGATGGATTCAGTCCGACAATAAATTTTCACCACCAGACGACACTAAATCTTAACTTCCAATTTTCTTGACAAAAGAAAAAAAACATATACGAGTACTAATTTCCGAGGATTGAAAATAAACTAAGCGTTCGTCCAATACGAATTGGGTTCAGTCTAAAAATTTATTAGATGTTCAACAAAACCCGTTGAACACATCCATGAAGATTTCACTGAATTTGGGACTGATTTAAGACTGATTCGCAGCTTCGGCTTGTTGTTTGTTGTATTCTTCCAGCTCTTTCTTATATGCTTCCATACCCTCTGCTGCTTTGTCGTTCCAAATTTTCTTCTCTTCCTCGCTCAATTCCTGGAGATTACAAAATCAGACAAAAATATTATCCACTATTGTTATTTTTAATCAATTTTCTGAAGTATAAATCAAAGCGAGTTTAAAAACAATTTTACCTTCCATTTCATCGAAATCAGGGCAGTGACGGTGGAGTTGTTGAGATCAGGCTTCTCCTTAAGCAAGTTCTTCCTCTCTTCTTTGCTGAAATTCATCAACAAATATAGTCATGTTAAAGCGACTTTGAAACACGTTTACGTTGTCAAGCTTTTACAACAAAAGAGCTTCAAATTTTGTCTACCTAAACAAGAAGAAAGACGATGTTGGCCTCTTCGGCTTGTTTGGGTCGACAACTTTCTCTTCCTTTTGCTTCTTCTTCAGGTCTTTGGTTTTCTGCAGATAGTAGCTACAGTTAACAGCCACACAACAACACAAAAGGCACATAATTTTGAGGTCGGAAAAATATAACTCGAAAAACAACCTTGATGATGTTCTCAGTCTTTTCTTTCTTTTTCAATAGCTGCAAAGCCTCGACTTTGTGAATTTTCATCAGCTCTTCTTCTTCCTTCTTAAGGCTGGCGGTTTCTTCGTCTTTCTTCTGCTTGTACAGCTCCATTTCTTCGTGATATTTTTCCTTGTTTACCTTTGCAATCTGAAAAGAATCAAGAACAAGTTTCAACAACAATGCCGAAAAAACAGAAGTTAATTTTTTACATTTTGTCACCGAAGCACACCTCTTCGTAAGGTTTTTTCTGCTCATCAGTCAAGTTTTTCCACTCATCGCCAATAATCTTCGAAGCCTAACATACACGGATCAGAGCACAAATTAAATTAAATCAAATCAAATTACACCATAGTTATCAATTATCATTCTGTTATGCTTCGTTCATTTCATTTATATTTGACTGTGTCGGTCCTCCAAATATTCATTAAGACATCTAGCAATTACCTCGAGCAACTTCTTCCCCTCTCCAAGTAAAGCCGCTCGCCGCTCGTTTGAGTACAGGAAGAAAGCGCCGACGGGATGTTTAGGCTTTGATGGATCCTTCTCCTTCCTAAATCACCCAAAAGAATAAACCAGAAAACCCAATTAATCAATTTATTTTATCGAAACAACATCCAACCAAATTCAAGAGCAGAACAAAAAATAAATCAAATATCCAATTACTTTGATTTCTTAGTCCCCTTGTCAGCTTCCTGCACAAATTGAAGATATTGCTCAAGGAGTTCAATAGCAGTCTTTTGCTTCTGTTCATCCTCCAACAATTTCATCGCTTCGCTCTCGCGTTTCTCTTGGCTTACAACCTTCAAATAAGCTTCCTTTTCAGCTTGATATTGCTCTTCATACGGCTTCTTCTCGTCAACGGTTAAGCTCTTCCATTTTGCACCCATTAAGTTCGACATTTCCTTGAAATCCGCTTCTGGGTTCTCTTTCTTGATCTACAGAACCAACACATTTAACATCGATGTAAAACATTTTATCTCCACGTCTTATCGTGTGAGAGATCTCACCATGTCACATGAAAATTCGTGATAAAACCGACATGTAAACTGATGTATCAATTCAACTGCAATGAATTATACTCCGTACCAAACTTGCGATCCATTATCGACATTCAAATCTAACAGACACGTGTACAAGAGAGTACAAATTCGTTATTCAAGTAGTACCTCGCTGTATACATCTTTGCACCATAAGGCGTATGCCGAAGCAGGCCTCTTCCTTTCGGGACAATCCTTCTTTTTCTTATCTTGCTTCTCTGCGTCCTTGTCTTTCAAGGATTGCATGATTGGAAGAGTCTGTGCATCATAAACGTTATTTTCAGTTAAAACCAGTACCGGTAAACTTATACATTGTACAATATAGGAGTATTTCGACATGAAAATTTGATCGAAAAATGGACTAGTTTGACCAACTTTGTCAGTACCGGTAAACACCCAAGTAATGAGCAAATTAATCAAAGCTAATACAAAGTACTACACAAATTGAGATGAATTCGTATCTACATTGACGAATAGATGAGCAAAAAATCAACAGCAAATTCAGTATTAGTACTACGCACGAGTATATATTTTGACACCAAAAAAACAATAACGTATCGATAAGCAGAAAACAATACTCATATTTGCAGCCAATAACGTGTCGATAAGCAGAAAACAATACTCATATCAACAAATTTATACTGGAGTACTCCGTACTATATAGCTTGACACGAAGTTTTGATCGAAAAATGGACTATTTTTCACCCAAAAAAATACCCCAAATAATGGGAGCAAATTAATCAGAGTTTCTGCTACACAAATTTGAGATATATTTGCATCAACATTTACAGAAGCAATATTCAAAACAAAATGTGAGAAAAACCCTAATTTTAATCATATATTCAACGATCCATCAAAAATTGAATCAAAATGAGTCAAATCAAAACACTAAACCCAAAAATTGAATAAATCTTATGCACCGAACGAAAATCAAATGGTATAGCAAGGAATTCAAGATGCATGAAACCTAAAATCGAAAGAAATTCACAGCAACAACGATGAATTTAATCAATTAAAAGGTAGAAACAAACCATGGTAGGCTTAAACTCTTTGATCTTATGCAACTTTTTAATCTCCTCATCTTTCTTCTTCAACATCTCATCTTTCTCCTTCAACATTTCCTCAGTCTTCTCCTTCTCAATCTTCATCTTCTCCATCATTTCCTGCATTTCCTGCAACTGCTTCTCAAAATCACCACCATTTTCCTTCTCAACAACAGCCTCTTCCTTCTCCATCACCGGCTCCTGTTTCCCTTTCGATTTCGACTTTGCTTTCGGTTTCTTCTTCTCCTTCTTCTCGACGTTGTTCTCCTTCTCGAGATCCGGTACAATCGACACGGTTTCTGCGGCGGTGACTGCCTCTGATGATTGAGTTCCTGCTAAAATGTTGGCTTCACTCGGCGACGTTTTCTTATCCTTCAATGTCTTCTTGCTTCTCGCCTTCTTTGTCGCGGCGACGATGGGGATGTCGGAAGTTGCTGCTGTGGAAGCCATGGGAGAATTTAGTGAGAGAATTTTGGGGAAAAATTGATTGAATTAGGGTTTTGGATGATTGTTGAATTGTGGGAAAATTGGGGGGTTTTATATAGGGAATGTTCAAGGTTCAACGGTCGAGTTTTTTTTGAAATTCAAATAAACTTATGTAGGAAATGAATTTTGGATGATAGGTACGAGGTGTTGTAATTCTAAACTTGGATTAAAATGTGATTTTTGGGAATTTTGAGCCCATATATTATGGTCTTAAATTTAAATTAGATGGATTTGGGCCAAGAATTTACATAATTATATGGGACAAAGTTTAAAATAAGATCGTTATATACATGTACTGGCCAATAAAATTATTTAATCGTGTATTTATTATTGTCCATAATAGTGTCGTACTAGAATTACTCGATTATTTCAATGTGTATGTGTTGAAGTATGTGTCCTCCACAATAGTGCGATTACTTAATAAATCTCAATTAAGGAATACATGGGAATAATCCTGAATTATTGTCAATTGATTAACGTAAATCAATAACGGTTGGTATTAGAGTTTGGCGTTGTTGTCGTGAAAACTACAGAATCAATTGATCCCTTTAAGTCACACCTAAAGGAACATGCTCCAAATATTTGAGCTAATTAATTGTATGAGATACGATTAAATTAGTGACTTGATAATTTGACTAACGGTTAGTCGGTGAAATTAATTTAGAGAGAAATCGAGTTGTGAACTCGGATGATTTAATTTTATATCGATAAAATTATTAGAGGAGACGAGAATTAGTGATTAAGTGTTAATTCACTAATTGTGTATATTCTACTAATGAGATTAGTAAAAGTGCATTTTAATATATGTGTAAGTGTACATGTATATTAAGGAAGAGTTTAATTAATTTACACTTTATTATATTAGATAATTAAGTGATAAATTATATCAATTTGTGAGACAAATATTGATAAACAAAATGGACCCATGTTACTAACATGGACCGTCCAAAAAGAGGGCAAGAAAGGAGAAGAAGCTTCTTTGTTTTTGTCTTATTTGTTTTGTATGTTAGTGTTTTGTTAAAGCATGAAACAAAATGATTATCATGCAACAAATTTATCTAACCAAAGCAAAAACTCTTCCTCTCCTCTTCACTTGCCTTGGCCGGCCCCCATCAAGTGTGTCTAACACACTTTGCTTTGTTATATTTTGATATAAAACACAAGGCTAAAGAAAAAGCAATTCATTCATTCATGCATTGTTTTTCTTATCACTCAAAACCTTTTTTCTCTCTAACATTCACCTTAATATTATACTAAGAGTTAGTACTAATATTTCACATATTATCATTTATATACTAAGTGATTTCTAGTACAAAATACTTAGTGTTGTTTGGAGTGTTCTTGGGTGCTAATTGAAGGAGGTTTTCTACATTGAAAACTTGGGTTATTAAGGAGGATCATCCTAAGCTCATACTCAAGAAACTAAACTAGAAAGGAGTTCTAGTTTAGTGCCCTAATATCCTTTAAGAGAAAGGTATAAATTTCTAAACTTGTTAACAATGTAAATTTGTACTACATAGATCTTGCTAAATCAAATTAGAGTAATTTGATTTACACTAATACTTGATTAGTGAATGGGATCCGATCCCTACAAGTGGTATCAGAGACAAGGCTTGTAGTTACAAATTTATTTTGTTGTTTTTGGAGTTTTATGTATTTATTGAGAATAAATAACATAAAATCCGAAAATAGTGTTAAAAATGGTTTTAACACGAGATTTTTATTGCATGCAAAGTTTCTGGTCTCATGAAATTTCTGGTCAAATTTCGTAATTTTTGGAATTTGTTTGCTAATTTAAATGATTTTTATACAAAACCGAGTCAAAAAGTGTGTTTTTGGCTAAAATAATTACTATAAATAGTTATAGTTCGAATCTGGTCACGAAATTTTTACACAGTGATATTTCATATTTATAAATTCTGCATGTAAATTTTCAAAGTCAGATTTTGAGTTTTGAATATTTATTCATTTTTTTTGTTTAAAATCGGTATGGTTTACATTTTATGTCCAAAAATATAGTAAATGTTGTTTTCTGGACATGAAATTTATACCAATATTTTTACACATTATGAGGATGCTCTCTTATAAATTTGGGATTTTACCTCACTGTTTTAGACGTTTTCTTGATTTTATGAGTTAAAATCGATGAAATCGTATGTTATTTTATATAAAATAATTCGTAAATATTTTCTGGCCAAACTTTTCTTTTCTGATATTTTGGAAGTGTTCCAGAATATACAAAAAATTTTCAAAATAAAAATAATTTTATTTTATTTTATTTTGATTTTATAAAGCTTTATTCATAAAAGGGTTATGATTAAAGTACTTCTAATTAGCAAATGACCATGTTTATGAACTAAAATCACCATAAGTTAGTATAAACTAATGTTGGGTGTTCTAAAATCAGTTTAGAAGTTTAGTTCAAGCTTAAAAGATGTTTTAAGCATTATTGATTAATATAAGATTAATCGGTTAAAAAAATGAGATCGGTTTGAAACGATTAAATGCGATTATTGTTTAAGGCGGTTTTGGCATGTTTTTATTTATAAGCTTTACATCTTGCTTTTTTGAATGAATGTTTATTTTTACTAGTATGGCCATAGTTTGTTATATTTTGACCGATATTACCCGTAATGAAAGGGAATATCGTGTGGTTTGTAATTAAATGCGATCTCGTATCGCCGGTTTGTAATTTTTTAATAGTTTATTTCATTTATAAATGTATAATAGGATTGCTATGTATTCATTTGTAAATCATACTTGTAACTATTTGTAAATCGAAGACCGGTGATGGAGATCGACTTGGAGCCTTAGAAGAGTTCTAAAGCTTGCAAGGAGGAGCCTTGGATGAGATCCATTATGAAGAGGGACCAAAGGAGTTGGTTTCCAATTTGTAACTCCTTGTATTTTAATTACTTTAGGTGGCCATACTAGGTTTATGCTTGCTTGCTTGGTTTTGCTTGTTTGTTTGCTTATATTTCCGCACACATGCCAAAATCGCCATGCATGCCACGATATCCCTCTATGATTGTCGATTTAAGTCACGATTCCTAAATTAGTTCACTTATAAAGAATTTATATGACTAAAAATTGACAAGATCACCCACATTTTAACAAATGAATTGAGATTAAGCCTTTCCAAATATAGCGACTATGAACCCCATGTTCGTGAGGACCTCCGCGACGTGGAACCTTGTTACCATGGGTAAGTAGTGGGAGGAAGTCCCATGCTAATTTGGTTTGGACTCAACCGAATAAGAGTTATTTGGGGCTAATCGATGAATTTTAAAGAAAATCATCAACCAAGCATTCTAGTGTAGAATTAGTCAAGTGTTGACTTATCGTTTTTATATAAAAGGAAACATGAGATGTCTAATTTTATATGAAAAACGAGTCTTGGAATCATTTATATAATTTCGTGGGAGATCATTATATAAATGGACATTTGTTTTAAAACCGTTTTAGCAAATGTTATAAATGAACAATGAATGCTTATATATTTCCTCATATTTATTGTAGAATCGTTTATCGCAATGGCATCATCATCATCAACTCCCGCGCCTATTTTGGGCATAGATTCATGGTTGCTAACCGTGATGGATAAGTGTATCCTCAAGGATGACGGTAGCAACTTCGCCGAATGGGATTCGACAATGAAGGGCGCCGCTTACATCCGACAATGTGCTCAAGCACTCCATCGATCAACCACCCGCGAACCCACTTCGATCCGGCGGCTCGTGCCGCTATGATGAGTATGTGAAAGTGGACAATGACGTGAAAACGCCTTAATTTGGTCCATGTCACCCGCTATCAAACTCCGAATGGTTACTCAAAAATGCATATGCGATATTCACTGAAAGTGACAACCATGTTCTCCAAAGCACCGCAAATTAGGCTTTATGGCGGTGCGCGGTTTTTCGATGCAAAGCTTGAGAGGAACCAAAAGTTGGTCCTCATGTGCTCAAAATGATTGAGCAAATAGACACTCTTGAGCGCCAAGAGTGTGCTATACCGAAAGCTCTTTGCGATTAACCGCATTCTTCATTCTCTTCCTAACAAGTTTGCTCATTTTCGAGTAAACTATAACATGAACAACATGAATAAGAGTTACCATGAACTTCATGCACTCTTGGTCCAAGCCGAGAGGGATATGGAAGTGAATGAGGTGGAGAAGAAAGACGTTCTCTCCATCAAAATGAAGAACATGAACTTGGGAGTGAAGAAGGGAAGGTGGCGAAGAAGGGCCATCTAACATTGGCAAGGGTAAGGGAAAGGCTATTGTGGAAGGTGTTCCACATAAGCCTAAGCCCAAGATCAACAAGGGAAGACCCCTCAAAGACACTTGCAAATATTGTAATGAGGTGGGTCATTGGATGCGCAATTGTCTCAAGTATAAGAAGGATCTCAAGAATGGATGTGAGACATCCAAAGTTATTCCTTCTAATCTCTATATGATTGACATCACTCATGCTTGCATTTCTACATGGGTAATGGATACCTGGATGTGGATCTCACCTTTGTAATCATTTGCAGGGGATGAGAAGCGTGCGGGCCCAACCAAGGGTGATGTAGATCTCGCGACGGGCAATGGAGCTAGAGTAGCGGCCGTTTAGTGGGAACTTTTTGTACTCGCTTCTTGCTAGTGGATTAGAGTTGCTTTTGAATAATCGTTATTTTGTACCAACTCTAACCAAAAACATTATCTCCGTCTCCGTGTTAGATGCGGAAGGCTTTGTTTTGAGATTAAGAACAACCGTTGTACTTTTTCTTTTAATGAAATGATTTATGGTGAAGCTATTTCAATTGGAGGTATTTATGTTTTAAATGATGTTAATGATGTCTATCATGTTGAGAACAAGAGGCTCAAAACGAATGAATCAAACAAATCCTACCTTTGGCATTGTCGTTTAGGTCACATAAACGAAAGACGATAAAGAGACTTGTTGAGACCAAGGTTCTCAAACCATTTGATTGCGAATCATATGGTACATCTAAGCTTGCCTTTTAGGCAAGATGACTCGTCAACCCTTTAGCGGTAAAGGGACACGAGCAAGTGAGGTTTTAGGACTCATACATACCGATGTGTGTGGTCCATTAAACATCACCGCTAGAGGAGGATATCATTACTTCATTACTTTTACCGATGATTTAAGTAGATATGGTTATGTCTACTTAATAAGGCATAAAAGTGATGCTTTTGAGAAATTTAAAGAATTTCAAAATGAGGTTGAGAACCAATTAAACAAAAGGATAAAAGTACTACGATCGGATCGTGGTGGCGAATATCTAAGTAATGAGTTTGATTCACATCTTAAGAATTGTGGTATAATATCACAATGGACTCCTCCGGGCACACCACAATTGAATGGTGTTGCAGAAAGGAGAAACCGAACCTTGCTTGACATGGTCCTAGGTCTATGATGAGTCAAACCGAGCTTCTGGATCATTTTGGGGCTTTGCGCTATTATCTCGCTGTATTTTCACTAAATCAAGTCCGACTAAAGCGGCCAATAAGACTCATATGAGATATGGATGGGAACGGTTCCCTATTTGTCATTCATGAGAATTTGGGGATGTGAGGCATTGGCCAAGAATAAAGCTGACGATAAACTCGCCTCCAAGGTCCGACAAATGTCTATTTGTAGGTTACCCTAAGGAAACCTCGTGGTTATTACTTCTACAACCTCACGAGAACAAAGTGTTTGTGGTTCGTGATCTTTGCTTTCCTAGAAAATGAATTTATTTCTAAGAAACAGAGTGAGAGAAAATTTGAACTTGATGAAGTTCAAGAGCCACAAACCGAGACAGTAAAATGAGGAAACTGCTCCTCGCCGTCGACACGGTTATAATCCCTAGGAGGTCGGGAAGAGTTAGTCAACAACCCGACTGCTACTCCTGGTAACATCGAGGAGGAGGGTGATTTGTTGTTATTCAAAGCAACGAACCCTCAACCTACAAGGCGGCTATTAGTAGCCCTTAACTCAAAAATGGCTTGAGGCCATGAAATCCGAAATGGATTCTATGTACGAGAACCAAGTTTGGGACTTGGTAGATTTACCTCGGCGAGTGCACGACCCTTCGTGTAAATGGATATTCAAAATCAAACTCGGCATAGATAAACATATTGATGTTTACAAAGCTAGATTGGTGGCAAAGGGCTTTTCACAAGTCCAAGGAATTCATTATGATGAAACCTTTGCACCGATTGCTATGCTTCGATCCATAAGGATAATCTTAGCGGTTCTGCGATTTCATGACTATGAAATATGGCAAATGGATGTTAAAACCGCCTTCTTGAATGAGATTCTAGAAGAGGAAGTGTTTATGACACAACCTGAAGGTTTTATAGATACATCCAACTCCTAAGAAAGTATGCAAGCTTAAGAGATCCATTTATGGTCTTAAGCAAGCATCGAGGAGTTGGAATCACAGATTCGATCATGTTATCAAACAACATGGTTTCGCCAGTAGTGCCGAGGAACCTTGTTTGTACATGAAGTTTAGTGGGAGTAAAGTAACCTTCCTTGTTTTGTATGTGGATGACATACTATCGATTGGAAATGATATTCCAAGTCTGAACTTCGGTAAAGGTGGAATTGGGAAACCATTTCCAAATGAAGGACTTGGGAGAGTACAACGCATCTTGGGTATCAGGATCTATAGAGATAGATCTAAGAGGATACTAGCATTAAGTCAAGAAACTTATATTGATAAGATTCTTGATAGGTTCAATATGAAAGACTCCAAGAGGCTTTCTTCCGATGAGTGTAGGAATAACATTGAAGAAATCTCAATGTCCTACGACTCCTGCGGAAATTGAACGCATGAAATTGATCCCTTATGCTTCCGCTGTAGGATCAATCATGTATGCTATGATGTGCACTGTCTCCGATGTCGCCGCTTTGAGCATGACGAGTGTCAGATCAAGCTAATCCGGTGAGAGTCACCGGATATTTGTGAAGAACATCCTAAGTACTTGAGAAGAACTAAGGATTCGCTTACAGTGTTTGGAGGAGAACTTGAGCCACGTGTAAAGGGTTACACGGATGCAAGTTTCCAAACCGATGGGGATGATCCAAATCCCAATCCGGCTATGTCTTTATGTTGAATGGAGGAGCATTTGTTGGAAGAGCTTCAAACAGTGTCACCGCGGATTCTACGACTTTAAGCCGAGTATTTGGCAAAGATCTGAAGTCGCTAAAGAAGCGTGTGGATTCGGCGATTCTTGGATGGACTAAGAGTAGTCCCTAGTGCCGTGGATCCTGTGATCGCTTATTGTGATAACAATGGGGCTATTTTCCAAGCCGAAGGAGCCCAAGTCTAGCAACAAGTCTAGACACGTTTTGAGGAAATACCACGTTATTAGAGATAATGTGGAAAGGAAGAAATAGACATTTGTAAGGTTGGGATGCACGATAACATCGCCGATCCTTTAACCAAGCCTCTTTCGAGGGCTAAGCATGACGCGCGCCGCCTACATGGGGTTGCGGCGTATGCCGATTTCCTTTAGTTTCGTAATATGTAATTGAACGATGTATCTTTTACATATATGAAAATAACATTCATTGTTTTTATCTTAAGTCATTATGAATGCATACTTTGTTTATCCGAATATTTGTGTGACAATTTTGAACGTATTCAAGTGAACGGCATAAACTAAGTATTTGGTCCCTAGTCTCATATGAGGTGACGTCTCAGAGACTAGATTGCAAGTCGATCGATGGTGAGGTTCAACACCATAGGGTCATATGTGATGATCGTTTGCATGCCAGATGCAGATCATGAGACACTCTTGACAAATGACGCTTATAGAATTCCTTTTCAATGAGATCAAACCTGGTCGTGGTGGGAATTCTATAGTATTCCTTTGAGTCGATTCTTTGACTGAGCCGATTGTCGAAGCCTGCGGTTCCGAGTGACTTTCATTTTGTCCTAAGCCATGCCGTGAAAGGGGGTTATAAGGGCATCTTTGGGGTCATGGTGATCTGTGATTATACAAGATAATCGAGTGGAAGGGAAATGTCCACCTCGTGCAGGGTAAAACATCTTTGGGCCACTCGAGGAGTAGTGGCGAAAATGCGTGGCCACGCTCGGTAAGAATCTACGGTAGATTCCCCTGGCCAGACCTACTCTCCTTATCGAAAACCACTCATGATTTTTATCTCGTGATCGCAAGTACGACTGTAAGACACCTTGCATCGAGTGGGAGATGTGAAACGGACATGAGAATTGGTAATGCACAACTTGTCTCGGACAAGTGGGAGATTGTTGGAGTATGTGTCCTCCACAATAGTGCGATTACTTAATAAATCTCAATTAAGGAATACATGGGAATAATCCTGAATTATTGTCAATTGATTAACGTAAATCAATAACGGTTGGCTGACTAGAGTTTGACGTTGTTGTCGTGAAAACGGCGGTAATCAATTGATCCCTTTAAGTCACACCTAAAGGAACATGCTCCAAATATTTGAGCTAATTAATTGTATGAGATACGATTAAATTAGTGACTTGATAATTTGACTAACGGTTAGTCGGTGAAATTAATTTAGAGAGAAATCGAGTTGTGAACTCGGATGATTTAATTTTATATCGATAAAATTATTAGAGGAGACGAGAATTAGTGATTAAGTGTTAATTCACTAATTGTGTATATTCTACTAATGAGATTAGTAAAAGTGCATTTTAATATATGTGTAAGTGTACATGTATATTAAGGAAGAGTTTAATTAATTTACACTTTATTATATTAGATAATTAAGTGATAAATTATATCAATTTGTGAGACAAATATTGATAAACAAAATGGACCCATGTTACTAACATGGACCGTCCAAAAAGAGGGCAAGAAAGGAGAAGAAGCTTCTCTTTGTTTTTTGTCTTATTTGTTTTGTATGTTAGTGTTTTGTTAAAGCATGAAACAAAATGATTATCATGCAACAAATTTATCTAACCAAAGCAAAAACTCTTCCTCTCCTCTTCACTTGCCTTGGCCGGCCCCCATCAAGTGTGTCTAACACACTTTGCTTTGTTATATTTTGATATAAAACACAAGGCTAAAGAAAAAGCAATTCATTCATTCATGCATTGTTTTTCTTATCACTCAAAACCTTTTTTCTCTCTAACATTCACCTTAATATTATACTAAGAGTTAGTACTAATATTTCACATATTATCATTTATATACTAAGTGATTTCTAGTACAAAATACTTAGTGTTGTTTGGAGTGTTCTTGGGTGCTAATTGAAGGAGGTTTTCTACATTGAAAACTTGGGTTATTAAGGAGGATCATCCTAAGCTCATACTCAAGAAACTAAACTAGAAAGGAGTTCTAGTTTAGTGCCCTAATATCCTTTAAGAGAAAGGTATAAATTTCTAAACTTGTTAACAATGTAAATTTGTACTACATAGATCTTGCTAAATCAAATTAGAGTAATTTGATTTACACTAATACTTGATTAGTGAATGGGATCCGATCCCTACAGTATGTTTATAGGATCATTTATCACAAGGGAATTAGTCTCCCATAGAACCGTTGCACAAACGGATTCTATAAAACGGGTCTTATTTGACCCAAATTTATTTATGGAGTGTTTAAATAAAATATTAAAAATTAGTTTCCCTAGGTAAGTTACGTACAAAACAATAAACCCTTTCACATCCTTTTTCAACTCCCTTTCTCTATCTAAACTTCTTTTCAACTCTCTTTCTCTATCTAAACCATCAGAATCAAACTGTACCAACTTCATTTTTTTTTTCCTGTTTCTATCTCCATTGTTGGAGCTTCAAGTGTGTTTTTTTTTTTTTTGTTAATTTCAATGTGTTTATTTTGTTAATTTTGTTAATGGTGACCTTAAGTGAAAGTTATTGCTATTGTTGAAGGTGCAATGGCGAAGACTAGAGAAGGAGGACATGCAAGGATTTGAAAGGGACATTCATTGTCGACCACCAACGAAGGTACTTGTGAAAAAAATTTAATTTCGTTTTAATAGTATGATGTGTAATTTGGAGTTTATATGTGACATTTTGTTGTGGGAATATTATACAGTTGGAGAGGCCTTAGAAGTAGTTGGAGTAGAAGAGACAAACGAGGAGGCAAACGATGTGCAAGTCAATGTTTGGAACGACAACAATGGTGGTGGGCAACTGACAACAGTTCGAAAGAGTCGTAGAGGGTAATTTAATTTCATAATGTGGCTAATTTATGATGTTTGTTAAAGTGGCCATTAAAATACCTAATTTAATGTTTCTACTCTAACAATTAATGTGGGTAATATAGGTAGTTTTTTAATATGGCCAATTTTGGTAATTTTTTCTATAAAGTTAGTAGATTAACATATAATGTGGCTAATATAATACATAATTGTCCCCTATTGATGAAATATTACATGTTAACCATGTTGATGCAGTTGGTTTATATTTTATAAGTAAATGTGGTTAATTTATCCTAATGTGGGCTAAATTATACCTTAATTGGGTAATTATTTATCTTTACAAATGATATGATTGTCTTATGTAGCTAGTTTATCGTATAAAGTGGCTAACTTTTACCTCAATTGTCTTATGATTTGTATGTTTGTTAAAGTGACGATTAAAACACCTATTGTGTCTACTATAACAGTTAATGTGAGTAATATATAAAGTTTTTTTGTATGGCTAATTTTTTTATTTTTTTTTCTACAAAGTTAGTAGATTAACATATAATGTGGCTAATATAACACTTAATTGTCCCTGATGGAATATTAAACGTTAACCATATTGATGCAGTTATTTTATAATTAAATGTGGTTAATTTATCCTAGTATGGCTAACTTATACAGTAATTGGGTATTTATTTGTCTTATGTAGCTAGTTTATCCTATAAAGTGTCTAACTTATACCTCAATTGTAATATGATCTGTATGTTTGTTAAAGTGGCTATTAAAACACCTAATGTGTCTACTATAACAGTTAATGTGCGTAATATATGAAGTTTTTTAATTTGGGGATTTTTGGTTCTTTTTTCTATAAAGTTAGTAGATTAACAATATAATGTGATGCCTTTATCCTGTAATGTGGTTAGTTTATCCTATAAAGTGGCTAACTTATTCATCAGTTGTCTTTTGATTTGTACGTAGTGATTTGCATCTGAAATTGTCTACTGATGCTAATTTGTATTGATTAGTTGCTGGTTTAGATTAAAATGTGGCTAATATAACTTGTTAAGTGGCTAAATTTAATGTCGATTGTTTCGTGTCTAATTTTATATGTTTTATTCGTAGGGGAAGAAGCCGGTGGATGCTTATGGTTCTCCAAATGGGTTACATAAGCTTATACAAAAATTGAAGGAAGATCAGATTAAGAGCATCAAGGAAATAGGCTTTGGTGGACTTCTAGAGTTAAAAGCTCAAAGTTTCTACCATATTATGCGTCCGTTTCTGCTGGAAAAGTACGACGAAGATGCGCACATGTTTATTCTTGACGACATGAGCAGTTAAAAGTTTACAAGACAAACGAAACTAGCCAAAAAGAAGATGGACTCAAGTTCAGGTTTGCGTGAAATGAGCTTGATTAAAAGTTTATCAAACGAGGAAAAATAAGGTTAAGAAATAGATGATTGTTGGGAGGCACATATTTAGCGTTTCTTTTGTTGGACAATGTTAGATGACAACGCTTGGAGTTTTTTGTGATTTGTGTAGCGTTTTATCGTTGGGATTAATTTGTTTTGGAGAAGTTTGTTGTCGTTTTTATGTTGGGATTAATTTGTTTTGGAAAAGTACGACGTTGTCTATTAGGTACTTATAAACGTTGGTCGTTTAATGAAATGATGCTATTTTGGCAATATTGGCATCATGTTTTTGTGCTGAAGAGTTGAATATGTGGCTGTTCTACGTGGTCTTTTGAAAGTTAAATCTGAATTGTTGTGTAGTAAAAGTGTCTATATTGACGTTTTAAGTGACTATTTTAGTATATTATGTGACAATCCTTTATATTATATTAAATTGGTCACTATAATATTTAAAGTATACACAATAAGCAATAAAGTGTCTAGTTTGACGTTTTAAGTGATTAATTTAGTATAACATCTGACCGTCTTTTATCTTATATTAAATTGGTCACTTTAAAATTTAAAGTATACACAATAAGTTATAAACTGATAACATTGTTAGTTTGGTAGTTAAAGTGTCTAGTTTGACGTTTTAAGTGACTACTTTAGTATACCATGTGACAGTCATTTAAACTATATTAAAGTGGTCACTATAAAAATTAAAGTATACACAATAAGTTATAAAGTGATAACATTGTAATAGTTTGGTAGTTAAAGTGTCTACTTTGACGTTTTAAGTGACTACTTTAGTATAACATGTGACAATCCTAGTGACTACTTGTTTCCATGTGACAATCGTTTTTTGTATTTAAGTTGGACACTATAAAATTCAAAGTATATACAATAAGCTATAAAGTAGTAACCTTCGACGCCATCTCATAAGAAATGAATGAAATTGAAAAAATTCAAAATACCTACTTTCTCATATAATGTGGGCGCTATTGACGGTATAGTAGATACATTTTCTAGAAAATGGTCAATTGAACAACATATGTTAAGGTCTTCAAAACAACATATTTTAAGGTATTCAAAACTGTGAAATTAAGACAACAGTAGGCAAAACTAGTATGTAGCTCAATTGAACAACATATGTTAAGGTGTTCAAAACAAACGAGGATTGGGCGTGTATGGGGCATTTTCAGTGCATGTCGACTAGTTCCACTCTTTCTTTTTGTCTTCTTGAATTGCACTTTCTTTCGTTGGCCCATTCCTTTCGTTGTAGAACGTCGTGGGTCCAATATCGTGCTCGACGATAGGTGTTGGTCGTTACCCAAACCATTTTGAGAACTTTGCAATCTTCTAAAGAAATCATCAATTGTGGCTGTATCCCTTACATAAGCTTCATCAAGTATACATGTGACAATCCTTTATTGTATATTAAGTTGGACACTATAGAATTCAAAGTATACACAATAAGCTATAAAGTAGTAATCTTCGACACCATCACATATGAAATTAATGAAATTGAAAAAATTCAAAGTTACCCAGATAAGTAAAGCTACTGAAGTAAATGAAATCACTAACTAAGAAAAATCAATCGAATACCTAACACATAGAACATAACAAAATAATAAGTATGAGAAACGGGTCAAATACAACCCGTTTCACGAAACCCATTTGTGAGACCGTTTTACGTAAGTCTTTGTGATCACAAGGAGTATACTATATACCCTCTATTTGAATTTTACTTTTGAGTATCATATATTTTTGTTTATAATTAACATCAATAAAGGATAAACAATTACGAGTACAATATTTTTTAAATGTTACCTAAAATATAAAGTACTATTATCGAACTGAAATAAAAGGAATATTTTACGCCCATTGTAAATTATCCATCAAAGGAATATTTTACACCCATTGTAAATTATCCATCATATGTCATATGATATGATTAAATGAAACATTAAACATGAATATAACTAGTTAAGGACATGATAATAGGTTAACTGAATGTACTACTTTGTGATCATTCTGACCAATATGAAACATATCACCTTTAAGATTTGACCCGTAATCGTCAGGCCACTTTAGAAGTTTAATGTTGAACCGAAATCCGAGTTGTCCCAACCCGCTCGATTGCCAATCGTGTCCAAGAGAACAATAAATTTGTCAAGAACGACGCAACATGTAACCGAGCCAATGAACTTCGTGAGAGAATTGTCGCCACACAGTTGAAAATGTCTTGTATGTACTCGCATTTGGTCCTTACGGATCTCCACGTAAAGTATTTATCTACGTGTTGACGCTCGAACCTCGACATAAGCGCACACCTCTATGATTCTACTCAACGTAGCTCTCTAAACAACATTGAACCATCCATACCAATCAAAAATGCAAGTTTCATTCTCTATAACCAAAAAAGAACAACACAGTTCATTATATACTCGGAACAAATTAATCCACATCATGCATGAAATCGTTATAGATCTAGGGACATTTTCATTATAACATCATTCCATGCATCGATTGGCCCCGGTAAACACCAATGCAAACAATCATTTTGAACTTGCACATTTTTACCCTTTGCAAACGGGTGAAACGCTCGGTATGGTCCGGGATGTCCGTCAGGCCGCAACAACGAAAGCTGCATAAAATCGAGCAGTTTTAGGTTTACCCCGTTTTGTGACGCTGTTTTAGCTGCACGCTCAAATTCCTCAAGCTCGATTTGTCGTAGAATGTTGTGCAGATCCTTTAACTTAGCCTCGCCTGTTCTAAACGGGACTTTTCGCGTGCTGACTTCCTCCTGTTGACCACTCTCCGCCTTCAAAATGGTCGGGTGTTGATGTTCTGAAAAATATTAGCCCTTTATGGTTAGATTCAGCTATAAATGTGAGCACGGATCGTAGAGTCTTGCGGTAGGCGAAATCGAAACCGAGCTCGACGAGGTTCTCGCTGCTGGCAACCGGGGCTTCCCAATAATTTATTGTTTTCGTAATATTTTGCCGTTTTGAGAAACCATTTGCCTGTCGAGAAAATCATGTAGTCGAGGTTTTTGTAGAGAGCAGTCCATTTTGCGTCGAGTTTGTCAAGGCTCAGATCGATTGCACGGGTTGAGACTCCGTTGATGTCTTCATAAATAGCCGCTTTTGTCAGGAATGGAGACCAAATTACGTATACGGTGACATTGTATGACGGAAAACGCCACCCTCTGGACTTGTATTCCTTGTCGTGATAAAAGTGATCGGCTTCTTCTACCTGAAAACGATGTCTTATACAGTTAGGAATTGCATGTTCTTTTGAAACCGGACACTCCTTCCGCACAAGATAACATATAGAAATACGAACGGCAAAGGTTCACTAGTCACCGCACAGTTGACACGGGGAACACATTTTGAGTGACTCTGAAGAAAGTGTCTAGACAGACGAAATGATTGATACGACTTTTTTGTGATGAATTTCATCTTAGTCGCCGAAAATGATGTGTCGAAATGTTGGACACGGCTTTTTGCGGAAAACATCCGACAAGTCTAAAAAGTGTCAAAGTACCATAACACACCAAACGACATGTTCACTTTGTCCTGAGAGTTGTCTGAACTTCGAAATTTTCCAAAGTCATCAAAATTGTTAAAAGAGTAAATTTTTTAGTAATTTTTTTATGAAGTTTCTGAAATATTTTCCAAAGTGTTTGACAAGTTAACAAAAATATAAGATGAGGAGAATAGACCCTAATACAAAAATATAAGATGAGGAGAAGACAGAGGATTTACCTTTGAGAGCATACAAATCAATGATTGTACATGGTTCCGAGAGATAGAGTCGCCAATTAAGGCCCAAGTTTTGTTCCTCATCGTCTCAAGAAATTTCCGTGCATTGAACTGAGGTAAAGTACAATTTTTTGGTCTCCATTTCCAATAGAGATACCCTGTATCAGGCCTCCCATTTGTCATGCAGTTCTGATGCGTTTCAATCAGATTACATGTGTCGTTAGTATACAACGGTCCAGCAGGATTCGGGATCCATTCACCAGTGAAGAGGTCGCACTTTCCTGCATAAGATTACAAGAAACACCAGCACATTAGTTTCAACTAATGGGCAAAAGAAAATCGTGAAATCCACAGAGAAATAACAGTTACTTTATCTTGAACAACTTAAGATTCGTTGACTATGCTTTACGGCCTTGTTTGGATGCATAAGTTTCAAAAGGGATGAAGGAAATTTTCAATGTTTCCTTCGTAATAATCAAAGCTAAGCATTTGTTTCATTTATTAGTCTCTCAAGTTGTTATCTGATTTAACCAGAACTCAGCAATCATACGTAAATTGTAAAAGGTCATGTGTGAAGTGTAACGCAGCAAAGTCCTACATTGCTACACTACGAGACTACGACACATGCTCATATATTGTTTTGTTTATAAGGAAACGTGATGGCAGACGGTTTTTCAAGGTATACGTCAGTAAAATAGCCCCCTATCCAACCCACCGGAAGCCAGACATTCGTTCTGCAAATACAACCTCGTTGAATAAACAAGTATACATTGACTAATCGAAGCTAGAAGTATACTGCATACAAAACCAGATAGTCAGAGACTGCAATAAGACATGTGAAACTAAAACCATACAAACAGTAAAAAAAACAAAAAACAAAAACAAGTACGCATTGTTTAGACACTCCGTATATCTCAGTAGGGAGTGGAACAAGGCTGTTTTCTTTCCAAATCATTAAGATTACGGTAAACTGTAAGGTCTCTTCTAGTCTTCTCATGTGTGTAGTAGGGTAATGTAGTAACACAAACCTACTGTAGAGGACTCCACACCGTCTCGTAGGACGAAAAATGAGTCCTCCCCTTGTATCCCTCCAACCCTAATTTACCACCCGAATATAGGAGATCACCTCCCTCCGATCCTTGTTTATTTTGAAAAAGGGATTAACTACTACTCCTTAGATGACTATTTCAACTAAAAACCTTACGGTGATTGTTGAATTCCAATAACCGAATCTTATACCTTAACACACCCTCTCACCCAGAGGCTCGTAAGTGTCAACGAGTGGATAAATGTTTCGCACGAACCAACCGAAACAATTAAGGTGATGGTCGAAATCCAACAAACAGGTCATATAGCTTAACACCTACAACATACAAGCTTAATTTCATACCTACTACATCCACCGGTTCACATAGCTTAACAACTACAAACATAAAAGCTTAGTTTCATACCTACTACATTCACAAATCCAACCAAAATTCCTTTAACTGATAAATTACCAAGATTGGAAGAGTAAAACTAATTACTAACTAAAACAAAACAGCTAAATTATATTCCCTCTAAAGCCCTGTTATTTTCGGCATTTTTGAATTCTGAAACACAGAAAATTTAAAGTCAGTGTAAATTAAAGGCAGTAGAACTACAGAAGCTTAACTTATAAGAAATTGAAATTAATTATTAGAGCTGAAATTAAGCTGAAAAGAACAGGCCTAACTCAACCAATAGCTATCTTAGTTCAAAATCAATAAACTATCGACTGAGACGGAGGGATTAGCGGGTTTTTTTTAAGCATAAGAAAACAAAATTTAACATCCATTAAAACAATAAAAATGAAATCAAACCCATATTTACAAAACAAATGAGCTAATTCATACTCCCTCTAACCATCCTCACATAAAAACAAAATTCCGACAACAATTAACTGAGACAGAGCGATAATTAGCCAAGATCCAACAATAACAAACCCATAAACTCAACAATCATCATAACAAAAACTTGTAAAACAAGCAAAATAAAACTAATAAAGTAGGAAAGTGTGAAAAATAAGTACCATTGAAAGAATCATAATGAAGATTGAGCTCAAATTCTTGAGGAACAAAAGAGTCATCAACAACAACACCAAAAGATTCAGAAGAATTGGGAGGAAAATCAGAGGAAGAAGAGAGAAAAACTCTGAGAAAAAGAGCAGTAGCTAAGATCATAACACAAAACTTAAGTATAGAAGCTTTGTGTTTTTGGAGAAACCATGGTTGTTTATTACTACAATTATTATTATTATTACTCAACTTCATTTGTGTACAATAATAAAAATCAATGGAGTATTTCTATCTTTGGTAAAGAGAGTATAATTTATTAACTAATTTGTGTGCTCTAACTAAATTTTTATTTATATTTTTTGTGGATTAGATTTGGGATATTTTGTATTGAAAAATGATGATGATTAGTTGAATAATACTCCGTACTCCATTATTCCGTATTTTGTTAGACCGACACTAGGAAGTTGGTAGGTCTTGAAGTCATAAATTTAGAGAATAAATTAGAGATTAAGGATTTAAGATGAGCTTTTTTTTAACTCTTCTAAAGCGTGAGTGGTCTGTGACTATTATTCCCTAGGTCACTTTTTCATGAACTCATATTCACGTTTAAGACTGATATTATCTGTCTTAACTTTAAAACGAGCTAAATATGTATCTTTTCATTTTAGAGCAAGTCCAATGGTAGGTTTTTACCATTGAGTTCTTCATCAAGAACTTTAAAAATAAAGTTCATGTATTGTGGAAGTGAAGTTCTTCCATTTAAAATAAAAATAAAAATATAGAGAGAACAAAGTTAATTAGTGGGTCCAATCAAAAACAAAAGAAAAAGTTCATCCATTGTATAAAAAAGTTCTTAAGCATAGAGGTTTGTGAAAAATCCAAATGACATATAAGAACTTAATATAATGTTCTAGCATTGCTATTGCTCTTATTATTGTCTATAAAATAACAAAAAATTTGTCTTTGGTACCACCGAGAGGTAGTATTTGATTCGTCTTAAGATGGACAATATTTGTCTTAGGCAAGATTTATTGATCCATAAAATACTTCGCATTTAATATTTATTTTTATACCATGTTTACATGGTCGTCTATTCTTTTTGCCTTAAATTTTCTAAAATTTAAAATTTGAGAATTATTTTTTTTTTTAATTTTCTTATATGTTTATAATTAAAGTGTATTTTAAAGTGATAGAACCTCCTCAAATATTGTGTATTTTAAAGTGATACATAAACAATTTCGAGAAATCGTTGTCGATACAGTCCAGCCATACACAACCTGGATCTACTTGTATTGACATTTTTATTTTGATGAATTTTGAGAGGCTCTAGTCTTGTCCGAATAGAAGAGAATATCTCACCTTGAAGCTCATATGAATCCTTCTACACTAAGACCAATTGGCAATAATAGAAGAGCTCATGTGCCTTTAATTATAAGATGGTTAATTCTTAATTGCTCTTAGCTCTTGGTTTACTAATGTGGGACGACTTCACATGTGAAAACTTTATATTTTCTGACATGTTAAGAATTTAATAAAGGTGAGTCATAAATCCTAATGTAATTCACTCAACTACGCTAACAAAAAAAATATTGAAAATAATGGGTACCATATGACATGCTATCTTTTGCATCGTATTTTTATCACTTGACCAAAATCCTCTCACAAAAAATAGCCAAATGTTAAAAAAATTGACCAAATAATTTGTTGTGCCGTCGTGGAACAATATAAAATTTCCCTGATGATAGATTTGTCCGAATAAAATTTCCTACTAGAGGTTAGTTCTATCAAGGCAGGTCATTAGGGAAGAACACAAAGACGCATTTACAGTCATTAGATCAAGCAAAATAAAGGCTTGAGTTTTAAAGTTTCAAAAAAATGTATTAGCGTTATAGTTTCTTGGACGCTGAATTGAAATTTCACAATATTGAAGTTTCATAAAAATGATATAAAATTTCAAAAAAAATAGATTAAAGTTTTTAAGACGAATCAAAGCAGCCGTCTTACTTAAACCTACTTCTTTCCTACTACTCGTATGTCTATATATGAAGTTCATAATTTTAGGTGGGTGCGTTAAGAATGTGACGGTTTATCTTAGCCGATTTTGTAGAACTAGTCAACAACAAGAGGATTCATATTCCATGTACAAAACGGTCACTGTTGCTTTAATTATGGGCATTGTAATTTGTACATCAACTCAATATTTTTGGACCTCGTCAATTTGTCAAACAAAAAAAAGAAAGAAAAATTCATACAACAATACAACATGAAAGTGCACTTGTTAGTTGTTAATACATTCAAAATTTCAAATCAAAGTTTTACAACATTTTGACGAGTAAAAGAAGGAATGAATAATGAATACGGTATTGTCGGTATGTAGTAGGGAATACGAGATAATAATTTACACTCACGGTACAAAAATCAAAGTATTTAAAAATCAAACCAGATCCGACATCGCCACAAAAGGTAATAAAATGTGGATACACGCTTCGGGTTTAATCGTCGAGTTCTTCAGGTACTTGCATCCCAAATCCGCGCTTGTTTTTCTCGACTCTGATATGTGAGCACGGATAAGACACAGAAATAGTTAGTAGTGCTAATGTAGCTACCAAAACATGGTATCACTGAAATCGGCCATTGTTGAAACAAGATGTAATTAGATAGGGCACAATGTATCTCAAAACTACTCCGTATTAAATTTCATTAAATTCTGAACACTTCATAGTACTTCGGAAAACTTTAAACGAAGAGAATAGGTCATGTAGCCGTTGGATGAACTAATGGACTTTCAGAGACTTACGAAGGAGCGAGTTTTCCGAGGTCAGCAACGAAATCACCGGTTTGCTCATCCACAACTTTTCCCGATATATCAACGACATAGTACATTCCCCTTGTGGTTGGAAATCCTCGTCGAGCTAGTAAGTTCAGATCTCTTTCTTGAAGCTCTCTTCCGTTCACAAAAACGTTAGAGTCTCCACTCGAACAGTTCTCTGGTATCGGAAATCTGAATTCTTCAATAAACGGCTGCAACACATAAACAAAATGTTGCCTAAGTAAGTAATAATTCTGATAATATCAACGAATAAAGAGCAAGCGTACGCAGTTAGTTAACTTACAGGAATTATTCCAAGGCATTGATGGCCCATCACACCCCAAAAGCCAGCTTTGGGATCATACCTGCGAGATAATTTGTCAGTGAAACAACGTTCTTAGCAACAAACGGGTCGTCCACATCATCATCGTACTGAATAAATAAAATCACCAAGGACCAGTTCACTTCTCGTCTTAAGGTGACTTAAGTTTTCCCAAATTTAATGTATTTTTTTTAAGTAATCTAAACTTTTCTGAAATGTTTGATACGTTAAGAGAACTAAGATAAGAAGAATATGTCCTAACAATCACGAAT
Source organism: Dianthus caryophyllus (assembly GCA_023091065.1). Lineage (NCBI taxonomy): Eukaryota > Viridiplantae > Streptophyta > Magnoliopsida > Caryophyllales > Caryophyllaceae > Dianthus > Dianthus caryophyllus. Next base: position 7,664,715 of record CM041525.1, on the reverse strand, counting down.
AATTCTGTAGTAGGGTAACATTTTTTGGAAATTTACCAGTACTCTCCAGGTTCGATGGGTCCAGCTAACTTCTCAGCCTCCTTAACCAAACGATTTGGTATAGGTTGGCCGTTGACATAAACCTCAGCTCGTACAGGTGTACCTTGACGACTTAATACTGCAAAGCCGTTCAATAACGCGTCCATATGAGATTGTACCATTTTGTCGCTCCCAGGCATAGAAGATTCTCTTGAAATATCTTCGGAGTCCTGAGAAAGACCAGTTGTAGGCAACTCGCTGAAGTGAACATCCGTCTCAGTAGCGTCTGTCATAAGCAAGGGGCCTTCTCGAGAGGTCTCTTCATCGATTACCTGCTTTTCTGCAGCTCGAGAATTCAGTTGGCTGCTGCGAACACTTTGAGTATCAGATACGCTTTCATCCATGGAAAAGCGAGATGGTGAAGAAATAGGCTGTATGGAATTCTCGGGTAAACTTGAATTACGTGTGTGCCCTTTGGTTACGCTGCTAGCTTCAGAACCCAAAGAACGTAAGTTATATCCCCCTGCATCAAAATCGTACGATCCAACATTTGTACTAGCAGCAGTACTATCACGCGGATGATGTGTAGGCCCTGATTCATTCGTTACTTGCGCAGGAATCTCGGATTCATGAGCATACTCGGGATTACTTTCGGTTAATACGGGAACAGAAGAAGATTTCGAAGAAGACTTCTTCTGAAGATCAACTGAAATTAAAGTAGAACATGACCCACATTGCAGTTGTTGCTTCTTGTGCTTTGCCATAACATTTCCAGGCACTATAAGTAACTGAAAGCAATTATTGCATAAAACAAACGGAGCACCGCCGGAAATAGGGCGACAAAGCCTTTTGTTCAGGCTAGCTGCTTGAACCCTCTTGCGTTGATGCACAGCGTGAGACGGCCGTCCTCGAGGATCACAGGCTTGTGAAGCATATCTTTCACGACCCATATCGTCACTGTAAGTTGAATTGGCCGCTAAATTATGATCTTGCCGTCTATGATCAGAAAAGTTATGTTGATCTCGGCTTTGCGAATAATTTGAGTGGCAGCAGAGTGAGCAATCACATGCAGGATGGTGAGCATGTCTGTCATTGACATATGAATCACGGGGATCGTGATCATAGTTCGAGGAACGCCCTGAAACATATTCGGGCACTTCATGTTTTAGAAGATGTTCATTAGAGCGAGGTCCCCGTTTCATTTGCCCAGAAAATCGATCCTCGTACACTGGGTGATTAGCATTATACATATTTTCCCGATGATCAACTTGACCAGGGCTACGTCGGAAGTGAGACGGTGCCTGATAATTTCTGTCAGGCTGAAATTGCTTCATAGGCTCGCGGCAGAACCTTGGTGCAGAATCTTCAGCATCATATAAACTGCTCTGTTGTTCCCCTGAAGGGTTGTATTTTCGACGAAGCTCTGCACGCTGAAAGTGTGAATCCTGTATGCCAGCAGATCCTCTACCGCTCTCAAAACTCTGTCTTGCGTCACCATAACCACGACTAGGGCCTGAATAATTATTAGAAGGTCCATCAACCGAGCGGGGCCCCCCTAATCTCCCCTCTTGATACATTCCACCCTTGTTACGACCACCCCCATGAATTGAATCATCAAACGATCGTTCAGAAGTCGAGTCATGCTCATCCGATGACACAGGTTTATATCCAGCTTGGTCTCTCCATACACTTCTTCGGCCACCTGTGTAATTTTCGCCAGACCGTCTTTCACGTGTTGCAGTCATTTCCGAAACCCTCTCATGCCTCATATTTCCCTCAAAATCAGAGCCGCGACCTTGAATTAAAGAGTTAGGAACATCTCCATTCATGGACCTCATAGTCGACTCATGCTCGTCAGACGACACGTGTTTATCTCCAACTTGGTCTCTTGACTCTCTCCATACACTTCTTCGGCCACCTGTGTAATTTTCACCAGACCGTCCGTCACGTATTGCATTCATTTCCGAAACCCTCTCGTGCCTCGTATTTCCCTCGAAATCATAGCCACGGCCTTGAATCAACGAGTTAGGATTGTCTACATTCAATGACCTCGTAGTCGATCTTCTACCATCAACATCACCTACACTTTCACCCTCCCTCAAAGGCGACCTAGTAACTTCTCTTGTTCTCACGCTCACCGGTGTCATACCCCGCCCTCTTACAGGCGACTTACTCACATTGCTTGACCTAACTCCAAATTCAAACCCGTCATCATCAAAACCACTCGAACGACCAGTAATCCTTACAGGTGACCGGCTAACATTTCTCGACCCCTCCACCGGGGTTTTAACAAGATCATCCAAAAACCTATCCCTCATCGGTGACTTTGGTAGACCACCATGAAACTCGGTTTCACCATTCATGCTTATACTTCCTTCCTTAACGAAATCTTCCTTGTCTAAATCACCACCACCGAAATTTACCACTTTGTCCTCCACTGATCCGTCTAACAATCCGTCAGTTGCTGATGACTTTTTTCTTGCTGTTCAATGAATCAACCAAAAACACAATCACCATGAAACATGTCAGAGTTTCAGTCAGATATTTCTACAAACACAGTGTCAAAGGAAAAGACAGTTTTACTAATGAAATGTATAAAACCATTTACTTCTACACTTAAGCTATCTACTCCATATTAAATATGCTTACACTTTTTACAGTAACTCCTTATGCATAAATGGTGACCACTTTAAGCTCATCGTGACCGCAATTGAGTATAATGTGACCATTTCTGAGAGGTCGTTGTTGTTCACAAGCAACCTAAATGTGGATACATTTTATGTATTAGAAAAATCGTTTTTCATTTTTTTTTTTCGGTGAAAGACAGCTTCCATAAGGTATATAACTATATAAGGGTATCGTTTGGTTAATCAATCGAGTTCAAATGACACTGGATTATCCAATATTCATGGGAATCGACTTTCACTCTCTTGATTTTTTCCAAATTAATTTTATTTCTATTTACAGTAAGATTAACAAAGAATTTTCATTGATTTATCCCAATTTTCAACATTATTCCTTAACCTTTCCTAAAATAACCATTAGAACCATAATTTTGCATCATTTGACCAAAATTCCTCTCACAAAAAAGGTCAAATGATAAAAATTTCAACAAGGTGCGTAGCCACAACGATCCCATCAACGGAGGATTGGTTGTATATAAACCAAATTCAATTTTGTTGAGTTTTTGATTGAAAAGTTGTTAGAAATACAAGCTACATTGCCTACATTTCACAGTTATTAAGCTTCCAGAAATAACTCATAAACTCAACAACTCGTGAAAACAGAGACGGGCCCGAGCCACACCCACGAATGGAAAGAGAGAGCCCGCTCCATAAGGCCTAGAGGGTTACATCCCATCCCAAAACCAATTGGCTATAGGGGGAGTAACCTCTATACTTATATGAGCAACTCTCAGATCAGATTAATGTGAGACTTACATGTGAAGTTACTAAGTGTCTTTTCACAACTTCACACGATATCGACCAAAATTGTAGGTGGGGTGAATAATTTTGCACCTCAACAACGGCGAGACTTGAACAAGTTTATATAAAAATTCAACTAATCACCGTATAAAAACCGATTTTATCTAATAATTCACCATTCACCATTCACCATTGAAATTAAAAAAAAAAAAAAAACAAAAATACGAAAAACAAAAAAGAAAGAAATAACCTCGGAGAAATGCACCACAACCACCACACTTGTAGACAGGAAAACCTGAAGGCTCAGGAAGCACTTTATCACATTTTGGGCAACGAACTAGACGTACCTCCGACATTTTCAACGACGTATTTATTTATTTAATTATATTTATTTATATTTATATTTATATTTATTTTCAGTTTGAGCAACCAAACAATTTAAATTTATATTCAACTGTGAATTTTTCAATTTTCAATTTTCAATTTTAAAAGCAACGACTTTTTGAGTTTTGACTCGAGATAATTAAAGCTCATGGACATTATTATATTGACAATTTCGTCATTTAAAATCTAAATCACACGACGTACAACGATTTTCTTTAGCTACAAAGTTACTAAGTAAATCGTTGTACGCGTAAAACTTTAAAGAAAAATATGGTTTACCAAAAGACGTACCAAAAAATATTAGGAGAAATTATACTGACCAATAAAATGAATAAATTTGCTGGAAAAAAAATATATTGAGGAGTTTATAAGTGTGAGTTGTTGTTGTTGTTGTTGTTGTTGAAGTTTTAGGGTGAGAATGATGAAAAAAATGAAATGTCGGGAAGAATTTTTGGAGGGAAGACCACGTCAATAATTGTTAATCAAGTAGCACTTGTACGACGTCGTGTTGATCTTAGTATTGAGTGATGCACGTCGTTTAAGGCGTTGACTGTGTTGACAAATTAATAACGCTGCTAGAATTTCTCTGACTTTTGAGATTAAAGGGAGAAAGCGTCAGCCATGCGACAATGCGACGAGTGACGACGGCAGAGGTTCCAAATTGTGCGGGCCGGGCCAGTTCAATTCAGCCTGAGGCTAGCCCACTAGTCATGTTACGTTTTTGTCAGGGCTATTAAGGATGTGTAAGTCTTGTGTGAAACGGGTAGCCGTTTAGCACAGCAGTCAAATATCTGCCAAAAACGAAGGGCGAGTGGGAAGAAGATGTTCTTCCCACTCGTCTTTCAAATATTTGGCCGTTTCATGTAAAGCAGGTTCTGTTTCATATGAGAATTTGTGATTAAGGATCCGACTTAATTTGTCTTGCTAAAATTTGGGTTTAGGACGTTCAAATAAAATGTCAGGGGATGCTAAGCCATTAGCATGGGAAAGGAGATTGAGCGAGGCACGCCATTGTTGAATGCGCCAATCTTGACTACTGCGCTACGACATCGTAGTAATTCGAACTTTTATTCTTATGCAGGGCGGCCCAATGGTGGTGCTATTCAGTTCTTGGAACCGGGGTCCCAAAAAATGAAATGTCTCATATTAAAAATAAATTGTTGGAAATATACAAGTATACAACCATTTAAAGTGGTATACTGGTTAAAACTTTAATAAATAAGTTCGAGGTTAAGAGTTCAATTCCCCTTATTTAAATACATTTCAGAACAGGGCCTCCAAATTTCATTGGGCGGCCATGTTCTTATGATTGTATTATTGCATAATCCCTATATATTTTTATCTATTCAAAACAGAAATTGGAACGCTAGATGATGTAGTGTGGATTATGAAGGAAGTTTGATAGAATTTCATTTTCTTCAAATAAACATATACTAATGAGAAACGAAGTTAGTTTCTTTTAACTAATACGGAGTAGTATGTAAAATCTAACTAATGAGAAACGAAGTTAGTCTCTTTTAAGGCGAATTATCCGTTTTAATCTCATTACAATAAAGAACTTTTTTACCCATCTTTATAAATTTATTTTGCCTTGTCTTTGTACTTAACTTATATCCCTTACCTATATTCAAAGAGGGAATAGTCAACAATAATGTTGACTTTTGCGATGTATGGACAAAATGAGTCCTTATCTTTGCATACTTGCCAATTTACTTAATTTATTTAAAATGGATATGTCCATTTTAATTAAGAATTTTGTGCTGATGAATTTCAAAGCTCTGTCAATTAGAAAAAAAAAAGTCTTTAAAAAGACAGTCTTTCACAAACAAAGTGAAAGAAGGGTTTTCTAATGTATAAAAGATGACAACATTTGAATTAATTGTGACCACTCTTGAAAATGTATAAAAGTGTTCACGTTCTAGTCAATAATGTTTACAATCAACGTAAATGTGCTGCCATATATCATAAAATCATCTTTCATTTTACTTAAAAGTAATATTTTATTAAACTTGCTTTATCAACAATAATAGGTGACATATTCAAATTTTTCTCTCTGTTGTGATGTTTTTATGACTCATATTAAAATAAAATTTGGTTCAAATGAACAATTTATTTTTTTTGCAGGTGAGAATCAAACTCTCGTTTAAAAAATAAAAAAATCAATTAATATGTACACAAGAGAGCTTTACAATACCAATAATGTTATCACCTAGTGATCAGGACAGAGATACATAAGTAGCAGACTAGCAGGTATCAAGTTCAATGTCTCCTTTCTCGTTGTAATGACCTAACGCTTCATCTGGAGAGAAAAGAAGAAGGAAATTCTCATCTGTGTCCCTCAAGGAATAACTTTTCTCACTTATACCCATGCAAATATGCAATTCCTATAATCTCAATTATACCCTTGCTCCCAACAGTTAAAGAACTCATTTATCTTCTTTCCCCAATTAATTTTGTATCCCATTAAGACGTTAATTTTTTCGTTTGACAGTGCCAATCTAACACTTAACAACTCCAATTAACGGCTAAATCAATTTTGGTCACGTTTGACCTTCACTAATAAAGGTCAAGGGTATAATTATGATTAAAAGACCGCACTAAAGATGTCTGGTAAAAATCATTCTTGGCGACATCGATGAGAATTTAAAAAAAAAAAAGAAAAAAAGAAAAAGAAAAAAAAGAGCTTTACAAGACGACCACATAAATAAGACGTCGTTTGAGTGAGAGGAGAGGACAGACGATATTGAATTGGTATGACGAAGTGAGTGTCCTTCTTACACTCAAAAATTCTGATTTCAGAGACACTCAAACCAAACCATCCATTTTTAGCCCATACATTTTTACACACATATAAAGCGCCGGAACAATCTCTCTAAACTCTGTCTTCACAACACTCACCAAATACATCACTCTCTCTTTCTCTCTCTACCATTTTTTATTTATTATTTTAATTGTACCGAAAACGACGTCGTAACGCCGTAATCATTGTTGAGTTTAGGGTTAGGGTTAGAGACATATTTTTGTGATCAAATATTTGATTTCTTCTGATTAATTTCTAGGGTTTCGGAAACAATGGCGTCTGAGGATGTGAAACAGAGAGGCGAAGGTGCGGTGTCGACGATCGTCAACCTTGCGGAGGAAGCGAAAGCCGCTACCGAAGGCGTAAAATCTCCCAAATATGCGCTTCTCACCATTTCCAAGTCGCTTGCTGCTGGTGGTATCGCTGGTGCTGTGTACGTTTCGCTTTTTTTTCTCGTCGTTGCGTTCACGAGTTTAATGATATTAGTTTCGTTGTTTGCGTGATTGATAATTCGGTGAATTATGTTGTGGCAAATTGTCGTAAAAAGTAGAGGATTTTTGTATGATGTTTTGATGCGTTTAGTGTGATTTGATGATCGTCTTTTGGAGAAAATACGTTTTCTGCGTGTGCATTGTGAAATTGTCTAATTGAGTTAGGAGATCCCGAGTAATTCATTGTTGTGGCAAATTGTCGTAAAAAGTAGAGGCTTTTGTACGATGTTTTGATGCGTTTAGTGTGATTTGTGAGTGTTTGATGATCGTCTTTTGGAGAAGAATACTTTTTTCTGCGTGTGCATTGTGAGATTGTCTAATCGAGTTAGGAGATCACGAGTAATTATCGTAAATGTTCATGAAAACGCATTTATTTGTGATTGAAAATTTGATAGATTGTCTCGCAAATTGTGGTGACCTACAAGTAGAGGTGGTGTATGATGTTTCGGTGTGTTTAGTGTGATTTGTTAGTGTATGATAGATTGTTTTCGTAGAAGATTAGGTTTTCTGCGTGTGCATTGTCTTGTAGAGTAAGTTAATTGTTTATTAATATTGACTAATTGAGTTAGGAGATTAAGAATAACTATCGTAAATAAATACGCACTTCTTTGAGATTGAAAATTCGATTAATTGTCTGGCTTAGCTTAATGTAGGTTACTGAAAAAAGTAAAGGTAGTATAGTGTATACTGTTTTTTAGTGTTAGTGTGATTTGTTAGTGTTTGATGATCGTCTTGCATAAAAGTTAGTTTTACTGAGTGTGCTTTGTCAGGCTGAATAAGTTAATTGTTTGATAGTATTGGCTAATTGAGTTTGGAGATTAAGATTAAGGTTTGTAACTCAACTAAATGTTTCAAAGTTGCTCGTTAAGCATGCCATGTAAAAAAGGCGCACATGCACTAAGGCGCACTTGAGGCGCGCCTTTTTAAGCTAAAATATTTGCCCAAAAATTTATTTCGATAATACAATATGGCTACTTAAAATAGGACCCCTTACGTCAAAAAGGTTGCGTCTTGGTGCCTCAGTGCGCCTTGCGCCTCTTTAAATTAAGGTATGTGGTATAGTACAAATTGAACGCGAGTGGTAATATCTGAAAACCGGTTTTGAAAATGGCACCTGCGTGCAGTATGTAATGGTTAACATTATTTGTATTCCATTGTGAAATTTGTGGTTTTTGAATGTGGTAATTTGTTCATTGTGTTTTCAATGTAGCTGGTTTATGTGACTTTGAAGTCGATTATGATCTTTGATCACCTTGAAGTTCACATCAATAATGTACTTGTTTGCAGATCGCGCACGGCAGTTGCTCCTCTAGAACGGTTGAAGATATTGCTGCAGGTAGGTCACTCGCTGCATCGTTAGCGTAGTTGTTGATAACGACTAAATGTTTCTGTACCTCCTTTTTATTTTGCCGAGACTTTGCACCGATCCAAGACGTATAAAATAGATTGCATAATTCCACTACGCCCTATAATATAAGTATATTGTGCTTCATTTCTGTGGTTATTGTACATATTGCAAACACTTTCGAGGGAATTTTCAGTAAAGCATGCAGATGCAGTTCTTTCTATCGATTGTTGTTGATTTTTTTTTCTGTCGTCGAATATTGTTGTATTCTTCCATGTTCATGTAGCCCATCAGCGATTTGCAAGTTTTAGAAGTGGAAGGAAATGTGGGGGTAGCATATGATGGGGAATCGCCTTTAGAGGGCATAATGCAGTGATGATAATGCCACAATCAACTCTTACTGTTTGAAAAAATGTACGTCTTGATTCGTATCTTGCATTGCTGTCTAGAAATATTTTTCGAGATAGCAGCATATATGGTGCTGATAGAAAACACGGATATTTTCCCTCCTTGTGACACCTTGAGGAACAAAACTTCCTGTTTTCTGGATATAATTGGATATGGAGTAGTCATGTGACCTTATACCCCGCGTTTCACTTATTAGCATGTAGATATACTGTAATTCATATTTACGGTATGATTGTCTTGTTGTTTTCAGGTTCAGAATCCTCACAACATCAAGTACAATGGAACCATTCAGGGTTTGAAATATATATGGCAGACAGAAGGACTTCGTGGTCTCTTCAAGGGCAATGGAACCAACTGTGCTCGCATTGTTCCGAATTCTGCAGTCAAATTCTTTAGTTATGAACAGGCGTCAAAGTAAGTATTGTGTCTTAGTGCATTGCTAAGTTTTCACAATTTAAAGTTCACAGCAATGTTTTTCTATTATTGCTCTGCTTTTGTCCGTAGTATAGACCACAGAAACTAGAGACTGATGGAACTTTGAGAAATTAGGGGTTTTTCTGGTATTGTTTTGTTACGTAGAGTTGATTGATTATTATGGGGACAAATCCTCTCCATCAGCCATTGGAGACTCGAGTTCCGCCATACTCTATACACATGGGATGAGAGATAAAATCAATGACGGTGATGCAAGTTACCGAAATCCCTTAGTTTGCACTCTTGAAATCTCTGAATTTGTTCCCTCTTCCTCTTATCCTTCATTAGACATGGCAACATAGCTCATATGTTGATGCCGTTGACCTATAAATTAATTTAATGGTGCGTTTGGGAACATAGATATCATTTGAAATGTCGGATTTGGCCTAAATAAATGTTTGGGAACTTGGAGAATTTGGATTTGTATTTGAGTCAAATCCAACCCAAATCCATCCCTTAAGAAAACTAGCTAACATCAAATGACACCCTAAATGGTGTCATTTCCAAATCTTAACTCACATAACTAGTGATTTGATTTTGAAACCCTCTATTTCAAATGTCTAATTCTAAATCCTAAATTTGAAATCAAATTTGGGTTCCCAAACGCTACCTAATTGGATTTAATTTGGTTTTGATTATGGCATAGGGCGTCTGTTGATGTTAACTAATTTTGTAAAGGGTTGGATTTGTCTTCAATCTGAGTCAAATGCAAATCGAAATCCAAATTCTTGAACTTCCCAAACACATAATTTTGCCTAAATCCAAAATTTCAAATGAAATTACCTTTCCCAAATGTACATTACTTTCTTTATGGTGGTGACAAATGATAATTGAATGTGAAATGTCCAGAGATGATATTTTTTGTGACCTTTGTACTTGATTATAATCTATACCATGAGATATCGTGAGCCATGATCTATATATCTCAAGTTCCTGACCGTTAATATACCCGAAGCTTTTTCACTTTTCACATGCATAAAGTGTTAGTTGGAGAGTAGCCTGATGCTTTGTTGTAGGAAAAGATACCGACACCATTACCTCGCCAAAGTCTATCTTTTAGTTAGGAAGAGACCTATGAATTCAAGTGCTTCTTGTACCAATTGTTAATCACATTTCTCTTGTAAGAAAGTTTTTTAAAAACAACTAATATCATTTTTTTAACTAACAGGGGAATTCTGTGGCTATATCAGCAGCAAACTGGAAATGGTATGGTCATCGTTGTTTCTGTTCCGTATAGCTTTCATTGTTGTTCCTAGACGTTAGGAGTTCTTTTACTTCTTTAGTTTTTTCCCCTCAGATTTATGAATATTTATGATGTATTATATTACATTGTTTTGTTTGATGATATTACTAATTTAATTTGCTTTCGTGTATTTTATTGTCGATTCATGATGAGTTATTTCTAGAAAACTTCTTATACTGGCATTGCTATGCAGAGAACGCTGAATTGAATCCTTTGTTGCGTCTTGGTGCCGGAGCTTGTGCTGGGATCATCGCCATGTCTGCAACTTACCCAATGGATATGGTCCGAGGTCGGCTAACTGTTCAGGTATGGTCCTGAGATTCTCGCACACCAGTTATTCAAGTACACTTATTGTTTGTCGTTTTGAATTTTCTTTGTCCGCTTTCGCAGACCGATAAATCACCTCAACAATATAGGGGGATATACCATGCTCTCACAACTGTATTTCGAGAAGAGGGTGCCCGGGCTTTGTATAAAGGATGGCTCCCTTCAGTAATTGGCGTGGTAAGTACTATGTGAATGCCTTTTGATTCTAGATTAAAATTAATCCAAGTCCAACTGATTGTTTTTGCAGTTTTTAAAAAACGTTTGACCTGTATAGAAGACCCTCACGAGCTATTGTTCATTGTTATATGTGTAAATGATGTGAATAGTGATTGTGTTGCGAGTCTGAAGTGAGAGTTGTTTGCATCCTTTGGGAACAATTTGCTTGTCTGATATAAAGATTATTGATTGAGACTTAGGATTATGACGAACTTTTTTTGAAGCTGATTTTCGTAATTTTTTTGTCATGCGGCAATTTGAGTTGGAATTATGCAGTGACACTACAATCAGCTAGCTGAATTTTTTTCATTACTGTGATATCTGCCATTTAAGGAGTGATTACGTAAAATCAAAAATGGTATAAATAAACTGAAAAGCTTGATGTACTTCGTAACAGAAAAGCTGTAGTTCAATCGACAAAGGAAGTCACGTGTATTGTTTCTTGTTGAGCACAATTAAATATTTCTATCACTGGCCTTAAATTTTTAATCATAATTTGCAGATACCATATGTGGGTCTAAACTTCGCCGTATACGAGTCGCTAAAGGATTATTTGGTCAAGGAGAATCCACTTGGCTTAGTTAAAGACAATGAGCTAAGTGTAACTACAAGACTCGCATGTGGCGCTGCTGCAGGAACTGTGGGGCAAACTATCGCGTATCCACTAGACGTGATACGTCGGAGAATGCAGATGGTCGGTTGGAAAGATGCCTCCACTGTTGTTACTGGTGACGGTAGAAAGGTGCCGCTTGAATACACAGGCATGGTCGATGCATTCAAGAAGACGGTTCGATACGAGGGTGTTGGTGCCTTATACAAGGGTTTGGTCCCTAATTCAGTCAAGGTAAAGTCACTTTCTCATTAATTCATCCCATTTATACCGCCCCTATGTGACTTTGACGAGTTTGACCAATAGTTTCATACACTAAACAACGGCAAATTTTTAATCGTGATAATATAAAAATAATTAGGGTTTTTCTACGCGGCACCCTCTTCTTTTTATGAATTATCTACTTGGTACCCCTTTCATTTTGGCTAAATTATTTTCAGTACCCCTACACAGCTACACTGGATATAAACTTCTTAAAGTATCCTAAATATTATAATCCACTTCATTTAACTGTTGAGTTTATAAACATTCGATTGACTTTTTGCAACAATTTGTTAAATTGTTAACATAATTTCATCATAAAATTTAAGTTTAAATGCTTGAAAACTTAATTTGTAGGAGTTATGGGTATTCTTAGAATTATTTGATAAGCTTAGGGGTCAAGTGATAATTATAAAAAAAAAAAAACTTGTAGAATTCGAAAAAATACTAGGGTAGCATGTAGAACAATCCAAATACTTATTATTTTGAGAACTTGATGATCAAAGTTTACATCATTTGACTATCAAAGTTTAGTAGGAACAACAGAGTATAAATTTGGGATGGAAGTGCATTGCGTTTAGAAAACAGATACCATGAATTCATAATTTCCCATTCCGTAAATTGTCTTCTTGTTTAGGTGGTTCCATCGATTGCAATTGCATTTGTGTCTTACGAAGTCGTGAAAGATCTCCTTGGTGTGGAAATGAGGATATCAGACTGAAGCAAAGGCGGATTATTCAATTATTAATTGGATTTGTTAGTCAAAATTTGTAGCTATTAACAAACACAAGTGAAGACGAATGAATCACGAGGGAACGTTCCGTTCCTTCGTGGGTCATGAGGGTATTCATAAAGCCATATCGACCAATTACGGGTTGTGCCGTTAAATCACATTATTTTCCTTAGAGGTTTTGGCCTTGCTCAATTACTATGTTTATGCCAATAATTAGCCCTTTTTTTTTTTTTTTTTTCCGTCCCTTCATGTTGTAGGAAATCTTTCTTGTATGTTATATATGCCAATAATCTTTAGTCGATCCGAGTACTGGTTTTTGTATTTGGTATATAACTTTGGCACATTGCTCGCTATTTGCTATGCTCTTTGTGCATGAGTTCGTATAATAATGTTTACTGAAAATCTGATTTTCGATGTGTTGGAGTGTTATTGCCCACATGTGAGAAGTCCCACATTGATTGTGGAAGAGAGTTTAATGTGGTTTATAAAGTCTAAGGGAACTCCTCTCATTGCCAATTGGTTTTGAGAAATGTGGAATCTGCTTGGAGCATGGCCGGACTCATTTCTCTTCCACGGGTTTAGGCCGTTTCATGATTCTAACATGGTATCGAGGCGGGTTCGCCTGGGTTCGATAAGTTTAAAACTGGCCCCTGAAAATTATGCCACCGGAGGAGGTCCTCTTTGAGGGTTTGCCGCTCCGATTGGGTTCGGGTTATTGCCGCCCTCGTGAGTTCGGGTTGTTTATACCACTCCGGTGTGCTCCCATGGTTCTCACATTGATTGTGGAAGAGAGTTTAATGTGGTTTATAAAGTCTAAGGGAACTCCTCTCATTGCCAATTGGTTTTGAGAAATGTGGATACCCTTGGACTTGTAAACCGGACTCGCTCTCTTCCACACGGGTTTGGCCAGGCCCGTTTCATGATTCTAACACGATGGGAGGCATCTATATAACCCTGATCTGCAACCGAAACATCTATGTTTTGCATTGGGTTCGTTGTTTTATTTGAATATTGTGAGACGATAATTTTCTGTCTTCACACCCTTTGTGTTATTGATACTTTTTCCTCGAGAAGTGTAAATTGAAAATAGAGTAAAACAACTGCTGCTATGCTTATTGTTGCTTGAGCTGGTGCATTCATTGTCAAAGAATGATGAGTCTCTCATAAAACGGGTTTATCCGTTTTGAGTTAGTCTCTCATAAAACGGGTATATCTGTTTTATGTGAGAAACAGATCAAATTATTATTAGACATTTCAAAAGTCAATGATAAACCTTTTGTTGGTTTTTAGGCACTTAACTTTTGTCTTGTCGAATTATTTAACGATATACCCATTTTATGCCAGAATTTGTGGGTGTGGAATATGAAAAGATCAAAGAATATACATACATTTAAAATTTACACTTTTCAATATAATTTTGTCATACCTAGAGGTGGCAATCGGGTGGGTCGATTCGGGTTCGAGTCGAGTTGTTTTGGTTCGGGTGATATTGTTGTGTCGGGTTGATTCGAATTCTGTCCTTATTTGGGTCGAGTCGGGTTGGGTCGACTTATTTCAGGTCAGAATTTGTTTCGAGTATCGAGATGAAATGGTTATATCTGATCGGGTTTCGGGTAATATTGGGTCGGGTAATTTGGTTATCAAGTCTACTAACAGTTTACATCGGGTCAATTGTAATTTGTTAATGTTAAATCAGTTTTAGTTTTATTTTTCCCAATACTAAAACTTGAAAAACATAAATTTTATTTGATCATCTTATTATAAATATATTTTGAATCAAGTTTAGCCATAATTTAAATATAACATATATCTTATAATATGAGCCAAATTTAACAAAACTCAAATTGTAAGCATGGTTTTGTCAATATAAATAATGGAATTACTACGATTTGGTTTACAAATATGAACATAAATATTGCTCGGATCAAGCGCGGTCATCTTAGCATTGAATCTAATCTAATCTTGAAGACCAACTTATTATAGTTGACTTGAATTGAAACAAACTAAAGTGACATTAAGCCGAAAAAACAAGGCCTTCATTATAAGTCCAGTTTTGCAGTTTCAGCTCAGCTCAGTTCAGCTCTGCTCTTATAAGTTTACAACCATTATAAATTTAGCTCTGGTGCTCAGCCTAAGCAAGCACAAATTTTGAAACAAAAAAGTTTAATTTAGAATCTATAAATTAATCTCAGCTATAATAAGTTCAACCTCACTCTTATAAATTCAGTTCCAATAATAATAATAAAAAAAAGTAAGACCGTACTCCGATTAAAGTTGACTAAGAACATGTTGTTTCTGACTTTTTAGAATTTGAAATAATGAATCAATCGAGCCGAACTAAATCGAATCGAATCAATGAGTCAATGAATCAATCGAATCGAATGAATCAATCAGAACTAAACTAAACTGAATGAAGCTAAACTGAACTGAAATGAATGAAATTCAATTAAGGACCTGTTCTTTCCAGCTTATTTTCAGCTCATTTCGATTCGATTCATTCCATTCGATTCGATTCGATTCGATTCGCCAATTCGATTCGATTCGATTCAGCCACTTTGATTCGATTCGATTCGATTGGCCAAAGACAATTATGTTATAAATTTGAACTTATTCGATTCGATTCGATTCATTCGATTCGATTCGATTCGATTCATTCATTCATTTGATCGATTCGATTCGATTCATTCGATTGATTGATTCGACTCTAAAAGTCCGAAGAAACGTGTCCTAAATAATATAGTCTTTGAATCGAATAATGCTGAACAAAACTGAAGTGAGCCGTAGTGAGCTGAATTGAACTGGACTAAACTGAATGGAGCTGAACTGTATTGAAGTGAAGTGAGCTGAACTTAACTGAAATGAGCTGAAAATAAGCTGAAAAGAACCGGTCCTAAATTAATAAGTTGACAACTAAATGAACTAATCTATTCGTTTTTTATCTATTGATCACGTTTTTTTTAAATGAAATATTTTAGTCTCTAGTTGACAAATTCAAGAAATCAATGGGTTATACACTTATACTCCCACTTTCTCCACGTTTAGAATGCATCAAGCCATCAACCCGAACATATCTATATATATAATTAAAAAGCAAGTTGAACAATTACATTTAACCATCAAACAACCACAGCTCACCATTTGCTAAAAAATAACCTTTTATTAAGCCACATGTCACCATAATAAACACACAATTTTAAATAAAAATAAAAATACAAAAGACTATTTAATATCATCCATAATGACACATTTTCATATATCTTTCGTATTGAAACTTTTAATTATATTATCTAATATAGTGCTTGACGACATTTTATTAACTTTACTAATCAAACCCAAATTTATTTTTTACTTCAATTAATTTATCAAAAATTAAATTTATAAATTGCATTTCATTGTAATAAAACACAGTTTTATACTCAGTAATTACTAAAAACAAATTTTATAGCTTACTGTTAATTTTATATTTTTAAATATGTAATTTATATAAAGATTAATAAAAATGTTATAATTACTTTAACCAGTCAATGTTGTTGCATTCATAATTTCTTGTAGTGTAATCACATTATAATAATTAGATAAAATAAAAGTGACATTGTATAAATACATTAATATACTTTCATAATCACGATATATAAAAAAAAAAGCATTGAAAATAATAGGTTTACGAACAATCAAAATATTGTAGAATACGTAAAAGATACAAAGCATATAACATCTGAAAATAAGACAATGTCACTATTAAGAATATACGACATCAATATTGATATTAAAATTATGTGATTGTCTTGCTAAAAGAATAATGTGACAATATGCAAGATACGAAGCAAATAATATTTGGAAATAAGAAAATGCCTTTATTAAGAATATACGACATTAATAAATATTGAAATTAAAATTATGTGATTGTCCTGCCAAAAAAATTATGTGAACAATATGCAACCAATAATGATTTTTGCCAATAAATTTCAATCACTTCTTTTTGGTATAAATCTAATAACTCATAGTTAAATATTCGTATCCTTAATTATATATTGCATATGATAATATCATTATACTCCCTCCATTCATATCCACAAGGCATATATACTATTTTGGTTCATTCAAATCCACACTACATATTTCCTTATTTGGTTGTACTTCTATTATTATTATATTACTAGGCCCCACTTTTTCAATACAAATAACACATAATACTAACCTATTCCACCCACTAGTTGTACTTTTTAATAATATAATATAACTTTCTTAATACCCGTGCTTAAAGCATATCTACCATGTAGATATGAATGGAGGGAGTAGTTACCAATATCTTATAACAATGACGATAGACAAACGCTTTAGGTTGGAAATAGTAATCGATTAAGTGTAATATTTAATTTGGTAAATATCAACACTAAATATCAACTCTTATTGACAATTGCACCAAAAACAAAATACTACTATTTAATATGAACAAAATAACTCACTATATATGTTACAATACTCTCATATTTGTGACAATAAATCAAAATTATCTTTTATATAGTAAGTGTACAAACATGTAAATTAATTTACAAATTAAAAATGCAAAATATAATAACAATTCCGTGAATTTCACGGGACATAGAACTAGTTAATTATTAATTATTAAAAATAAAAACATTCTTCTCCACTATTCCCAATTAATTTCCCATCACTTAATTAACCTAACAAATAACAACCCACTCATCCGATTATATTTAACAACCCACTCATCCCAATAATATTCATTTAATTCAATAAATCATACAAATTTATAGAAAATATTATTTAAATTAGGTTTTTAAGTCGAGTCGGGTGCTATCGAGTTCATCTTCAGTTCGAGCTCTTTGACATTCGGGTTTTAGTCAGGTCGGGTGTTATCGAGTTCGGGTGATGTCATTTTCGGTTATGATTAGTTTTCAGGTTATTGTGGGTCGGAGTGAGTCGATTACGGGTGTTAAGATTTGGTTTTATTCTCGAGTGTCAAGTGGGTCAAATATCGGGCGAGTCGAGTCAAATTTGTCGAGTCAAGTCGGATTTTGCCAGCTCTAGTCATACCTCAGTTCATCTTCAAAACATTTAAAAGAACATGGTTTTAGTAGCGTAAAAGCAATCAAAAGAAGGAAAATAAAGGCTTCAATTATGGCCTATAGTGAATTATTTGTTCCTAAAGATGTCTAATAATGACCCTTTTTTTTTTTTTTTTTTTTTTTTTTGAAAATTTGTACTCAACAAAAACGTACCAAAACTTTTCCACTTGGACCAAAGTTTGTGAATATACGTACATTATTCATTTTAAACAAGCACAATTTGAACAAAAATGAAACCATAATGGGAATTACCTAAACGACCTTGGTAATTAAAATAACTCTGGCTAATGAATTCTTCATCTTTACCGTCTTGGCAAACTCGATTTTGCAATTTTATCCTTGAGTTCAATGTAACGACTCAGAATACTGTCGCTCCACAAGCACAGTTGTCTAATCGCTTCACGCTTCTCATCTCGGAGTATTGTTACCTCTTCATTCTTCTTTCTCAGAAGTGCATCCTTTTCTTCAGTCGTCCTCCTCAATAACGTTAGCGCAGTTACTAGCTCTCCTCTGTCATTTTCAGCCGCAACTTCCAACTTGCTCAGATTTTGTTTCACCAACAGACCATGTTCTTTCTCGTTTCGTAGCTGTTCAACTAGGTTGCTTAACAGCTTTTCCATTACCTCTTTTTCGGTCTTTTTTCCTGCCACATTAGCCTTCAACAACTGAATCTCTTTGCTCGAAAACTTCTCATTGTGTTCCTCGAACATCTTAGTTGCCGATTCCATTCCGGCTAATAAATCGTTAACATTCTCGGACATACTCATGATCATACCTTGATAAGCTGCGTCATTAGTTTCTAGTAGGGCAGAAAGACGACTAATCTTGTTCTTTAATACTTTGCACATTCCTTGTAATTTATTTCCATAGTTTTAAACTCATCTTCTTTTTCAGTTAATAATTGTTCTGTGACACGGAGCTTTTGGTTCGCCAAACGTAGCTGGACTTCTATTGTTCAGGTTTTCTCCAAGGCGGTACGTGCTTCATCGTCAGCCTCCTCTACGTCTCGTTTGAGGTCCTCAATAATCCTCGCCATCTCGGCAGCTAACTCATCTTTCATCTCTGACGTTATGCTCAACTCTCGTGTCAGCATCATTATTTGACTTTTTGCGTCTCCCAAACCTGCCTTGCTCTCTTGAAGAACTCCTTCGAGCTGTTCGCATTGCTCTCTTTTGAGAATTAAGTCATTGCCCAGCTCTTTCAACGCCATTTGCAGATCTTTGGTTTTGTTCATCAGTTCAAAATTCTCGAATTCTAGCTGCTTCAAAGACTCAACATACTCTTGGTTTTTCTTCTCGGTTTGCTCTAATTGCAGCTTAAGGGAGCTGATTTCCTCCATAGAAGCCGCGATTTTTTGAAGATGATTCATCTTCCAAATTCTCGAACCTTTTCTGTATGTTAGCGCATTCTTCTTCTTTCTCCGTCACAACCTTCTTCAGTTCTGTAGTACTGTCCTCCAAAGTCCGAACCTCTTCCCTTAGCCAAGTAATCTCGTTACTCTTTGTCGTAGTTTCGACTTCTAAATCAGATATGTGATTTTCTAGCGTTTCTACCACTAATTCGCAATTCATCAATTTCGCTGCCAGATTATCCTTCTCATCAGAATATTCTTTCACAAGCTTATCACTGCACGATAATTTCTCGTGCAGGCCTTTGATCTGAATATGATACTCTGCAATGTCATCAGCATTTCTCTCGATTTCCAACCTCATTTCTCTGTTCTCAACTTGCATAGTGCTGAGTTTACGCTCCAAAGTACTGATATGTTCTCGGAATTCATTGATCTGAGTTGATGCTTTGGCACTTTTGCCAGACATTTGTTCTTCCAGCTCACTCTTCTCTGCTCGTAACTTGTCCACCATTTGTTTCAATTTGTCGACTTGTGATGTCAGATATTCAATTCGAAAATTCAATTTGTAATATCTCGTATTTTCGTATCTTGTTTTAAGTCGAGTCTTATATTTTATGCCGAGCTTATACGAATTTATATTATTTTTTTTTAGCGGAGTTTTAAATAAAATAATAATAATAAAATGAGGCAAAATTATCAATTACTTATAAAAACACAAAATTAAAAATTACAGCCTTATATAACGTTTTTTTTAAATTACAGCCAAAACTTTAACTCCGTTCAAAAATTACGGCCAAAACGGAGAGCGCTGGTTCATAAGTGAGATATATTTCAAAATTCGAAATTGTTAGCTGAATTTGGCCTATTTATGACCAATATACCCTTAACCATTTCTTCTTCTATAATACTCAATTTTGTAACTCATTCTCATTCAAACTTCAATTGACCAATCTTCTTCTTTTCTCTCTTTATTTTTCAAATAAAGTTTGAATCTTTTGAAGAACGGCTTTGTTGTTTTTGGAAAATTTTGCAGGTATTAATGATAATGTCGTTAACTTTCATGTCGGGTTTTTCCTTTATTAAACACAAACCTACCCCTACAATATATTTGAATATCCACCATAAATGATTTAAAAGTCATTCCTACACATCAATCACAACAAATACATGAATTTTTAACAAAAATAATATGCAAACATCATATCCACTAAAAATTACAGTTGTACAAACCAATTTTGACAAATAAAATTAGGGTTTCAATGCGAAAATTTAATTTGGGGATTTTGATGTATCACATGTACTCCCTCTATTTCACTCAATTAGCCCCACTTTCCTTTTTCGGCAATTTCACTCATTTAGCCCCATTACTATTTAGGACAACTTTATACAATCAAAATAACACTTTTACCCCTACTAATATATTCATTTTACCAAAATACCACACACTTTATCCTCTAAAATGGACCCCACTCAACCAAACTACCGATATTACCCTTAACTTTTCATTTTCCTTAAAAATTGTGAAAATGCCCATGGGACTTTTTCAATGAAATTGAGGGAGTAATAACAAAGTTTAGAACACAAAATTAAGTTTTAATTTCAAAATAAATTAAGGTTTGCAAGTTAACACAATACCTTTAACAATTAAAGACCAAATAAAACCCAGAAAAACAAATGACGTTAATGATCCTTTAAAAATGTTGATCAGGAGTTCATGACTTCAAGATACATAGCATTGAAGTTTTGAATGAGGTGAAGTGACTGTAGGGGTGAGCACGGATCGGATATCCGATCCAAACTGATAGTTCGGATCGGATATCCAAACTCAAAATTTCTAAATTTTAATATCCATATCCGATCCAAATATTTCGGATATCCAATGTTCGGATATCCAAGATATTTCGGATTAGAGGCGGATATCCATTCGGATATCCATATAGCGCCATTGCACAAACAAAAATGTTGATTTATCGTTAAATTTATCGTTACACTCGTTCATCCTTCCCTTTTTTTTCCTTTTAAATTTGATAATGAACTTTTAAGTATGATTGTATTAATAGCAACACATATCACATTATATTGTTTATATATATTATAGTTCTTTGCATTTTAGATTTAGTTAAATAAAAAATTATATATTTGAATTAGTACATTATATTTAAAGATACGAAAAAATTGAAAATTGTAGTATAGGACATTGGATGCTATGAAAATTACAACTATATTTAATAAAATTCAATTTTTAGTAACCAATAAAAAAGAAATATTTAAAATAATCATAATATCACGACAATTTTCGGATATTTTTCGGATATCGGATATCCAAAATTTCAAAACTAAATATCCAAAACTTTCGGATTCGGATATCCAAAATTTTTAAAAATTCGGATCGGATATCCAAAAAATCGGATCGAATATCGGATCACATTTTTCGGATATTCGGATATTCGGATATTTTGCTCAGCCCTAGAAGTGAGGATGAGAAATAAGGTGAGGTGAAGTGAGGTAGCTATTAAGGAAAAGATATAAGAGAGAGAGGGGAGTGAAAAAGAGGTGGGTAAGTTGAATATGAGGTTAGGGAATAATTGATTAAGGGTATATCGGTTATGTTATCTTTTTTTTCCACCGGAAATACACTTTGGCCGCAATTTTTTAAACGAAATTAAAGTTTTGGCTGTAATTTTTAATTTTGCATTTTTATAAGGCTGTAATTTATAATTTTGCCTAATGATAATGTTAATAATAAGAGTCTAAATAAGATGGAATGAACAATTGAACACTAAATATTACGGAGTACTCCGTATTATACTCCCTCATATAGTCATATACGGAGTATCGTTTTAAACCCAAAAATTTCCCCGCTTCATTTAAGATGTGTTTGGATAGCAAAATAGGAGGGAAAAAGAGGAGAGGGAAAATAAGGAAAAGGGAAGGAAGGGGAAAGAAAGGGAAGGAGGGGAAAATGGTGGTGTTTGGATACCATTTTCCCTCCAAATCCCTCCCTCTCCCTTTCCTCCCCTCCGTATTTTGTATCCAAACAACGAAAAATTAATCCCCCATTTCCCTCCCTTCCTTTCCCTCCATTTCTCTCAATCCAAACACACCCTTTGAGTTCACGTGTTCATCCCCTCCCCTTTTTCCTTCGTCACTCACCTCCATTGATCATCATCATCAAAGGTATAAAGCATATTAATCTTTCTATTTCGATTTGTTTTCGTTCAATTTTTTTTTGACCTAATAATTGGGGCTTTTCGTTTTTGTCACGATTATCAAGATTTTAAGTGTCGATTAAGTCGTATTATAGTTGTAATTGATAATTTAATCGTTATTCGTAGCGTTCGACGTGGTAAGGGGCGGTTTCGACGTTTTTCGCCTTCTCGAGCTCGACAATTCGCGGTTTCGCTTTAAAAGTGCGTTGTATGTCGTGTTTTGACGAGCTTGTGATGTTTATGTCGAGTAAGGCTGTGAGAGTGCAGTGCGTATGGTAAAATTTCGATTGTCTGTGCGTGGTGATGTATGCTACTGTCGGTATGTGTGCTACTGTCGAGATTGAGGTACGCGTCGGTGCTGGCTGTGTGGGGTAATGCAAGTATGTCTGATATTGTGTGATGTGTATTTAGCGTGGTTTGGTATAGTAGTGTAGAGGTGGCAGTGATTGTATTTGTTGCCGGTAAACGTTAGGTTCTAGCTGTCCCCAATTTGCTGTTGTTCCACTCTCTATTGATGCTGCCTCTTTTAGTCTTGCTGCTAGTTGTATGGTTTTGCTGCTTATTGTGGACGTGGTTGTAGTTGATCTTGTTAATACTGCTGTCGTTTCATTCTTGCTTTTGATCGTGGGTAAAGTTCACTGGGTTAGACTCGTGATAGGGTTAAAATGTTGTTGTAAGCTTGTAAAACACAAATATATAGTAGGACATTAGAATCAAAATGTGGTGTGTTTTGGATAGTATTATTCTAAGGGTAGGCGTGTTATTTAAAATGCATACTAGCGTCATAGCTGTGGGCCGCTTTTAGGTTGAATTAGTTATGGAGTTAAGCTGGACACTAAGATGGAATTCTTAGCTCGCATAATTATAAAAAAAACGTGGAATGATGAGGTGGTGTAGGCTAGGTCAAGATGTGTGCGGACAAGAAAAGGGATGAGGATAAGTGCGTGAGCGCTCTAATAGTATATGGCTGCTGCCCGTCTTTGAATTATGTTGTTTTTATGCTTAACTTGGTACCTTGGCGTTGTTATATTCTTGTATTGATTGGTAATCGGTGGTAGTAGATGGTGATATGTATTCGAGGAAGGTTTTGTCAAGTTAGGACGTTGAAGCGAAGTAATGTATGAGTTTGTGTGAATTGGGTGTATGCTTGTATGTGTGAACATTGGTATGAATGTGTGTGTATATGAGAATGTTTGAGGGTTGTTCAGGCCACGTTTTGGGGCTGTAACTTTCACGGATTATGGGGCTGGTTGCTCGGCTTTAGGGGCTGTTTGGGCTGCTATTTTCTGTCAGATTATGGGGATTGTTTGGCCTGTACTTGCTCGGTTTGTAGGACTCTCTAGGATGCTGGTTGTTGTACATTTATGGGCTGTTACAGCCGTGTTTCTGGACGGCTTGAAGGGCTGACTGCTGCCCTGAATTTGGGCGTGTGGGTGTCAGCAAAATCAGCCATTTGAGGCTGTTAAAGGGGGGTGCATTTGGTGATTATTGCTACGACGTGTTGGGTCTCTTTTGTTATGATAGTGATTAACGTTTTCTCGATGGAATTGTTATGCTTCGCCGTCGTCGTTGTCTTTTGCCATACTAGAGTGGTTGTGAACAAGTAAGAAGTGGTTGCTTGGCATGACTTGTGTGGTTTTGGAAGGTAGGTGAAGAGGATAAAGACCTTTGTCTAAACGTTTGAATAGATAATTATGTACTCGGGTTATAGCCATTGTAATTATTCTTTAAGTTGCTCAATAATTATATAGGATAAATTTCGTTCTCTTGCCATGGCGTAGAGTACTTTCTTATGAGTGGAATTATAATTATTGTGAGGCTTGTGTAGCCGTGATTATGAGGCATGTGTTGCCGCTATTGTGAGGCTTGTGTAGCCGTGATTATGAGGCATGTGTTGCCGTTATTGTGAGGCTTGTGTAGCCGTGATTATGAGGCATGTGTTGCCGTTATTGTGAGGCTTGTGTAGCCGTGATTATGAGGCATGTGTTGCCGTTATTGTGAGGCTTGTGTAGCCGTGATTATGAGGCATGTGTTGCCTATTGAGACGGACGAGATTTGGAGGAGGAGTGGGGTGTGTTGGCGACATGGTAAGTCCCCTGTGTGCAGGTTACACAGTGGATTTTCTTGTCTGTGCTTTATTGATTGTAACGTCCGAGTTAGGAGTCGTAATTCTCCGTTATTCACTACTTTTGATAATCTGTCAAGTTACGTTTTTCCTCCTCTTCTTTTACTCATTCGTTGATTGTTTTGAAGACTAACTAGGTTTGTTTTTGTGTGTCTTCTGTTGTTTCCCCCACCCCTAGGTACTCGGACGCGTTCGGCTTGATTGTTGCTGGGGTCCGTGGCTGGGCTTTCACTTTTGTGACGTTTGTAGACTTGTCGGACCCTGGGTCATGTCTTTTATTTTAGTACTGTTTCGGGCCTGCGTGCCGTAGTCTTGTACGGAGTTACTTTGGATTTCCTTGCTTTCGCATCGTTTCTTGTGAGGCATACCTTTCGCTTGTTTATATACCCGTCCAGGTTTACAGGTGACTCTTGGTTTTGCCTTTTAAGCCCCGTTAACTCGGGACTAGTAACACCTTTATTTAGGTGGGGTCCGCCTCGCCTAAATGGGGATGTTACAGGATTACTCTTTGATTCTTTGAAAAATTTGTTCATTTTCGAATTTGAAAAATAGAACTGTGTGAATTTGCTGCAGATGAGTGTTGCAACTGATTCTCCGGTGAATTCTTCGAGTAGCGACGATTTCGCTGAGCTGATTGAAGCTGAGCTAGATTCCGGCTCTTCCGATACCTCGCTGGATCTTGACGACAATGTCGATGTTGACGTTGACGTTGACGATGATAGGTTCGTGTTCGAACTTCTAAAATTAGGTTTAGCATTATTTGAACTGATTTTGATTGTTGACGATGAATTTGTTTGTATGATGATTTGAGAGTCGTCGAATGTTTGTTGTGTATGTCGTATGTCATTGAATTGTGAGAGTCAAGAACTCGACTGATTTTCTCGATATTTGAGACAACCGGAGTGTTTGGATTAAGTGATTATCGAGAGTGACTGACATGGAGCCGTATTTTAGGGTAGCGCATCACTAAATGGTAGTAGTTGTTTGTTCAGCTCTGCTGTCGTCTTCTCTTTCTCTAATTCGGCTTTTGTCATCTAATCTCTTCGTAGTAATTTCTGTTTATCCGTTAACTGTTTGCCCTGCTCCACTCTAGCTCTTTGAAATCGACGAGACTTTCTTTACTTGTATTTAGGTCTCTCCCATCTATCCTCTAATGCCCTCTCCTCTAGTGCACAAAAATTTAAGAACATTTCTCCCCGAGAATAAAGGATTTCAAGCCGTGATTCGACGATTCAACACAAGCTTGTGTCCTTGTCTTCATTGAACTTTTGCGGGAACTCATATGTTCGATTCACTGTATTAGACAAACCTTCATGTATAGGCTTGTTGGTAGTCGATGAATGTGCTTTAAGAGACAACATAATCCCTTTGATTCATCAATTTATTTATGTTTTCTTTTCAGTAGTGATTCGTTTGTTTACATTTATGACTTATCACTTGATCCAAAGCCAAACGTGTTGAATTGAGTGGATCAGAGGAAGTATCATCTAAAAGTTGATAAAGCATGAGAAATAAAACTCCATACTAAATTTTTCTTAGTGAACCCTTTAGGGTGTGTTTGGATGGAGGGATTTAGAGGTAAAGGAAAGGGAGGAAGAGTAGGGGATACAAAATCCCTTGTTTGGATAACAAAAAAGGGCGGAGGGAAATAGAGAGGGAGGAATTTGGAGGGATGCATTTTTCCTCTTTCAAAACAAACCCAAATCTCTCTATAATAGGAAAGAGTTGTGGAGGGAAATGGTATCCAAACACCTCTCCATTCTCCCTCCTCTTCCCTTCCACTTTTACTATCCGGAAACACCCTTAAAGAGAACTAGAAACTCTCATAAAACAAGGGACTTCCCTTGATTTTTCAATAAAAGGCATCAGAACATTGAAAGAATGTCAAATATTGAAGGTTACCAATGGTTAATGTCTATGGTAGTCCCAAGAAGGATTAATGGGTTTTGTGTTATCTTTTTGAGAGAAAAAGGGGAAGGTAAAAAGACTAGGGTCTCTCTATGAATAATGACCTCCTTATTTCAACATTACTATGAATTATTCGTTAACGTAACCACTGCTTTTGCTTCTGATTTTACTTTGAGAGTAAGTGGTACCTTTTTATGCAATGAGACCTAATATTATAGACGGGTGATTAGCTTAGAAAAATATACCCAGCCAGTTTTATGTGCATAATTAGGGTTGTTATCATATCACTACTGTGATATCATTGCACTCTGTCCTCTTATGTAGCCTATTTACAATAATTATGGCACAAAAACTTCATTACTTCTCAGCAATTGTCACTGTTTTTTGAATTTGTTCTTATCCTTTTACCCCTGTTTATCAATTCCACTCACTCCATAACATATTTGACACAATTTACAAAGTTAGATAAGTTTCGAGATTGTGTGAAATATATATAAGCGGCAATATAGTCATGAGTGATCTTGTTTAATTTGTCTTACGAAATACAATATTAATATTCAATTTAAATATTTTTTTAACAATGTGTAACTAAAGATATTAACGTTGCAAAATGTGTCTCGGCATTTGAAATATGACATCATGTGGGGGAGTGGTTTTGAACGGAGGGAGTACATGGGAATCTACTGATACTGCAGAGATAAACTGGTCGATTTTTGTTCAATACCCTCTTAAATTGTGGAGTCGTCATTATAATTTTATGAACTTAGTCTATTGAAGTGTCATTGAACCATTGGTTTAATGTGTAGGATCAAGAGACGCAAAATTGAGGTGCACGAGGAAACACAAGTTTCAACGTCATATAAGATAAGCAAAAAGAATTTAGGTTTGATTCCATATCATTCAAAATATCTATTAAATTGCTCATGCTTTCTACTTAATTGTATTGCTTTGCTTTGTAGTTGTGTATACTGTCTTGAAATATTAAGGTCATCTTATTAGCATCATATCATCATTAAAATTCCCCAGATTTTTTCTTTTTGACGGTTGAGTTCGATTTCTTCTTTGGCTGTGTGTGTTGTGGCTAGCTGTGGCACCAAATTGTAGAAAATATTAGATATTGAGACGTGGCTGAAAATCTGAGAATAAATGGGTAAATGTGATTGACAACATTATGATTTGGGTCAAATGGAGGTGTGGATAAAAGAAATATACTAATAAGATCACATGCTTACATTACATTGGATGTGTAAGTTTAATATATCAACACGGTAAACGTTCCTGTATAGCAACAACAAACAACTATATGAAAAAAATATTTGAGCCAGCAGATTTAGGTCTTGAACTGATGCATAATCACTGACAAACGTTAACATTACAGAAAAAACATTAGATCATAACAAGTGAGCATGCTTAAACTTTGTTGTAGTTGTTTTTTCAGAAAGCTTTGTTGTAGAACTTCTTTGAATTTTTGTATTCGGGAAGGCGAAAGACTTGGAGAACGGAAATATTCATTAATGGTGCATTGAATATCATTTATAGTTGAGTTTTGAATTTCAGCATGATCTGCTTATTTCCACGCTAAGCTTGTAATGCTGTTTTAAGTATGCGTATAACTCAATAGCCTGCTTTACAGATGGAGCTATTGAGAGTTTGTGTCCGCCACATCCGGGTTTTCTCAGTGATATGTGTATCCGCTGTGGAAAGAGAGTGGATGATGATGTTCGCGGTGTAGCACTTAAGTACATCCATAAGGTGTAACTGTTTATGCCTTGCATTTATTTTCAAAACTATTGCTAGCTACGACCTATTTTCTCATTGTCTTATTTTTAATATGATATTTGTAGTATTATTTTAGTCATATTTTGTACTAATGTGATGCAGTATTTTAATACTCCGTACTATATTTTAGAGATGATAATTTGATTGAACTTTTTAAAACTGTGTTTGCAGGATTTACGGCTTGGAACTGAGGAAATTTCTCGGTTACGCAATGCCGAACTGAGAAAGTTATTGCACCACAAGAAGCTTTATTTGGTCTTGGACTTGGATCATACATTGCTCAATTCAACTCGGTTGGAGGATATCAGTTCAGAGGAGGACTATCTGCACACTATAGTAGATTCTCTCCAAGGTTAGCCTGTCAATGTTATATCCATAGCTTGTGACTCGATGAACATATATGATAGTCATTAGCTATTATACTTCTCTCGACTGATATGCACTATGGGGAAACTTGCTACTTAGATGGTAGACGAATTGGTCCTGCTGTGTGTGAGTCTTTGATTGATACATTATGCGTCATCGTATTGTGAAAGACACAGAACTTATTTGTGTTAACGACCTTTAGCTGATGCCTGATGGGTGATTTCAAAATGAATGGAAGCCCTCCAAAGAAAAGTAGAAAATGGTTACTCTCTTCACATAGGCACAACTGAACTGAACGAAGGCGTTAAACTTGATCAAACATGATAATGAGTATATTACAAATTTTTGCTTACAGTTAGGATCATGATATGAGTTTTAACCTAGAAAAGGTCGATGCGCCATAATTTTTGTTTTTGTGACATAAATGTGGCTATATATCCCTCAAAAGTAATCTGGATTTAATGTTTAGTGATGAAGGTAGCACTGAAATGAAATGGCTGTACCTAATCTTCGTAAAATAAAAGTTTACATCCTCATAGGAATTGCTAAGTGGCAGTGGGAGAACTGTTATGTCCATGGAGATGCAAACTGATCAGGTGTAGTTTTGAAGGTTCTCCTCCTCTGACTTGTCCTCATCTTTTTTTGGGTACTTGGCAATTTTCAGATATTTCAAAAGGCAGCTTGTTCCGGTTGAATATGATGCGAATGATGACTAAGTTGAGACCGTTTGTTCGTAAATTTCTGAAAGAAGCTAGCAATATGTTTGAGATGTATATATACACGATGGGTGAACGTGCTTATGCAATTGAGATGGCTAAGCTTCTTGATCCAGAAGGTGTGTACTTCAATTCAAGAGTGATTTCACAAGGAGATTGCACTCAGAGACATCAAAAAGGGCTAGATGTAGTACTTGGTCAAGAAAGTGCTGTTTTGATACTTGATGATACCGAATATGTAAGTATTCTTACAACATCCTTCGTGAAACTGAATACCCTACTGGTTCTATAATTTATTGTTTTCACATATAAATCATATCTATGCTCATCCTATGATATATTTCTCACAAGAGTCGTATGATTACATTTTGCATCCAGATAAATGTTGGGTAAGCTTTGTGTTCAGAATTCAGATAAAGCTGTCTACATATGTTTTAAGGTTTTGCATACTTGAGCTTGATTCATGTACCTTTCAGTTTGGCATTCAGTCAGCGAGCTTCTTAGAAATAATTACATGTTGTTTGGGACTTTGGGTATAATATTAGGATGGAGGAAGGTGTAGGAATCATAAGGGAAGAAAACAAATAGGAGTATTGATTTAGTAGATTTTAATTTTACTTGTTGGGAGGAAAACGGATTCCTCCATTTCCATTCAAATTGTCTTGTTAAGCGTGCAATTAAAACTAACACTCTCTCTTTCCCTCCCTCCCACTCTTCCTCAAAATCTGGCCATCCGAACCAGAGCTCACTCTTAAGCTTTCCTCGTTCGAGATGTGATGTTCACTAGGAGTTTGAAACCAAAATCGAAGAAATAAAAATAGCACGGGTTTGCTTTCCGACAGACTTCGAAAGTTGTAGTCAAGCTCACAAGTAGTTTTCTTACAAACCGTAGTAATATGATGTACTTCTGCTTCACCAAATCTTTCTTGTGGTGCTAGCTATTTTCCTTTGGGACATGTTTGCTGTGGCTCTGTGAACATTTTATACCTTTCTAAGTCTGCTAATTAGATTGTTCATGAATCTAAATGCACTAATATGTTGGTTTACCGTCTGTTGGGCGAGTATATTGAAAATTTAGCCTTTGAAAGACTCTGCAGCACGTGTGTATTTGATTTTTCTTTCCAATTCAGGTCTGGCAGAAACACAAGGATAATTTGATTCTAATGGAGAGATATCACTTCTTTGCATCAAGTTGTCGCCAATTTCAACAGCAGTATAAGTCTCTGTCTGAGTTGAAAAGTGACGAGAATGAGCTGGATGGAGCACTTGCAACTGTTCTTGGGGTTCTTAAAAAAATACATGCCCAATTCTTTGACCCTGTTAGTACTTTTTCCTGCCCAATTATGTTTCTTTCTTTGTGGGATTTACTTATTAATTCTGTATCGTTAAACAGGATAATGGCGAGGACTATGCTGTTAGAGATGTGAGGCAGGTAAACTCTTCCTCCCTCCGCCGATATTCGTCGTGTATATCTTTTTTTTTGGTGATTGATTTGTGAATACACTCGGTTCGTTGTGGTTATCACGTGGTTATATCAGGTTTTTTTTTTTTTTTTTTTTTTTTAAATAAAAAGGAAAATTTAACGTGAATAATCTATCCTTTGAGTGGTCTTCCAAGAATAAACCAAGCTTTATTTAATTCCACAATAAACCCAACTATACTTGTAATTTTCTTTCACTAGACTTAGTAACCTGCTACTTATACAACCGGTAAAATAGACTCCTACCATCTTTATCAAACTAAAACCAGTTTTGTAACTCCTATCACCATTCACACCACCTTCAATATCATCACTGACCACCTCCACCTGCACTACCCACCGCCGCCACCACCACCACCACCACCTGAGAATTTCTCCATACCTTAAAGTTTAGCCATAACCACCACCACCTCCCTTATAAGTTGTAACCATCTCATCAGACCATCTTAATCCCCTCAAATTAAATCAGTAGCTTTTCAGCCCAAAACTCATTGCTTTAATCGAAGAAGCACCCAAAAAAGACACCGCAACATAGGCGTCAAAATAATTTGAGAATGTATAGACAACAAGAGATGAGGGAATGTCATAGTACTATGGAAAGATTCAAACTTTAATCAGAATTGAAAAATCATATCAAAATTGCAAAATCATTAAGATAAAAAAATGAAAGATTTAAACTTTAATCTAACAGCACATCTATCGGTTTCCGGCAATGGTGAGGTGAGAGAGGGAGAGCAGGAGTGCACGACTGTGGTAGCCATGGTAGACGATGAAGGTGTTGCAGAGGGAGAAGGACCATGACAATGAGAAGGCGACCTTGTAGGTGGCCTGAGGTCGAAAGGGACGGTCAAAGAATGGAAGAACATCGTGGGGCCGTTAATACCAGAATATATGGAAGAATGACAGTAATCGACGGCAAAAAATTAATGGCAATGAATATGTTGATGATGATTAGTAAACAAAGGAAAATATTAAGGAAGAAGAAAATGAATACAGTAAGATAATAGGAAGAAAGAAAAAGAAGGGGCAACAATTTTAGAGGGAGATGGTTGTTTTGATAAGTAATGACATTAATGGCAGTGGTGAATATTTGAGGATGAAGGAGAGGCTCATTAGTGTTGACGAGGGGAGGTGACCTGATGTTAGAGGTTACCAACAGGTAACTTTTGATGTGGGTATATTTGTGGAAAAGTATAATAATAGTTGGGTTTATTATGAAATAAAACAAAGGTTGATTTATTATTGGAAGATCAGTTAAAGGATGGATTATTCATGTTAAATTATCCAAATAAAAATCCAAAGTTATCAATTTGATGACCAATAAAAAAGTCCTCCAGATATATTATTGGTTTCGCATTGTCTCCGACCTCACCGTAGTAAAGGTATTCAGTAAAGAAACCAAATTGGTACGATTATTGGTTTATGTGGTCGGTTTATATGCTTATCAGATCTTCATTTGTCGATGATGGGTGGGATAATGTTAGTGTCAACTCTGTGTTAGTTAAAAGCCTTCCTAGCCAAGCAATCTGGAATTTAATTTTCATTTATCTACCGGCTCTCTGATGCTAGATTATCTTAGAAACTCCGGACTCTTCTGTAGTTCTGTGCTCTCGTTATTGGTCAAGATTGTGTATGTGTGTGGGTTACAAGACTTGCAGCTGATATTTTGCTGCAGTCGACAAGCTTATGCTTGTTAGTGATTTTCCTTACAGGTTTACTCTACATTTCCCGACATTAGTGGCAACTCATACACAAACCGCCTTTTCATTGCGGGTTTGTGTTTCGCCAAAGATCACCATTTAGGAAACTGGTCTTAATCATGATATCTGGAATTCGGGATGCTTTCTTTTGTTGTAATTACTGCAGCTGTAAAAATTGAATTTCCTCTTTACAAAACCACTTTTGTATAAATTATAAAATGCATGCTAAACCATCAACTTTTTTTGCGATTGATCATGAAGGTGCTGAAAAGAGTGCGAAAGGAAATCCTAAGCGATTGCACAATTGTGTTCAGTCGAGTCATACCGAACGAAAAGCCAGCTCACGAGCACCCTGTGTGGAAGATGGCGGAGCAGTTGGGTGCCACGTGCTTGACCGATATCGGGGCGTCGGTTACCCACGTGGTGTCGCCTGATACTGGGACCAACAAGTCGCGGTGGGCAGTACGAGAGGGCAAGTTTTTGGTGCATCCAAGGTGGCTTGAAGCCTCGAGCTATCTGTGGGGACGGCAACCAGAAGACAAGTTCCCTGTCGCTAGTACACGAAAGAGTGAATGATGACAGTCTTTAAATGTCAGCATCGATTTGTTAGGTCTAATCGTTTAATGTGTAAATTTTTGTAGCTTCAGGCTTTGCCTTCTTTTTGTAAATTATTATACAAACTCTACGGTGAGGTTGTCTCATAGTATGAGACAATTAATGCATAAGTACTTTTGAACAATAATTAGTTACTTTTCATTTGTAATGCAATTACGTTTGAAGAGAGTAGCGGTAGATTAGATTGACGACGAATTATACAGTTGTTAAGGGTTAAAACGAAAATATGGTCAAACATGATAACCCATGTGTATATCATGTCATAAATATTAATGGTCAACGAATATGAGAGGTAAGAAAAATAATAAAATCAGGAGAAAAAAAAAAGAATTAATTAAATTAGGGGTAATAATACCCGATTATTTAAAATCGACGACGTTTTACTTAGAATCGACGACGCTTTTTGGTGAAATGACCGAATTGCCCTTTTCATTTTTTCAGCTCACTCTCTCTCTTCTCTCTCTCTTCTTCTAATTCCTCTCTTTTTCTCCATTCTCTCATCTTTCTCCAAAAAAAATCAACTAAAAAAATAATCATAAACTTAAAATCTATAGTAAAAACACAACAAATATAAAGATTAACTCAATGTCGGATGCCGAATCAGTGGTAAGTTAACTAACATTAACAAATTAGATGGCCTTAATTGTAGATTTAGAAATAAAATTATACACAATTTACTATCACTTTCAATGAACAATGTATTAGGTTTATTGTGTTTATGTTAAACATGGCCTTTTCAAGAGCTTTACATTGGTAGAAATTTAGACTTTTTAAGATGAATTAACATGTCGAAATCTGAAAAACACGTTGAAGTTTAATGTCAGAAAAAAATCTGGATGTCCCAACCATGGATGGACGATGAATATCATTGTCCTACCATGGGTGGACGATGAATTTAGGGTGGACGATGAATTTCATTGTCCTACCATGGGTGGACGACGAATTTCATTGTCCTACCATAGGGTGGACGATGAATTTCATTGTCCTACCATGGATGGACGTCCAGAAAATTGTTGGGTCCATGGTAGGACAACCAAACTCATTGTCCTACCATGGACAGACATCCAGAAAAATGGTGTGTCCATGGTAGGACAACCAAACTCATTGTCCTACCATGGAGAGGACATCCAGATAATATTTTAAGGCTAATACGTTTTTTTTTTTTAAATCTCAAATAAACCTCAAATATTAAGGCTACATATTACATGCCAATGTCATATTCATGAAACTAAATGAAAATGAAATTCAATTACTAAGGCTACATATTAATTTAGTTCTCGTCGAACTCAACGTCAAATGCTAAGGCTCGGGACGCTTGCGACAAGACTTTATTACGGTTGTTTGATCTCTTTCCATGCATTCTAGGTGTCGTCCCCATACAAGTATGCCAATAATCGATGTTGTCTTGGTACAACGACTTCAAATGTGATACGCTAGGCTCTCTAAAAGTTTCCCAAGAAGCATCTATTGGAGGCATTGGAACTCCATGAGGCGATCCTTTACAATGCAACCGCATCCCATGGTAGGACAACCACATTCATCGTCCACCCTATGGTAGGACAATGAAATTCATTGTCCACCCATGGTAGGACAATGAAATTCATCGTCCACCCATGGTAGGACAATGAAATTCATCGTCCACCCTAAATTCATCGTCCACCCATGGTAGGACAATGATATTCATCGTCCATCCATGGTTGGGACATCCAGATTTTTTTCTGACATTAAACTTCAACGTGTTTTTCAGATTTCGACATGTTAATTCATCTTAAAAAGTCTAAATTTCTACCAATGTAAAGCTCTTGAAAAGGCCATGTTTAACATAAACACAATAAACCTAATACATTGTTCATTGAAAGTGATAGTAAATTGTGTATAATTTTATTTCTAAATCTACAATTAAGGCCATCTAATTTGTTAATGTTAGTTAACTTACCACTGATTCGGCATCCGACATTGAGTTAATCTTTATGTTTGTTGTGTTTTTTACTCTAGATTTTAAGTTTATGATTATTTTTTTAGTTGATTTTTTTTGAGAAAAGTTGAGAGAATGGAGAAAAAGAGAGGAATTACAAGAAGAGAGAGAGAGGAGAGAGAGTGAGCTGAAAAAATGAAAAGGGCAATTTGGTCATTTCACCAAAAAGCGTCGTCGATTCTAAGTAAAATGTCGTCGATTTTAATAAACCCCCTAATAATATTACTAAAATATAGTGTGTCTCATACTATGAGGCGACCTAGTAAAATTGCTTTAAACTTTCACGGTAAATTTTTTTCATGGATTAGCTTAGGCGTTGTGTGGTTATCTCAATAAAAATGTGTGAATCAAAAATTCCCATAAATTAGAAAAAAAAGGGTGTTTGTATGGATTCTTAAAATCACATTACTTAGTCATTTATATGAATCATAGTTACTTAAACTCTCTGACACGGTGTCGTGTCGGACACGGCTATATTCTGTGAAATTTTTAATTTTTTGGTCTAAAATGAAGTGTCAAAGTGTCGTGTCGTGTCAGACACGCGACACGACAGCTAAGTGAAGTGTCGGAGTAACTATGATATGAATTATAAATTATAAATCCCTTTAAAATGGCGGAATTTAATAGCATAGCCTCATAGCACAAGAATTCAATAAGAGTGTGTTACACTTTTCATATTTGGGAAAGTTGCATGGATTTGGATTTGGCTTGAAAAAAATCCAAGTCTAATCCAATCTAAACATAACATTGGCAATTCAAATTCAACCCCTATCCCCGTGTCATCTACAAATTCAGTATTACACTTTTCATATTTCAAATCAAGATTTATAAATGAAAGGAATAAATATTAAAAACGTAGGTACTCATTCATGTACACCTTTGACTCAATCGTGTACATTTATACAGTAAATTTTCCATTTTATACACCTCTCATTAAATTTCTCTACCTAATTTTCTCTCATTTTCTCAATAGCTTTCTTACTTAATTCTTGTATAGTTGTTGATTATTGATAATTTTCACCTCTTTACCAAGTAGAATTCAAATTGTAAGATTAAATTTTTTTTTATTCGAATAATTATATTAATCAGGTATTAAATTTAAGAGAACTAAAATTAGGGTTTAGGTTTGTGGTGGGTCAAGGCAGGGGTAAAGGTTGACAGCTGACCGAGTAGAAGGGTGGAGGCCGGTAGTCCGACAGTGGGAGTGAGCTGATTGGCCGACTGGCAAGGAGGTCACCGGTGGTCCATCAAAGGGGTGGGGATAGTGGTGGTGTCATGGTGGTACTGATGGTAGTGTTTGGAGACAAAATTAGGTTTTTAGTGGTGGTTGTAATGGTTTGGGGCGGTGGCGGTCAAGGAAGCGGGAGGGAAACTATTGCCAGACCGACAAGGGAGTCGGGCAGTAGTGGTAGTGTTAGGTGGACAGAGGCGGATCTAGACGTTACGAGATAGGGGTGCAAAAAATTATAATAATACATGAGATCGAAAAGTTTAATTTTTTTTATTAATTTGATATTGGGTTATTAATAGCGATAAATACTAAATATTATTCAATTTATAATTTTTATAAATATTTTAAATTCATTCATTCTATTTATGTTTTTTTTTTTTTTTTAAAACTAGTGAATTTAATTGGTTCTTCTCTTCTAGAAAATCAAAACAAAACATAAGAAAAACTAGAAACAAAAAGCGAAAATATGACAAATGTGGGAAAAAATTCGGAAAAAAAGAAAGAAAAAAAACATGCTCTGCTTGAGATTCGAACCCTCGACCAATGACTCACTTAGTATACTTTAGTTCTCAAGCAAGACCAATTCTGCTACTGTTTTTTTTTTTTTTTTTTGCCAGCTAACTCTGCTACTGTTGTTTCATGTCTAATATTTCTTTTACAAAATATTTATTTAATGATTCTTTGGGGGGTGCATGTGAACCCATGGAACCCCCATTGAATCCGCCTATGTAGGTGGAGAGTGGTGGTTGCTTGTTGGTGCAAGTTATAATTCATTACTTCATATTTAATTAAGAGAAAAAGAGAAAAAAGAAAATGACAGGTGATAAATGGGAGGGGTAAAATTGAAAATTGCGTAGTGAGTAAATTGTGTACATGAAAGAACACAACCCATTAAAAACAGTCTGATAAAAATCTGAATTTTGATATTACAACCACGTTAAATTGTTTTTTAATATTTTACAGCCATAAACGGAGCTCCGTTCAAAATTTGCAGCCAAAACGGAGTTCCGACGCACTTAAATGACCAAAATCTCTAGAAATTCAAATTTGAATCCCAAATTTTATATTAAATGACGAAAATATCCCTCCCTCTCATATTAGTTGCACATATTTCATATATATTCTCACCCATGATTTCATGAAACTTTCGTTTCAATCCTAAATCAAAATTAGGGTTTTTTCTTCTTCTAAAATCTGCATCACTAAATACCAAATTAATTGGACAACCTAAAAGACAAACCAAAACCCCCAAAATCCTTCAATTATTGATAAAATTAGGGTGCTCAACTACTATTCGTTTCAAACAACATGCAACTTTAAAAAAAAAAAAAAAAAAAAAAAAGAGTCAAAGTTAGGGTTTTAAGATATTGAAAACGATAAAGATAAAAATGTGTTACCTTTATTGTTGGGAGATGCTAATTTCAGTTAATTATGAACGATGATAGAGAGACAAAGTTTTAATGGAAGTTTATTTTGTGGTTTTATGTTCCAACATCTCAATCAACAACGCTGAGGTAAGAGTATATATTAGGTTTGGTAAATGAAATGGTGAAATATAGATAATGAAGGTTGAAAGAATATATAAAAAGAAATAAAGTCAAGGAAAGCAAAGAAAAGAAGGAAAAATTGTAATGAAATAAAAGAAAGAAATAAAAATGGATGACTCTTTAAGGGGTAAAACGGTCAGTTCATCCCTATTTTCGCCTGAAAATAGAATTGACTGCAATTTTTTTTTTAAAAAAAGGGGACATTTTTTAATTTTTATGTGGCTTTATTTAATAATTATCCCATGACTAAATGAAATGACCATTATCAAATGTTATCTAACTATATTCTAACCAAACAACTAATGGTGCGCTTGGGAACGATGATTTCATTTCAAAAGTTGGATTTGAGCTAAATTAAGTGTTTGAGAACTTGAAAAATTTGAATTTATATTTAAGTCAAATTCAGCCCAAATCTATCCATTAAAAAAATCTGGGTTTATCTCAAATGACACCCTTAAGGATGTTGTTTTCTAATCACAACCTACATAACTAATTACTCCGTAGTATTTATTTTCAAAACGTAAACTATAAATGTCTTAATTTAAATCCAAATTTTAATACTCGTATGAAATTTGAATTTCCAAACATCACTTAAATAAGTTCACATGAATTATCAAAATTTACGTGTTTCCGAAATTCATGATAATTTAACTCGACTCCTATCATTAAACAAAATAAATGTACAAATATAAATTAAATCACTACAAGATTAATTGCCAAACACAACCTTTAAAAAATGGATTTTATCAAATAACACCTTTTTTAAAAAAAAAGTTGTCAATTACCACCTTTAATTTTTTTTTTTTGTCAACACGACCTTTTGACCTGAGTTTGTCTTGAATCAACTAAATTCCGACATTTTGGTCACCGGAGCACGTTTTTTAAAGTTGGAAGGATGAATTTCTAGGTTTTATTGTAAAATCCTTGGTTTGAGAGGGTGTTTTTGAGTTTTGAAGGATGAAAATTCGAATTTGAGGGAGGTAAGAAGATAAAGATCAAGAAAAAACATGAGTGCCAGTCAAAAAAAAAATTGTTGCATCGGTAACAAATATGACGTGGCGCAACCCGCCAATGAGAATCAAGTGTTGTGAGTTAGTTACTATAATTTCAACTAATTAATAAATAAAAATTAAATATTTGTGAGAGGGTAACATGGCCTATGGGTGATGTAACGTTACGGTAACATAGAAAATTTTCCGGTACGTCAATGTCGGAATTTGGTCAACTCAAGCCAAAAGGTCGTAGTCAACAATTTTTTTTTTTTTAAAAGGTGGTAATTGGCAAAAAATAATTTTAAAGGTGATGTTTGACAAAAACTAATGTTTTAAAGATTGTGTTTGTCAATTAATTCAATTATTAGAGTAATTCTACTATGAGGCCGCCTCATAATTTGAGACACACTATATATTAATAATATCATTAAGTCTAATTTAATTAATTCTCTTTTTTTTCTATTCAAATTTTATAATTTTTGTTATCTCTCATATTATTTTACCATAATATTAGTCACATGATTTATTTAACACATGTCAATATTTTCATTGAACACTTATACACGATATATATCGGTGTCAATTTACAGCTACTCTGTTCAAACGTATTCGCATTACATATGAAGGTAACGTTATTATTCATCAAAAGTGACTATATTTTTATTGTCTCATACTATAATACGATCTTATCGTAAAATTTGTACAATGATTAAATAGCACATTACATTGAGAAAAATATAAAAGAAAGAGTAGAATACTTAAATAATGTATTTTAATACACAATTTCTTGTGTGAGACGGGCCTAACGATAAATTTATCGTAAGTCCTCTCACACGCGTGAATGGTCTGATTAGTTTTTTCTTTTCTTGCTTGTGTCTTACGTTAATTATCGTTAGGCCCGTCTTTCAGGAGAACTACTGATTTTAATATGGCATCGTATAATATGAACCACGAGTAGGGCAACCTCTTGGAGAGTTGAGATGAACCAAAAAACAAGTGACGACGAAGACCGCATATCTGCCACACATATAACATTAATTATACACTTTTCTATTTCTGGTAAGTTTCTACTTTCTACACCATTAATATTTTTCTCCATCTAATCTCCAGTTTTATTCAAACAATAATAATAATAATTCAAATATGTTAATTTGATTTTTCAGATTATTATCACACTTTTGTCATCATATAATAAAAATTAAAAAATGAAAATTCATGCAACCACATATTTACAATTGATTTTATTACTATTATTATTATTATATTTTCTGGAAAATAAAAGGGAAGATATTTTCTATCCCTTTCTACTTCGGGAAAGTTTTGTGTTTCTGATTAAAACATATAGCCTCACAACTTCACAAGTAAGTTTTTATTTTATTTTATTATATTTTACTTCTATTTCTAATAAAAATTATATTTTACCTCTGTACTCATATGAAATTACTGCTTTTTTAATCCCTGAAATTTTGGGTAAGTGTTAAAATTTGATTTTGATTTGTTGGTTTCACTTAATTTCTGCATATTTATCGTGGGTATCTCTGGATTTTAATGTTAATTTTCCTCTTTATTATTAGCTCGTAATTTAAATTAGCAGCTTAAATTTGTTTGTCGGTGGATTTTTCTGGGAATTTAGAATGTTGTTTGTGGTGGGTTGTTGTTGAATTGTTGCTTAACAATGCCGGTGAAGTTGGGAAAATCGTAATTAAACCCTAATTTTATGCAATTTAGGTTTCAGTTCTTTCTATTTTTGCCCAAATGTTGTGACTCAACAATTTTCGTGAGTGTTTCAAAAGTTTGATGTGTATGTGGTGTGCTTTGGCTGTTAAGTTTGATTTGTAGCTGTTAAGATAATGCATTGCTTGATTTAGGTTTTGTTTTTGATTGTAGTTGAATTTGAAATGTGGTGTTTTTGGTATTATTATACTCAAAAGTCCCATTTTGTAGATGTTTCGTACGCATTGAGGATTCAATCGAAAATTCGTGGACTTTATGGATGAAGTAGAGATGGAGGGGTCTGGGACCGTCAATCGAGTTGACGATGTACGAGCCCGAGGTAAAGAAGCCGAGTTTTTGGTGGAGAGTCGAAATGTGGGACCAAGTGATAGGGCTATACCTAGGGAAGCAGATTTACGAAAGAGCTCTGTTCGACAATTTATGGATCTTTTGGATGGGAAAGATACTGGTAATAGTGTGAATTTAGTGGACACGACTCACTACACCAGTACTTCTTTTGGGGGAAGCGGTGAAGAGAGGGTTCAGGAGTTAACGTTAGGTCACTGTCATTCTGGTTTTGGCTTGGTCGATGATGGCCACGTGATGGAGGAAATGTTGAATAATGGACAAGTTGGACATCGAACGGGAGTTACAGTTGAAACTGACAGTTCACTTGAACATCGAAACCGCAAGGAAAAGTATCCAATGACTTCAACTTCTGATGTTTCGGTTAGAGAAGAGTCTTGTCAAAATGTGAATTTGAACCCCAACTCGTCAGCTTACAGCGAAGGTAATGAATTTCCACGGAATTCAGTATCTTCTGGTGGGATGAGAATGAAGATTATATCCAAATCTGCTGGATATCCTGAGTATTATGTGAAAAACACGTTGAAGGGTAAGGGTGTTTTCTGTAAAGGCCCTATTTCAGTTGGTCCGGAATCTAAAGGTCAGAATAATCCGTCGTTAAGTCTTGAACCTTCTCCTCACGGGTGTAGTGCGCATGAGCTCACGGAAAGTCAGGCGTTTGCTGACGGTGGAGTTGGTCTGAGGGAGTTGATGAGATCGCGTAGATTAGACAAAGTTGATGCAATGCGTGTTTTTAAAGAGGTGCTTGATCTGGTGTATTTCCTTCACTCAGATGGCAAAGTCTTGGTAGACTTACGTCCATCTTGTTTTAGGTTGTTGCCTTCTAGAAAGATTCGTTATTGTGGGCGTTTATCTGGGAGTATCATGCATAAGGAAGTTTTAAAGTTTCAATCTCACAAGAGGCCACTGGAGCAGGGTATGTCCCCGTTTTCTGATTTGGGTGTGAAGCACCCAAAATCCACCAATAACGCATTATTTTTCAAGCGGAAGCCACAGCTTGAACAATTACGTGGCGTGACACCGATAACAAATGAGTTTGATGCCAATGTTGCTGGTTCAGGAAATTCTACTGGTCGAGTAAACTTAAGCAGGCCTCAACATGCGTTTTCTGTCGTTGATCAGTTAGAAGAGAAGTGGTATAGAACTCCTGAAGAAATTTTTGGCAGGGGATGCACTTCTTCAGCAAACATCTACTGTCTCGGTGTCTTTTTGTTTGAGGTGCGGGCACTATTTTTATGTTTGTAAAAGACATACCATACCAAATTTTAAGCTTTTT
This sequence comes from Dianthus caryophyllus, assembly GCA_023091065.1. Taxonomy (NCBI): domain Eukaryota; kingdom Viridiplantae; phylum Streptophyta; class Magnoliopsida; order Caryophyllales; family Caryophyllaceae; genus Dianthus; species Dianthus caryophyllus. Next base: position 7,622,541 of record CM041525.1, on the reverse strand, counting down.
GCTAACTCACTCCTTGTCTGTTTGTATGTGTGTGGAAGTGTCAAAGTATATTAGGCAAGGCCGCGGGTATATTGTTTTTAACCACTGTGCGGGTAGCCGACATTGGCACCTTTACATAATGAAATTAGGTATATGAGTAATATTCTCTTGTTATTTTGAGCTTGTAACTGAATGCTCGATTTCTTTTTTCCAGCTGCTTAGTAATTTTAACTCTACGGAACAACATGCTTCTGCAATGTCGGATTTGCGTCACAGGGTTCTTCCGCCAAACTTCCTATCGGAAAACCCAAAAGAAGCAGGATTTTGTCTTTGGCTACTTCATCCTGAACCTTCACTTCGCCCAACAGCTAGGTAATCTTCTTGATGCTACTGCAGCAGACATTCCTCTCATGTTACAATGGTAGACTTGTTGAGTATGGTAAAATAAGGGTTTAGGTGTTACAGAAATTACTCTGACAGGCTACAGCTAAAGTGCTATGAACTAATGTTTGTGATGTAGTATGCTATACATCTATTACGTTCCACTGAAGCTGTGGGAAACTCCGTGTTTCAAATTTGAAAATTTTATTATATTTTGATGTGCACCGTACTCCGTACTGTTTCCTGGTTGAGCAAAATTAGTCTGAGAAACTAGCGAAGTAGCTCTAGTCCAAGTGATGTAAATCAACTACATCTGTTTGTCTTCTCTGTGGCATTTCCTTATAACTTCAGTCGACATGGATGCATGATCGTAAATTACCTTACCAAATTAAGTTATAAAATATTCTTTCAAACTACAAGTGTAATTCTATCGCACTTGATTCTATGAGTGGCGTTTCTTATGAGTGATTCTTTATTAGCTTATTGAACTATTAATTTGTTTATACTTCACAGTTCAAGTATATCTCGAGTTTCTTAAGTTAACTTTAGTGAAGATTTTCTGAAATAAGCATATATAGATTGCTCAAAATTATGTTGGTTGAGTATTACATAAGTATAAACTTGGAGTTCACTGAGGGCATTCATACCTGGAGTAATCAGATTTTTCATACTGTTGAAGAGTCAAATTGGATGTTATTCTAACCTGGGGTGTGTTTTCCTTAGTGATATTTTACAATCTGAAGTCATAAGAGGACTGCAAGACTTCTGGGGGGATAATGCATCTTTAATCGAGCAATATGACGGGGAATCAGAGCTCTTGTTGCACTTCCTTATGTCCATGAAACAGCAAAAGCAAAATCGGGCTTCAAAGTTAATGGTGGACCTTAGGTGCATAGAAGCCGATGTCAGAGAATTGGAGAAGAGACATCTTTTGGACACTTCTATTAGCGTAGCGAATTCACATGATGACGTTTTATATTCAAGGGAAAGAAGTTTTCCTCGCAATGCAGATATAGGAGACTCAAGGATATCAAATAATGTCGCTCACCTTGAAAAAGCTTACTTCTTAGCAAGATCACATATGAACGATTCCACCAATGAGTCTGAACGTCGTGAGGACAGAGACTTACTTGAAAACCGAGATAATCGATGTGTTAGTAGAAGGGATGAAAAGCAACATGAACTGGTTGACGACCGAGGAGCATTCTTTGATGGATTGTGCAAGTATGCTCGTTACAATAAGCTTGAAGTTCGTGGGACTCTAAGAAACAGGGAAATTACCAACTCTATTAATGTCATTTGCTCTCTGAGCTTTGACCGAGATGAGGATTACTTTGCAGCTGCCGGAGTGTCAAAAAAGATTAAGATTTTCGATTTCCAAGCTCTTTGTGACGATTCTGTTGATATACATTATCCGATGATTGAGATGTCAAATACATCAAAGCTCAGTTCTGTTTGCTGGAATAACTATGTTAGAAATTACCTAGCTTCAGCTGACTATGATGGTATTGTAAAGGTATGAATACCTTCTATATATGTTCATTAATTCTTCATTCATCACATATTCCTTTAAATAAAACTGCGTTATGTTTTTCTTTATTGACTTCTTAAAGTGAATTTTACTCCCTCGTAGTTATTGAATTCTCAGTCAGGGGCTCTTCTAACTGTCATGCTTTGTTTGTATTATTTCCAGTTATGGGATGCCAGTACTGGTCAAGGGTTTTCGCAATATGCTGAGCACGAGAAAAGGGCATGGTCTGTTGATTTCTCTACTTTGGATCCCACTAAACTGGCTAGTGGAAGCGACGATTGTTCTGTCAAACTGTGGAGTATCAATGAGGTAACTTTGTCTATCACTGTCTCAGTAACGTACTTCCAGTCGGATCTTTGTTTTGGGCAGTGACAAATAACATGCGTATTATCTCCGTCATTCATTCTTGGTCCAGCAGTGCGAGTTTGTCGCACTGTTTTCCGTAGCTATATCCTCCGTACCTTCTGTTTTTTTTTTTTTTTTTTTTTTTTTCTCGAAGCTCATATTTAAGTATTTAACTACAGATTAATGGTATACAAGTGCAGTTTCTCATCCCATTTTTCTTCTACTTTTGACAGAAAAATTGTTTACGAACAATCCAAAACATTGCAAACGTGTGCTGCGTTCAGTTCTCAGCTCACTCATCACACTTGCTGGCCTATGGGTCTGCTGATTACAAGATATACTGTTATGACCTCCGCAATGCTAATGTACCGTGGTGTGTATTGGCTGGTCATGATAAGGCCGTGAGTTTTGTTAAGTTTGTCGACTCTGGAACTCTTGTTTCAGCATCAACGGACAACACACTAAAGCTTTGGGACCTTAACAGATCTAGTCCAGTTGGTTTGTCCCTTGATGCTTGTAGCTTAACTCTCAAAGGTCATGCTAACGAGAAGGTCAGCAACGCTTGTTTCGATCTTCATGTATCACTTGATCTATGATGTTAATGTCAATGCTGTTTTTATTTTAGCAGTATAAACTGCCTTTCATGTCGCACTTTTCCTCTTGCAGAATTTTGTGGGTCTCTCAGTTTCCGATGGATACATAGCTTGTGGATCAGAAACCAATGAGGTATTGTCTCTCGTTCTCTAGCGTTTACCGTACTATGTGGCACTTGGGCAAATGAACTTACGAATGAACTGACGAGTGTGACGACTACTAACGAACTTCAGACAATTTGAGGAACTGCAGGATACAAACTAGTTAAATTAACACTAAAACTTCAGGAATATCAATATAATTCAGTAAACTATAGACTTTAGACTTTAGACTTCAAACTTCAAACAACCTAAGACGAAGAGAACAATACCTAAAGGAGGACTGAATGAAACCTGCAGATTAACAGATCCATCATTGCCTACCACTACGCTAAAACATCACCACAATGCCAAAATATGATCGTTGTATTAGTACAACAGCCAATACTTGTGTTTGCACGACAATTTTTTCATAACAGTATATACTTGCTTAATATTCAGAAGGGTTATCTGACGAATGTGGTCTGTGTGCTGTAGGTGTATACTTATTATAAGTCCCTTCCCATGCCGATTACCTCACATAAGTTTGGCTCGATTGATCCAATATCTGGAAAGGAGACAGATGACGACAACGGGCAGTTTGTTTCCAGTGTGTGCTGGAAGGGTAAATCTAATATGCTTGTTGCTGCCAATTCCAGCGGGTGTATAAAGGTGTTACAGATGGTTTAAGTTTTTTTCATTTCCTCAAATCACTCATTTATTTGGCAGTACATTCTGTACTGCTCTGGAGCCCTGCGTTGTACGCTGCGGCGGAAAGATGGATGTACATATCAGTTGTTTCCTTGCTCTCCTTCGACAAAGATGGCAACGCAGCAACATTCCTGTGGACTTCACATATGAACCGATCTCGTTGGTAGACAAGTTCATACGGTGGTACCTGATACAAGAATGAAACGAGTTATCAGCACATCGTCTCCATACTGATACTCCCTTAATTTCACGCAATTACCTTCATTTGAACTCTTTGTAGTGAAATAGTCATACGAGGCTAATCGTGTGAAATTAGACCAGGGGGAGTATTTTGAAGTTTATGGAGGCTGATATGTACCATTGGCCTTCGAGTTCATGGTACGATAGCCTGTCATATTTACGCTTTGAAAAAAAAAAAAAAGGCCCCTTTCTGCAGTGTTGTTACACGGCGTTATATTTACACAGTTCATAATGTGTGGTGTCGTGACTGTCGGCCGCCCAGGTGTACAGCTGAAAGATCATTGGCAATGGGTCTACCGTCTGCGCCTCTGTATAACGGTCGAAACTGTAAATATTAGCTTATCCCTAACATATACACCCAATTTCAGGAATCCCTGCGTCTAGATTTGTTTGTATATTTTGTGTGTCATTTTCTTTCAGCTTTTAGAGAGTGTATATTTTGTACTCGGTAGTACTACTACATGTTGAGGGTATAGTTGTATGTAGTCATGTAGAGTATAGATTACTTTTCAATTTTGAGAAACCTAGTGGTTTTCCTTAGGAGGGTTTTTTTTTTTTTTTTGGTGAAATGTTCTTTAGGAGGTTTTTGTATGACTAACTACATACATATCAAAAGGTCTAGTTTAGTGAGAGTAGATGTTTTGTTTTGGCCAATAATATTTTAGTCTTCATTTATAACAGTATACACTATAATGAAGGATGAATCTTATTTTCATATTTAATCTCGACCGACCTCTCTATCTCTATTACGGAGTATTACGGAGTGCATGTGTACATTTAAAGGTTCACCGCAATTGTTTTTTCTTGTAAGTTCTGACGGAGTGAGTTTGGAAAATTTTATGATGTAATTTCTTTTTTGTTTTCTAGTATGATTGTATTTGAAATAAAGTAAAAATCATTACCTAGAATCTAAAAAGGTGAGCGCGAACCATTAATTCTTAACTTGTGAAAAAACCGACTTGAATATTGATTTACACATAATTTGTGAAAGTCAAATTACACTACCGTAATTTCCATACGAGCCAGATCAAGTTCACCTTCGATAAGACGCGAACAATGACTAAAGAAGTAGAGATAGCCAACTACTCCAAGTGACTCGACCCAGCATAGTCTGACCAATCGAATTAACAAGTCTCAACCCTTTCATAATTCTCCGGCGTTGACTCATTTGATCTTTGTCATTTTCATTAAACCAAAATTTCACCAATGAGGTCTTGCCTACAGTGGTGCAGAAATGACTGGTAGAACCGAGGTTCGATCCCCCGCAAGCCCGTTGGGAGGAGTTTAAAACCTTAACCCCGGGACACACTCCGAAACCGAATTAGTCGGCCCAAATGGGTTCGGATATCGGTTGGGAAACCAAAAAAATTAAACCAAAATTTCAACCTCGTTTATAAGTTATAACCAACCCGAGTTCAGCAAAATCAAGCCGGGCCGGTCTGGCCAACCCGAGTTCAGCAACATCGGGTTTCCCGACCCGAGCCCGATCTATAGTTCCCCTTAAAGTTGCTCCAAACTCAAAAATGGAAGTAGTGTGACAAATTTGAGGCTCCACACACACTCACTCCACTTTCATTTTCATTCAAACACCTCTAAAAATCTCAGGTCTCCATTTCCGACTTCCAGATCGTACTGTGCTTTCACTTTATTTTTCTAAAATCCATATTTTCCTTTTAAATTTATTCTTTTCGAAAGTTTTCGCAAAAAATTGCGCGAAATATGAAGTAATTTCTTTCATCAGAAAACTTTTTAAGGAACCCTAATCAATTAATCGTTCTATTTTTGGAACCCTAAATGTCGATTTAAAGGGGCGAAATTTGAAATTAATTTGGTGGATCTTTGGAGATGCAGTGGTACTTTGTTGCTGCTCTTCTCACTCTTCTCACTAGTTCTCAGGTATGTTATTATTTTTTGTGAGGGTTGTAATTCATGTAACTTGTTAATTTTGCTGTTAATTAGTAGTATGTTTTTAGTTGATTCAAGTAATATTATGAAATTAATTGCTGTTAATTATTGCAATATTATGTCGGTTTGATCACAACTTTGTGGCGGAATAATCTGCATTTTCGCTCGCATTTTGATCGCGGGTTTATTTAGTTCCTAGCTTACCACACGACACGACACGAACGAAGGACAATTACTTAGTATGAATGTTGCAGTTATGTTTGGGAGATGTGGAGGTAGTTCAGGCGCGTTTTATCTTCGCCTTTTTCGGATTTGTTTTTTCGTTCGAGGGAGTTTTAGAGAACACAGTGATGTAGTGGCAGTGTTGCTCGTGGCAAAATGGGACAAGTGAACTAGTTATTTATGTAATTTACGCTGAATTATTGTTCGTAACGATGTGAAAACTGAGAACCCTAAAGGTCGTTAGTAGAGGATTGTGACGATTTTACGAATGTGCTTAGCACCTCAGTGAAAGGGTGTCGATTCTGTTTACAGATCGGGTTATTCTAACATAAATAGAATCGAGCGTAATTGCTGTGATCTGAATTTTTGTTTCGTTTCACTCAATGAATTAGGATGCCTATTGTGATTTCTGGTTGCCAAAAAACGATTCCAAAGTTCTATGAGGTTGACTTCATGAATCCGTTTAGGATTAATCCTTTTTTTCAAAATCTATGCGAGTGATATATGATGGATTTTTTAGGTCTCGACTGTTTATTTGGCAGGGAATATTGACCACTTTATCTCAGAGTAACAGAGGCTACAAATACGACTATGCAACTGTCCCGTTTCTCGCTGAAGTGTTCAAGGTATATACCGCCCTTTCTTTTTGGAGACGTACTATCGTAACTCTCATAAAAAATTCTTGATGATCTTTATTCTTTTGTTTTCTTGTTGCTGGTAAACAGCTGGTGGTATCTAGCCTACTTTTATGGCGGGAAGTACGGACTTCGTCGACTATGAGGATGACTACTGATTGGAAGACTGTGCGCCTGTTTCCGATACCTTCGGTTATATATTTAATTCACAACAACGTTCAGTTTGCTACTCTTACTTATGTGGATACATCTACTTATCAGATAATGGGTAATCTGAAGATTGTTTCCACCGCAATTTTGTTCAGGTGCCTCTGCTTTCCTTTTTCCGTCATGAGAGCATAATGTACGCTTTTTATGGGTTAAGGGAGTTTAGATATTAATCATTCATGCATCTGCGTAGCACCGATGAAGTAATGATTCTTATTGTTGTAGGTTATTTTTGAAGAAAAAACTTTCGAACCTGCAATGGATGGGAATTATTCTGTTGGCCGTTGGTACGACTACAAGCCAGGTGATTCATCCCACTAAATATATACATGCAGTTTCAAGAGTAATAGTGAAATTCATAGAAATTCCGTGATAAGATGAAGCTTAACTATGAATGTTAAGTTCTTGCCTTGATTGTATGTTACCTCGACGCTTCAGTTTGACTGTGTGTAGCCCTCCAACACGACTCTACAGTAGAATGATACATTCATTTTAGGCTGAAAACATGACAAGTTTCACAATAATTGTATGATATTGGGACATGAACCTGTGTCTTATACTTAGAGTCTGTCGTTTGTTTTGAGACCATTTTCGATTTGAATTTATAATGTGGGTCACGGGTGCTTGTCTATTGTGCAAAAACATAATCGAAAGAAAATCACGATAAGTGACGGGGAACATAATTTGAGGAGGATTAATAGGATGCACCGATATCATAAAGCAATTTGCTTCATATAGTATCATGTGTTGAGTTTGACAATATAATATTGTCTTATCCTTAGTTCAAACTATAAGATTTGTGTTTAGAGGGATTAATTATTCACTTGTATCTTTTTCTTTGCTCTGTTATTGTAGGTCAAAGGTTGTGGAGAGTCATCGTGTGACTCTCTTTTCTCAGCGCCAATTCAGGGTTATATGTTGGGAGTCTTGTCAGCCTGCCTATCAGCATTAGCAGGTGTCTATACCGAGTTTCTCATGAAGAAAAACAACGACAGCCTGTACTGGCAGAATGTTCAACTCTACACGTATGTATCTTTGCTTCGGAGGTTCATGTTTTAAACTTGCACCTTCGTGTAAGTTGCTGAATCTTTAGTGCATACTGAGTTCATGGCATTAAGTGATCTATGAAACCCTTAAAAGCTACTACCTCTGTTTTACCCTTTTTTTCTCGCTTTCCTTAAACTAGTATTCCAATTTTAATTAAAGATAAAGGATACAACGTAAATTTCCTGTGTGCGTTTCAAAAATGTCACTTGCAATCCTCCCTTCCATTATTTTACATTATTTCTTAGATTCCGTATCATTCCAAAGTGGGTTCACTTTGGAATGGAGGGACCGTCAAGCTCTTAGCAGCAGAGCATCAGATATCATTGAGTGTTTATTTCAGTTCTGATATGCAAGGTTTATTTACAAGCTGAGTGATAGCTTACTGTATCTCGTATTTCAGATTTGGTGCAATTTTTAATATGGCACGCCTAGTCGTGGATGATTTCAGAAGTGGATTCGAAAAGGGACCGTGGTGGCAACGTCTATTTGATGGATATAGTTTGACAACCTGGCTAGTGGTCCTGAATTTAGGCTCTTCAGGGCTGTTAGTTTCATGGCTAATGAAATACGCCGATAACATCGTTAAGGTGCGGAGTACTACAATCTAGTCCAATCTAAAGTGTCCACGAATGTGGCGCCAGAAGTTTTGGACAAATCTTCTTTATTAATTTCGCAACTAATCAATGACTAGAATGATATACACCTCTCACCTTGCCTGGTTGCATTCCGCAACTAATTAATTCCGTAAACGGATCCTAAGCCGTTCATGAACATTTACGCTTTCAGGTCTATTCCACTTCAATGGCAATGTTGCTGACAATGATCTTATCAGTGTACCTCTTCAATTTCAAGCCAACCGTGCAGGTTCACCTCTCTTTACACTAAATTTTATTACTCTCGCTTGGTGCTGTATTCTTCTATTGTTACTATATCTCGCTTGATGAGATTAATTCTTTCTGTTTTTAAGAATAAGCTTCATTATCCTCTTGATTTCTAGCTGGCTAAAACGGCTTTTCATGCATTCCTTTTGGATAAATTAATCATGGAAGTACATTGGTCGTCAAAACGTCAACTCTAAGTCGTAGAGGCTTGTTTTCAGATGTGGGATGATTTCTTTCATTCCCTTAAACTTAATGTTAAAAACTCATTTACTCCTTCATGTTTAATGCAGCTTTTCCTGGGGATCATTATATGCATGATGTCAGTACACATGTATTTTGCTCCTCCAAGCACTCTTGTAGAACTGCCTACTACGAAAAAACCCGACCCCGAAAACCCGAAAGAAGTCATCAACGAAAGATCGGATTCGTGACCTCAAATAGTTCGAAGGGATACGAGGTACGCTTTTAGAGCATAATTTTGAGGAAGGAATAGGGAGAACTCTAGCTGAGGTGCTTCACCGAAGTTGGTGATGGTTCTGATTAAAAGAGTTCTGCGCGGGATGTATTCGAACATGGATACGCAAATGTGATTCAAGTACTTTTAGGAGGGCAATCATTTTTTTTGTAAGTAAATATGGAGAGACACTCCTTATAATCTTATATTGCGAGACTGGTAATCTGGTATTGACTACACGGTGATCGCTCTATAGTTTTATGTGGCATCGGTCAACCGTTTCTTTTCTTCTATTTCACTGTATTAAGTGTAGAATTATCGTCTTGTTGAGATAGGTCATTGCTGATAGCCTGCGACGGTCTTTTGCAGAACAGCCTGCCTTAGTAGACTGATGACTATGACTCATCTGCTAACACGGAATTTTTCTTGTCGAAGATGGCATAGTGCACCACTTTATTGTCTCATATTGGATCATCTGTTCTCACCATGTACCGTTTGGTTCCTATGAAAGTTTCGACAACTTTTCTTGACGGTTATAGCACTTAGAGCTGAGATCATCTTTTGTAAGAGGGCATAGTGCACCACTATATTTGTTCGTATCGTATTGTATGCTCTCACCACCGCATCATTTGAAAAGTTCCGACAATCTTCCTCGACAATTACGAGTAGTACTGCCATATATCACTTTGAGCCGAGATCATATGTTCTAAGATGGGCATTTTACACCGCTTTATTTCTTCATATCAGATCATCGATTCTCACTACATACAATTTGCATCCTAAGAAAAGTTCTGACAACTGTCCTTGACGATTAGGTCAATAAATGCTATACAGCACTTCCAGCCGAAATCGTCATACAATTTGTATCCTAAGAAAAGTTTCGACAACTTTCCTCAACGATTCTGCCAATAGTACTACATACTCCCTCCTATTCATCCATTTGTTTGTGTGGGGACTACTGTTTCCCTCACAAAAAGTAGTCTCATGTAAACAATCACATGGATAGAAAGGAGTATTACTTTGAGCCGAGAGCCCGAGATCGTCACCGCCAACTCACATACACTCTACAAGGCTATAACCACCCCAACTCACATACAATCAAAAGGTAGGAAGAATATTTGCGCCAACAAAAGGCAAAATAAAAGGAAAAAAAAGAAAAAACAAGCTGGAAGAATCACACACTTCATAGTTCACATGGTTGTTGAGGTCTTTTAAACTTGAAAATTCTCATGTAACGTTGTAAAAGTCTAAAACAAACTTATGTTTAGTAACGTTTTGTTGTACTAATAATGGACCCTACAAATTATAATGTTCCACCTTATTTCTCTCATCTTCACTTAAAAATCCTTCCATTTATATATAAATACCCTTCATTTATGCCTCCTTTTTGTGGCCATTGTAACAATTCAGGACAAAAATTAAATCCTTGTGTTGTGTCATCTGTCTCTCTCTTTTTTTTTTTTCTCTCCTTCGGAAAGAACGTCGTTACGTATCGTCTTTCTTAAATTTCGTTTCTTCTGAAGGAGAGACGGTCACACGAAAGGGTAAAAGTCTTTTTAAGATAAAGCTAATATGGAGGTTGCAAGAGTGTTGGTTGTGTTGGCTGTTTTGGCCTTGACATTGTGCATGATCTTGCCTTCCATTCGGGCCGATTCCGAGGCTCGTACCCCTGCCCCTGCGCCCACCAGTGACGGTATCGATCTAGCTCTTTATATAGCACTCATTCCTTTCAATATACGCGTTATTTCATCGTTTATTTATCGTCCATTTCAAAAATAACATAAATTTATTACTCACCATTACGATATAGTATGAACCAATTATTAGATCTCAACCATCACTTTAACGTTCTGGTTGAGTTATCTGACTCAAAAGCTCTCTCAGGCTACACAGTTGGCAATGACCTATATTTGCCACATTTGACGCCTATGGCGAACCGATTATCAGACCTCAACTATCACCTTAAAGTTTTGGTTAATTTGCTTTATTCTAATTGATCTTTAGAGACCGAATAATACTTACTCCGTCTATTCAAAGAAATGATCATTTTACACGTTAAACTCGTACTAAAAAAAGGTAAACAGACATCTGAAACGATGGAAATCACTGAACAATGTGCAGGAACATCGATAGACCAAGGGATTGCATATGCACTAATGCTGGTGGCTTTGGCTCTTACATACCTCATTCATTGAATAACAATATAACTTGATTTGGTTTTGTACTTTTTTTTATTTTAGTGAGGTCTATGTTTAGAAAGAATCAAGTATTAGAATTCTTTGTAGAGGCATGTTGATCTTTTATTTTTATTTTTTGGGTTTTTTCAGGGGATTTTATTGGTTTATTCTTTCTAAGGTCCATTATTATTAGTGGTGGTTTTTTACTTTTTAATTGTATATTTCTAAAAAAAATTGGTTGGTACGAGTATCATTTGAATGTTTGTTTTTGAATTAAAGAAAGTTAATACAAAATATAGTGTTCATTGATTCAATATTACCCACCCAATATCGAATTTCGAAAATTTTATACTCTCTCTTCATATCCAATGGCATCTCTTTCTTTTTTGATACTATTCAGGTAGGTGAATAATATTCGATATAACTTGTAATGTATAAATAAAAATATAGTCATGTGAAATCTTATTTTATTCGTTTTGATAAGTACAACATTGATATCAAAATTTTATATTTTTATACAAATTCGAACTATAGATATTATCGTTCTGATCTGGCGTCTCAACAAATGTGAAAAAGTGAAGATACCTTTGGATTTGAATGAAGAGAGTAGAAATTACTCCGTAGTATTCTTTATCATAAAGGGGTGTCAAAGAGAAGGGAGTAGAAAAACGCGAAGAAATATGTATTTTACAAAGTAGAGAAATTAAAAGCCGAGAAATATACGACTCTACGTTCCCTTTTAAAAGACGGATTATAAATTATTTTCGATACCTATGATTAAAGCGACATTAGATTTGTGAAAAATGCTACATCATGACCAATATGGTATTAGTTCATATTTCAACCAGCCGCGTAAAACTTTACGTGCTAGAAATTGAAATTTATAACACTCGAAAATATATTTTCCTACTAATAATTATCAGAAAATTGAACTAAAATAGTTGCAATGGGTGCACTCAGCAAATAGATGACTAAAAATAAGCCTAGATTTCAATACAACTTGAAATGGAATTATGAGAATGTTATCAGACATTAACAAAACACCAGAAAAGAGCTCGAAATACGATATAGAATCAGCGAACGACAAGTTACCTCTGATTTTTGGCAATTCGACCATCCATGTTGACGTCAATTCATAGAAATCGAAGGAAAAAAAATAAGCGTTCCAAGCATCGTAATCAACCAACGCATTCAGGAGATGATCAAATGCGAGTTTGGCCAGACAGTGTCAAGATTAACACGAATTTCACGGCCATAGAGAAAAGTGGAAGGCCGACGAACATCTCTATTCAGAACGTATGTCAGAAAGCGTAGGTCGAACCTCTTCAATCATCTTTAAGAGATCGGTCATTTTGGGTCTTTGATCAGGAACTCTAGCGACACATGATAAAGCGATCTGCAACATCTCGACCATCTCTTCTTCGCCGTGAGGATGCCTCAGAAGTTCAAGGTCAAAAACTTCGGCAGTCCACTCCTCTCGCACAACCGAATGGACCCACCTGACTAGATGAACAAGTTCATCGCCCCCAGTTGCGTGTACAGGCGATTTACCAGTGAGAAGCTCAAGTAAAAATACTCCGAAACTGTATACGTCAGATGCTTGTGTGGCCTTCCTCGTGTCGGACACTTCAGGTGCTCGATAACCGGCAGCACGGGAAATCGGTGGGGCCAGCGGGCTCATGACGGCTGCTAATCCAAAATCCGAGACACGTCCGAATTTCTGAGTGTTGAGGAAGACGTTTGATGATCGAATGTTACCGTGTACAAACTTGGCCCCGTTTATAGAGTGGATATGAGCGATTCCTCGAGCAGATCCAAGGGCGATTCTCAGCCGTGTTTCCCAGTCTAAAGGGATTCGATCTTCTCCTTTTTGACCTGAAAAACAAACAATATCATTCAAGCGAAGCATATAGGGAGCTACAAGAGTGGAGTTTGCGAAGAAAAATGCCAAATAAGAACATATTCTCGTCTTATATTTTCACAACTTATTAAACATTTCAGAAAACTTTAGATGACTTTAGATCGCTTTACAAAAGTTAAGCAAAAAGACTATTTCAAACACACTTAACTTCCGACAACTTAAGACGAAGTGAACAAGTCCTAATACATGTTAACATAGCCACGACACTCGACACTCAGGATATCAGTACTTGTAAACATAAAGCACACGGCATTGGAGCGATATAAACCCAAAGACGAGTCTATACTCGTCTTCACTAAGCAAAACTAAATATTAGATACTTGAAATATTATCTTGAAATAATTGACTCATTGTCCTAAAATAATATCAGATGTAATTATCTTCCAAAATCATCGAGCTTAACTCCGTTTCTTTCACCCTCATCGATTGTTATGCACCAAACTATACTTTTATATGAATTAAACGACCAGTTTAAGCTAACGACCAAAACAAAAATGTAAACAAATGATTGAAATAGTTGGAGTAAATGCAACTCGTTCACAAATATGTGATCAACTAACAATAAACATCTTTAAACGACTTTTTGATGCTCCGTATATGTGAATCGAGTCATTCGACATGGTCCTGCATTTCATACGGAGTTACAGATTGAGACTAGATCAATCACCACAGTCAACAGGACAACAAATGAAAACGTCTAAAAGAATGAAACGTGAAACAGCATTGGCAATTATAAAAAACACAGATGAGACCGTAACTTACTATGAAGCATTGTCGAAACACTCCCATGGCTGCAATGATCGTTTACCATGAGTTTTTCGTCCTTTGAGTAGTAATAAGCACGTAGTGCGACCACGTTCTCGTGCATAATGCTCCCAATCACCTCCATCTGCTGCTCAAACTCACGTTTCCCAGCGCTCACCTCTTTCAACCTCTTCACGACAACAACGTTGGCATCCTCGAGAATCGCCTTGTACGACATCCCAAACGTGCCCTTACCCAAAACTTCAGCCGACGCCCTCAACAAATCCTCCAAATCAAACGCATAATTACATCCCTCAAAGAACACAAGCCCATTTCTCGACCCTTGATCACGTGACAATTCCTTCTCAGTCGACATATTACTCTTTGGAAACTTACCGGTAAACCCATCACCGTCACCATCTTTTCTTCGATAACAACAAGCGAGAAACAAGAACACAAACGCCACAACACCAAGCACACCACAAGCAATCACGACCCCTAAAACCCATCTATGCCTCAACCACTTTTTTCCATTCGACTTTATTTTAGGCAATGACGATAACTCAGACTGCGTAAAACCAGAATCCTCGAAAAAAACATCATTACCAACAAAAGCTGAGCGAGGAAATCGTTGCAATGACTTCGGTACACTACCTCTCAAATTATTATTCGACAAGTTGAGTTCCGACAAATTAGGCAAACCCAAGTCCGGAATCTCCCCAGAAAGTGAATTATTCTCCAAATTCAACGACATAAGCTGCGACATCTTCGACAACGACCTAGGTAACCCTCCACCAAACCGATTACTCGACAAATTCACCACACTCAAGTTCCTCCAAACCGAAAAATCACTAGGCAACTCACCACTAAACTCATTAAACTCCAACAACAACATAGTCAAATTCCTCAACTTACTAAACTCCTTAGGAAACCCACCACTAATCTGATTGTTCGTCAGACTAAGTACCTTCAACGACGTTAACTTGCTTATCGTATTTGTCGGAATCACACCTCGAAACCCGACAGATGGCAACCTTAGGCCTACGACACGTGTCGATTTAGCATTGCAAGTTACACCAGTCCAATTTTTACACACTGAAGTGGTTTCACTCCAATTTAAGGGATGAACATGAGGCATTTTAGCTATAAAATTTAGTAATGCTCTCTTATCATCTTCTAAAACCTCGGCATTTCCACTTTTTCCACAAATTACCCAAAAAACTAAGATCAATTTAGCAAAATATATAGAACTTTTCATTAAAACCCTCATTTTTTCCCCTAAAAAAATTGGTATTTTTTTTATCTTCACTTCGGAAAAACCCGCAAAATAATATTCAAAAACCTGTGGAAAATAACAAAATGTTAAGAACATTCAACATTGAACATTCAAACTTGAATATAATTCGCGCGAATATATACAAAATTTAGAGACAAATCAAACTGAAAAAAGAAAAAGAAAAAGAAAAAGGGTAATACTGTATACAGTAGTAGTTGTCTAAAAAGCAGAGCAAAAATTGAATTCATGTAATACAAAAACACTGCAGAAAAGTCTTCGAAAAAAGCCAAAAAAAAAAAAAAAAAAAACATATTTTAAAAAAATAATGCTAAAAAATACGTAGTATTCCGTAATGTTTTTGCATGATTTTTAAATGGGAGTTGAAAAAAGCCGAGGAAAAAAATTGAAAGAAACAAAACACACAACACAAAACACAAAAATACAAAAAGAAAAACAAAAATGTTAAAAGTAGAGCATACTACAGTACAATAGTTCATCAAAGTTCAAACCTTTATTTTTGTTTTGCATAAAAATGAGTAGATCTGAGTTTGAATATACGAACTCGGTGACTCAGTGAACTCGGTAGTGAAGAAAAAATAAAAAGCGAGGGAATTTGAGGAGATTTGGAATGTAGAAAATGAAAGAGGGATTGATTAGGAAGTACGGAGTATGTAATTAATGAGTTTTTTTAAGTGGGATTAGTTACTACTGACTTTTACTGCTGATTTTACATTGAATTTGGTGAAGGAATCAATTTAATGCCAAAATCTTACAGTCAAAGTAATGGTAGTTTGTGTCGGTTCATTGAGAATTATAACCTTTCTGCGTGAAACGATCAATTAAATTATTTGACATTTTTTTAACTACGACACATGAAATCGTTTTATTATAAGTAATTATGTTATTTTTAAAGTTCTTATTTACAAACGGAAAACTAAGAAGTATAATTGTCATTATCACTCTTAGGGGGTCCAAATAAGAACAAAGAAAAACATAAATCTATTGAATTAAAATGTTTGTTTATAGTTTAAAGTCTCACATTGGGAAAGAAAAATGTGAATTTGATGGGTATTTTGTCCACCATTTTAATAGTAAAATTTTGTCCACCATTAGATGAGGAGTAATTCTATTGTGAAACCGTTGTATGTATAAAACAGCTAATAAAATTACTCAAAACATCGTCTATAGACAACATTATATGAAGTGTTGGTTGATTATATCCCGGTGCCATTATATGTATACAACAGATTCATTTTAGTCTTTGCCTTAGGTGGGGTGTGCTACCATAGTGGTGGGTCGAGCCGTCATAAATGGAATCAAAACTTCACTTTTAAGTTTAAAGGAGGACAAGGTGGGCTTAAAAGTGGTCATTTCACTATTTGGTAGAGTGTGTTACGACGAAGGTGAATCGACTTATTATATTGTTAATC
This sequence comes from Dianthus caryophyllus, assembly GCA_023091065.1. NCBI lineage: Eukaryota > Viridiplantae > Streptophyta > Magnoliopsida > Caryophyllales > Caryophyllaceae > Dianthus > Dianthus caryophyllus. The sequence continues at coordinate 7,605,784 of CM041525.1, read as the reverse complement.
ATAGAGGTTGATAAAAATTGATTTGGCATATAAATAACTTACACTCCATGAAGTTAAGCCATTATACATGCTTTAGAGCATTCTCATTGGTGAGAAGATAAGTCACTCAAATTATGGGCATGTAACCCAAAATTTGGGAGACCCCTCAAATTTGGAAGGGTTTCCATTTGTAAAAGTGAAAAAAAAAAAAATTATTGTTGGTAAAAAAAAAAAAAACAAATTAATTAATTAATATTAAAATATAAAAAGTAAATACACTGGCCATGAAATGGGGAACCCCATTTCAGTAAATGAGATTCCGGCTACGGTTTAATTTTTCCGTCGCAAGATCCGTCGCTAATCAACTGTTTTTTTTTTTTTTTTTGTAGTGAGAAATGGGAATCCCATCAATGCACAAACATGTATGTCAGTATGTGAAATGAGGAAGGTAGATAAAAAAGTTGATAATATATGAGAGAGAAATTATGAGGAGCCCTATCAATGTGGGTAAATAAAACATGGACTTTTAATGCATGCCCGAGCTTATCGTTAATGTATGTAACCATTATTAAAATTTACAGTATATAAGTGGTCAGATTTCAATTAATAATAGTAACGCTCAGTTTAAATTTGGTCACTGTCTATATATTAACAAACTCGTCTTTTATTCAATTATTAAAACACTATTTTCCATAAGAGTTACATTAAATTTGTGAACGAGTTGTAGATTCTGATTGCGAAGAGTAAAGATTCGTTGTTCATTGTCTTAAGGTGGCTCACTAAAAAAATTAACATCAAAACTATGACAGTTGTGTATATCCCCATATACAAATTCCGTCACAAATTGTCACCAAAATTTCGTCGCAAATCGACGTAGGCACGTAGCAAACACTATTTTTATCCACAAGGAATTACCTCCTCATATATCGCCCCACATGTTGAGACTTGAGAGAAATACTTAATGCAACTAAGAGCAGACATTTTCATATTTATGTTTTTTTTTTTCTTTCCTTTTTCCTAATTTCGCTTGAGTAAATTGCCGTATTAAAACTAATGGGCTTATTGCTTATTCTTTTTAGCTAAACTCTACAATCATGATACGACTTACTTCCTCCATTTCATTTGATTCTATACATATTCCTTTTTCGGAAATTCCAATCAATTCTATACATTTCTATTTTGATCCGTACTTTATTAAACTAAAAGACCAATATACCCTTCATTAATACCCCACCCAACCCACTCAGAACGCCCTTTTTAAAGAATAAAGTAGGGGTAGTTTGGTAATTCTATTGTCTACCCCACTTGATTTTCTTCTACCTTAATTACCGTGTTTTGGTCAAATATATAGAACCAAACGGAATAGAGTAAGTACTAGATACGCATGGGGTACAACTTAACCTCTTCTCCTCGAGAAGAGTAACAAAAATTTTCTTCTAATCAATCGATAATTGCTGACATGTACAAGTTGTACGACATCTAAGCAGAGTGGCAAACATAACGTCCAGTGGAAATCTTCACTCTTCAGCATATTCGTCAAGTCTCGGGCACCCTTAACCTGTTAGTAATTCAAAATATGGCCTCTTCAGCCTGGCCGTCTGGCGCGCAAAATCTAAAGATTTTCTGCCTCACTTGTTATTAGGGAAAATAAATGATATGGTATATTATTAGAATATACCATATATGTTAGGATATATTTATTATCTTAGAGAATAAGTTAATATCTAGATTTTCCTAATATTGTGAGCTACTATTATAAATAGTTCACATATCTTTTGTAATTGACAACAACTATCAATAATAATTCCTCTTTATGAAATCTCTCTCTATTATAAATCTTATCACTTGTTCAATCTTGTAAAAAAAATTTGGACTATTATTTAGACTAATAATTCTACTATGAGACACACTATATATCAATAATATCATTAAGGCTAATTTAATTAATTCTCTATTTTTCTATTCAAATTTTCTATTTTTTTTTTTTTACTCTTATATTATTTGACCATAATATTAGTGACACATTTCAATATCATGTTTGACAATATTTTCGTTGAACACTTATACACTATGTATGTCGCTGTCATTTTACAGCTACTTTGTTCAAACGTAATCGCATTACAAATGAAAAGTAATGCTATTATTCATCAAAAGTAACTATGTTTTCATTGTCTTATACTATAAGACGGCCTCACCGTAGAATTTGTATTTTCTTTTAATTCGAATTCACGTCCAATAACATACTCTAATAGTAGGGTTAGGTTGATAGACCGGCCTAATATTGATAGGTTTATCTATATTATATTGATTGATTGGTCATGCTTGGAGGCTACACAAATTTCTTTTAAAGACTTCAATTCTAATACTTTCACCATTTCGTTTGATTCTATACATATTCCTTTTTTGGAAATTTCAATCAATTCTATACATTTCTATTTTGGTCCGTACTTTATAAAACTAAAAGACCAATATACCCTTCATTAATACCCCACCCAACCCACTTGCAAACTAAAAGTAGGGGTAGTTTGGTAATTCTATTGTCTACCCCACTTGATTTTCTTCTACCTTAATTACCGTGTTTTGGTCAAATGTATAGAACCAAACGGAATGGAGGAAGTAATAGTCTACTAGGGAATACGGAGTACTCCCTCCATTCATATCATGACGAGTTCTTTTCACACTTGTGCCAGCGTTTCTTGGCGTTAAATATCTTTAGCTATGTTTATTCAAAAAATATAAAAAATATATTTTAATTTTGTACTCGTAAAGACGAATCAAATAAGATCATACACGAATATATCTACATTTATGTGTCGAGAGATAATTGAAGTTGAATGCCGAAGTATGAATAGTGTCCAAAAAGCAAACTTGCCTTGTGGATATGAATGGAAGGAGTATATAGTTTACATGCTACTCGCACATTGCTACGTGCCTACGTACCTAATCATCATCATCATGTCTCTCCTCCTCAGCTTATCATCAATCATATCGTATAACAATCACCACTTCGTTATCATGTTTGTGCATGAAATTATATGCTCTACTTATGCATAATACTTGACTAGTTATTTTTCCAAAAAAAATAAATAATTCTTCCATGAGATTTTTGACACTAAACAAATAAAATATTGAACTTTTATCGGCGAAGAAAATCATTTGGTTGAAGCTAGTGAATTTATGTATGCCCTAAATTCTTGATATGATCCCAGAAAAGTAAGGAATTTAGTAAATTTACCATAGGAAAAATATTGAATGAAATTGCTCGTTACTTGAACTGTGTTACTATTACTATTCGATATAATTAATTGTGATTGTGATTGTAAAACTTACATATATAAGTTTTTAAAGTAAAATTAATTTTGTAACTAACATTAAACAAGCGATAAATAAGTATGAATTTTATTTACAATTTAGTTTTAATCTGCACCATTTAAATTTTTCGCATGTACGGAGTAAATACTATCAACTTGCTTGTCACTTGTCTAGAAAAGTTCGATAACAATACTAATCGAAATTATCGCTTGAATTGTCGGGTACAAAACTTATCATTGATCGACATCATCCTATTTTTTGAATTATCCGTTGATCAGCAACATCCTAAAAGCCAGATGTTAATGCTGCATCCATTCATCGTGTGTCAATGAAGCCAAAACTTCATCCTTGTCAATCATCAAATCATTCAATTATTCAAAACCACTGATAAGTAATACTCCTTCAATTATTGATTCGCCTTTTTTTTTTTTTAATTTATTCTCATGACACAATTGAAATGTTGATTACTTGGCTCAATTAGCTATTTTATTTCAAGCCATAAATGACTACAATGCACGTGTGCATGTAGAGACGTTAAGCAATAATTGGCAAAAATAATGTACTCCCTACAAAATTTTCTCTAGAAATTAAAAATTAAAAATAATGTGGAGTATAATTTTATAAAGGAATAATTGCAAAAATAATTTGGACTCACACTATCTTTCATGATTAATCTCAACTCAAAATGATCATCGAATAATCTCAACTATTGAAAAATCATTTCAATAACATAATTTGGCCAATTTTTTTTGGAAAAGGATCCAATTAGAGAGAGAAGGGTTTTCTCGTATTTCTGATCATGGCGCAAGGCAAGAAACCAGGCCGTCCTCCTACAAAGCGTGCTCAAGCTTCTTCTGGTAAGATTACTGATCCTTCTTCCTCTGTAATTGAATCGATAGCTGATGGAGAGGTTGCTCCGATTTCGTCTCCGGCTCCTACTACGCTTAATGACTTTATTGGCTCTGCACTTAAAATTGCTCCTATTGCTTCTGGATCTAAAAGTGGGGCGACTGTAACTCCGGTGGTGGAACCAGTGATGGATGCCGTTACGGCTGTCCCTTCTGTTCCTGTTGCTCCGGTGGTAGCTCCGGTGGTGGACCCGGTAGTGATTCGTTCGAAATCTCTTCAGTTTTGGAAGGAAAAGGTGGCGAATCGAACGGTTAAAGGGATGGATCTGTTTTTTGTGGATCAAAAGGATGATGATATGGTGGATATTGTCTCGGATGATATTGAAGATGAGTTGGAATATTGGAAATTCACCCTTGTGGGTCAGGTTTTAGGAGCTCGTCCTACTACTAAGCATCTCCAAAATTTTGTGGATAAATTTTGGAATAATGTGGGGAAGTCGTCTGTGCTTTATTTCAAGAAGGGGTGGTTTTTCTTCCGATTTTCTAAGGAGGAAGATATGAATTTGGTCTTGAGGGGTGGTCCGTGGAAGGTGAACGGGAATATGCTTGTATTGAAGCAATGGTCGCCCTCTTTTGGTCAAGAATTGGAGAGGACTACCGTGCTGCCTATTTGGGTTACGTTTCCTGACTTGGATCCTCAATTTTGGTCTGTCAAGGCTCTGTCAAAAATTGCGAGTAAGGTGGGTAAGCCTTTGTTTGCGGACCCTGTAACTAGTAACAAGGAGCGACTTGCCTTTGCTAGGGTGATGATTGAAGTTGATGTTGCTGCAAAACGTCCTGAAGTGCTGCTTTTGAATACACCTTATTCGGGCAAGCTTATTCAGCGAATTGAGTATGAATGGATTCCTCATTATTGTGATCATTGTAGCAAGTTGGGACACACTAAAGATCGTTGTCGACTTCTAAAGAAGACTGAAGAGCCGAAATTGCCTGAACAAGGGCCAAAGAAGGTGGCTGATGAAGGACCAATGCAGGTGGCTGTGGATGAAGTAGCGAAGTTGTCGGTCTGTGATAAGGTTCAGAGTGTAGTAGGCACTGTGGGTGGACCTGCTTCACATGTTGTGGCTGGAAAGTTGGCCAGGAAATCTCTTAAACCTTGGCACTCAGATGTTTTGGCTCTCATTTATTACTAATCGCTATGATGCTCTTGATCAAACGAAGGAACGATTATTTCTCATTATTGATATTGAAGTATTGAGTCTCCTCCTCTCCTTTCACCATGATAGCGCTTGGAATATCCGCGGTCTAAATGATCGAATAAAGCAATTTGTGTTAGATAAAATAAAGTCGTTGCAAGTAGCTGTTTTTGGTATTTTAGAGACTAGGGTTAAGGAGAATAACATGGAGGCTGTGGTTAAGGCTTCCTTTAAAGAGTTTTCAGTTATTTCTAATTACGAGTTTCATAGAAATGGCAGAATATGGATTTTGTGGAGACCTTCTGTTTTGAAATTACAGGTGTTGGATAAGGGGGATAAGTTTATCCATTGTTTGATAATGTGGCCTGGGTTGGTTCCTAGCTGTTTGCTTACTTTTGTCTATGCACATAATGAGGGAGACATGCGGAGAATTCTTTGGGCTAAGTTGAATAGTTTAGCCACAAACTCTCTGCCTTGGTTGGTTTTAGGAGATTTCAATTGTGTTCTTCATCTTGATGAAAGAATAAGTTCTTGCCCTCCGAATTTGAATGATGTGGCTGATTTTATTGATTGTGTCCATAATTCTGGTTTGATGGATCTTAAAGGGGCTGGCTGTTTCTTTACCTGGACCAATAAGCAGGACGATCAAGATAGGAAATGGATGAAGCTTGATAGGGTTCTTGTGAATGGCAGTTGGTTGAATTCCCTTAGTTCTTCTTATGTAGAGTATCAAGTAGCGGGTGTATCTGATCACTCCGCCATGATTGTTCGTATGGGGTCTGTGGGGCAAGTGCAGTATTCTTTTAAGTATTTAAATTGTTGGGGCGATGATCCGCATTTTTCAAGCTTGTGTCGAATGAATGGGATCGTTGTATTGCGGGGCGCCCTATGTTTCAACTAATCAGCCATCTTAAGGGGATTAAGGGTGAATTGAGAAATTTGAACAAGGCTAAGTACTCCAGTTTATCTCTTTGAGTTAAGGAAGTGCAACAGCAGCTAGATGTCTGTCAGTCCCAGCTTCAAACCAGGCCTCTCGATGTTGATCTTTTGACTAAGGAACGACAACTTCAGGCCTTATATGTGACTCTTAAAAAGGCTGAGCTAAGTGTGCAATATCAGAGGGCTAAAGTTAAAAATATTCAAATGTACGACGGCAGTAATGAGTATTTTCACGCTAAGGTTGCAGAGAGGAGAATTCAGAATGTCATTGTCGGTATAAGGGATATGCACGGTAATCACTGTGCTTCAAAGGATACGATTGAGAATGCCTTTCTTGAGTATTTTCAAAGTGTATTGGGGACGACACCAGAACCGAGTTCTTTTGATCCTGATGAGTTACGACAGGGGATTTGTTTGGATGATCTAGAAGCCATGGCTCTTATTCGCGATGTATCAGCTTTAGAGGTGAAGGAGGCTCTTTTTTCCATAGACGATAATAGTAGTCCCGGTCCCGATGGGTTTCTCACGTTTTTACAAGAAAGCTTGGTGCATTATTTGTGAGAATTTTACCTCTGCTGTTCTGGACTTTTTCGGACTGGGAAGCTGCTAAGACAGGTAAACTCTACTACGATCTGTTTGATTCCGAAGAAAAAAATCCCTGAGACGGTGTTAGATTTTCGTCCTATTTCGTGTTGTAATGTGCTTTATAAAACCATTAGTAAGATTATAGCAACAAGGCTTTCCTCAGTTTTACATCTTATTGTGAGTGTCGAGCAAGCTGCTTTTATAAAAGGTCGTGATATTTTTGATAATTCTCAACTTACTCAAGAGTTGGTTCGAGGTTATGATAGATTGAATGTGTCACCACGTTGTTTAATTAAGGTTGATATTCGGAAAGCCTTTGACTCGGTTCATTGGGATTTCCTTCTTGACCCTTTGATTGCTTTTGGGTTTCCTCCTCGATTTGTTTCCTGGATTGCGGAGTGTATAACTACTCCTCGTTTTTCTGTTAAAGTTAATGGTATTCCTTGTGGCTATTTTGAGGGTATGAAAGGCTTGAGACAAGGGGACCCTTTATCGCCTTTGCTCTTTGTGATGAGTATGGAGGTTTTATCTCGGTTATTTCGGAGGTTGGACCGTGTTGCGGGTTTTTCTTACCATCCGAAGTGTGTTAAACTGAAGCTTTCCCACCTTATTTTTGCGGACGATTTGATGGTTTTTGTTAGGGGAGATGTGCCCTCGGTCATGGCAGTTCAGGGGAAACTGATGGAGTTTGCTTCCTGGTCGGGTTTGCACCCTAACTTTGAGAAGACTAACATTTATTTTGGGGGCGTTTCTGCTGCTATCCAGAACCAGATTTTACAATCATCACAGTTTGTGAAGGGGACTTTCCCTTTCAAGTATTTGGGTTTACCGTTACATTCCTCTCGAGTTCAGAGGGATATGTACTTTATGCTTATTCAGAAAGTTCAGGATAAAATCCATCATTGGGCTGCTCAATCGCTATCCTATGCCGGGAGAGTTCAATTAATAAATTCTGTTATTTTTGGAATTGAAAGCTTTTGGGTCTCTTGTTTGTTTCTCCCACAGGATATTATTCGTAAAGTTGAGCAATGCTGTAGGCAGTTTTTGTGGGGCTATGATGCCCAACATCGCAAGCATGTTTGGATGAGCTGGAGTACGGTCTGTAAACCGCGAAATGAGGGTGGATTAGGCATTAAGGAGGTGCTCAGTTGGAACAAAACGTTGATGTTCAAGTGGCTTTGGAAGTTGTCTAATAATTCAGAGAGCGTTTGGTCGAGATGGGTGAATGCATATGTTTTGAAGCAGCGTCCATGGTATGAAGTAACTTTAACTTCTGTTCTCTCTTTTACTTGGAAGCACTTGCTTCGTCTTGGGCATGTTTTCATTCAATTATTGGGAGGTGCACCTCAATTGATTCAGTGGATGAGTATTCATTCCTCAAAGTTTCCTACTTCTTTGGTTTATGACTTACTTCGTGCTAAGTGTAGATTTGTCCGTTGGGGTAAGGTTGTATGGGATGCAATCAATAGGCCACGTCATGCTGTCATCTGTGCTTTAGCTATTCAGGGTTACTTGGCTACAACAGATAAGTTGATTCAACGTGGTTTATATTTGGTAAATCGGTGTCCGTTATGTGAATGTCATGTCGAGACAATGGAGCATCTATTTTTTGTCTGCCCCTATTCGAATGGTGTTCTTATGTCTCTACTTCGTTGGGTTGGGATTTTTCGACGTCCTCAGAGCTTGCGGGGGGAGCTTAAATGGCAGTTACGATATAACAAGGGGAAGAATTGGCGTCCGAAGTTGATTCGATGTTTGTTAGTAACTTGTGTTTATTGTGTTTGGCAAGAGCGCAATAGACGTATTTTTCGAGGATGTAAAGTCTCTGTTGAGTGTTTAGTTCGTACTATTCAGTTTTTTGTTTGTGTTCGCCTCTATGTTTCTGTACATGGAGTTAGTGAGGAGGAAATAGCTAGAACGTTAACATAATGTATCTCTTGGAATTGGTTAAGCAATATAATTTGGCCAATTTTAACGACTCTAATATGTAAAAAAAATGGTGAAACTGATTCTAACTCTATTATACTCTTATTTTAAATAAAATTCAAACCGGTTTGATTATCTTTTTCACCTATTAAAACAGATTAATAATGGCGAAAGTATATTATTGAAATGATTGTTTGATAGTCAGGAGATGTCAGTCGGATTATTCTTGACAATGATTTCTTTTATAAATAAAAAATAAAAATAATATACAAACCATGCAAATTCTATAGGGATGTGCTTTACGCAGTCGGCATTTTACTTCGCGCAGTCGACATTTATTTTCACTAATTATACTTAAGGATTTTAATTATTAATTATCTATTTAGGTTATTACTATCTATTATTAAGTTTCGAATTATTATTTAGAAAATTTTAAAAATTTTACGAAAAATCGTATAATTTTAAACACGATATTAGCAAAATAATAAAAAAAAATTCACATTGCGAGGAGCTATCTCGCCATCTGCATGCAGTTGGCGAAGGGTGTGTTTGTGAAGTGCAGGACTGACGCTTGATGCCCCGTTGAGATCTCCACTTATTTGCTTTTTTTTTTTTTTTAAACCTTACATTTTAGGAACATTTACCATGAATAATCCAACCTATTGGTGGTCTTCCAAAAATAAACCAACCTATTAATAATCCCACAATAAACCCATCTATTCATACCCTCTTCTATTATTGGACCCACTTAAAAAAGTTACCGGCAAAAACAGGTAACAATACCATGGGGCCCATTTTTGTTTATATAATGGGAGGTTGCTTTTCTTTGCTTATTTAATCACAATATTCCCCTCTTCCAACGGTCTTCTTTCTTATTTTTTTTGTTTTAATTTTTTTTTTTTTATCTTGGGTTTGTTTTTCATTATTTATGGTTGTTAAGAATGGTGTTTAAAATTGTACGGAGTAGTAAGCGATAACAAATGCAAGTAGTATTATGATGGTTGTTAAGAAAGGTGTTTAAAATTGTAGCAAGCTATAACAAATGTCAAATTGTAGCAAGGAAATTCGACAACATGTTGATCATTTAGTAGAAGTTGAAAATTCGACAACATTTTGATTTGTTGCCTGATAGTCGTCAATACATAGGAAAATATGTTCTTCAATTACAAACAACGTACATTTCAAACACAAAACCTAGAAAAACCAATTCCATCCGATAGTCGTGAAATACATAAAACGTAGAGACAAACTACATGACATAGCAAAATCAATTGCTAATTTCATTGAAGTTACACTTGATTTGATGAAGCTTGAGTAGACATTCCCATTCCATCCGGGGCCGATAAAAAGCGTAATGGTCCGCCCGGAGTATGTAGATCCTGTTAAACACAAAACGTGCAAGGTTTTAGTGATTGATGTAGAAGCTAACAGTGAACTCATAAAGAATGCGACAGTTTCCATTTCTAAATTTTGTAAGTCAACAAAAACTACGGATTACGTTAGAGTACGCATTTCCGCTGTCATCGAACAACACTCTTGCGCCTTTTGGTGCCTGCAATTGATTCACACATTCAACTACTAAGCATGTTTTGATGTTGAAAAAAGAGATCAGTAATACAGAAAATAAGTGTGTACACAGACTAACCTTATTCCCTCTTTTTTTACCACCTCTTCCACCTCGATAACCAGTGCCACGACCTCTGCCAACTCCACTTGTCTCTCCTGTAGAAGCACTGCCACCACCTCTCCCATTCATCCCACCCCTACTTCCTCTGCCACTTGTAATTACTCTTCCTCCTCTCCCTACCCTTGTAGGGTGTGGTGTAGCTTCATGATGCACTGTAGAAGAAGACGGTGTGTTTCCTATTGTAGTGGCAGTAGCAACATTCTTAGGCCTTCCTCGTCCTCTTTTAGGTGGTGGTGAATTGGTTAACGTACGATCTCTGTCTGGACACTTTCTCTTATTGTGTGACTTAGACTTACAAATAGAACACGTCATTTCCATACCATGCCTAGTTAAAGTCCCACGCTTTTTTGGATCCTCAAAGGGATCTCTTCTTCTATTCTTCCTAGGCCTTCCTGGACCAATCTTAATTGGAGGAGGATTCAAGGGTTGGTGCACTTTTGGCCAGTGCCTCTCCCCTGGACATGGACTAATTGATCCACTATAGAGTTTGAGGTACGTTTTTGTTGTATAAGCCTCATGGACGTAGTCCTCTGCTTTATGGTCAATGCTAAATATAGCAGCAACAGCATGGAAGCAAGGGATACCTATTAACGCAAAAAAAAAAACCAGCAACAGCATTTAAGCTACTATTAAGTCCCATTTCAACTTCTACATTTACCAGCAACACCATACAGCAGCCTATATCTCTGTTAATTATCAGAAAAAGTTAACAACTTTAATCAACTTCCTTCAAACAAAACCAAACCCAACATCAAATAAACAAACACTACATTAGGGTACAAACCAATACAAAAAAGGGTAAACTTTTTGTTCCAAATTTCAAATTAAACATTACCCACTTGTATTAGACAGGAGAAGTAATTTAATGTAATGTAAGTTAAACATTCACCTGTAGAAATCTTGTTAATTACTTTACTCAGTTGTTAAAAAATACAGTAAGATATTTGAAGAACCTTGAAGAAGAATATACTAAACAACATGTAGCAGCAAAAACAAGGCAAAGAATAAGGAATATAGCGAAGAATAAAGAACTAAAAATATAGCAAAGAACGGTACAAAAACGTGAAGAAGAATGTGTACAAAAACGTAGCAACATTTACCTGTTAAGTCCCATTTCTTGCATGTACAAGATCTTCCTTCCAAGTCCACAACAAAGGGGCCTTGAGTGCCATATTCAACTTGAAAGACAGTAAGAGAAGATGGCAAAGCAGTGCACTCAGAGGCCTTATCTTTCTCCTCATCCAATTTTTTCTGCACCCTAGGACATAGTAAGGCATCTACTTTCTCCATTGCCCTTCTTTTATTTACCATCCTTTGCATCAAAGACACTCTTATATCTTCCAACATGTACAAGAGATGCTTGGTCCTTGCGGTGATGATATAGGCATTGAAAGTTTCTGCCATATTGTTAACAATGACATCATTTATAGTGTGTTTGTTGATGAAAGCCCTACAAAACACCCTAGGGTTGTATCCAACAAACGCTTCAGCAGCCTTCTGGTCCAACTCTCTCATTGCTTCTAAAGCTTCATTAAAATCTGGTTCATTGTAAGCTTTTGCACATGTCCAAAACATAAGCTTCATTTCTTCTCCCCTAAAAGACTTGTGCCAATGAGCAAAGATGTGTCGAGCACAATGCCTATGCTCTGCTTTGGGGAATTCTTGTGCCACCATTGTCAGTAGACTCTACAAACAACAAAAAGAAGCCAATACGCACAAGGTAACTTACATGCTTCAAGAAGGAAGAATATTTATCAGTAAAAAAGGAAGAATAACAGTAACAAGGAAGAAAACTTACAGGATGTTCATCTGAGATGACAGTCCACCCTTCTCCATCATCAGTCTCTCCCAAACTACTCTTAAATTGCTTGAAGAACCACTCATAACTGCTGTTGTTTTCTCCCTCAACCACTGCCCACGCTAAGGGAAACATTTGGTCATTTGCATCCTTCCCCACTACAGTCATTAACTGCCCTCCCTAGAATGTCTTCAGAAAACAAGCGTCTACACATACTACTTTCCTACAACTTGTTAACCAACCTTGCTTCAATGCATCAAAGCATACATAATATCTTTGAAAAACAGGTGGACTTCTTGGAATGTCAGGGTTAGTATACAAACAAAAATCACTTGTTGGGTTTCCTTCTTTGAGGGCAGCCATGTAAGAACCAAGTTTGCTATAGTGCTCCCTCATAGAACCATGAAGCATTTTATGAGCATGATACTTCACCTTGTATGCAAAATGTCTTTTGATGAGCACTTTATAAGCCCTTCTCACAGTCTCAACAATGTCCTCAGCTGGCCAGTGTGGCTTTGCTTTGAACACATCCAACAATTGCGTAGCTAACCAAGTACTTTTCAACTGCCTATTCGATGACATTGTCCTCTGACAGTTGTGTGTTGGAGTAACAGTTTTAACAACAAAAGAAGCCCCTTTGTTATCCCAACTACCATACATTTTGAATGGACATCCTGGTAAACACCTTACACGAAGCCGTTTACCCCTTTTTTTATTACTGACATCAAAGGTTAAATTCCGACCTTGAGCAATAGCATATCTAATGACACAATCTCTAAAATGCTCTCTGTTTGGGAATTTAATACCAACACACCATCTAAACTTTGCAAAATCAGTTCTTTCATTAACAACAGGAAGGTTTCTTTTCAGTCTCTTACCTGGCCTTGATTCATCCTCAGTTTCTCCTGGTATGTGCTCTTCATCACCACTCTCATCATACTCACTCACATCTCCATCATTGGAGGGTGCAGGTACTTCCTCAACAACAGTTTCAGCTTCTTGACCAGGCAAACACCCACTACTTGCTTCTATTTCTAATTGCTTGATAATTTTAAGAGCATTAGCATTCCACTTTTTCAGTTTTTCCCTTGCCTCAACTGCCTCATCATCTGTGTTATCATCAAACCCTAGATCTTCTTCATCATTTAACTTTTCAATTCCATCACTAACATATTCATCAAAATCATCATCTTCAGAATACTCACTTGGGTGGTAACTGCTATCACCCTCACTGATTTCACTCTCACCACCAGAAATCCGTTTTCCTAGCCCTTGTACTTCAGCTAAGTCAGCCTCCTCTTCATAGGGATCAAAGTAGTTTGACAAAGTTAACTCATTGAAATCATAGTTTGACTCAAGCCATGGAGGATTTGAACTTGACAAATCTGGAACAGGAACAATGTTTCTGCTGTTTTTCTTGGAAGATAATTTGGGGGAGGATCTCACTACTTTTGAAGAGGTAGCAGAGGTAGGTTTTTGAGGTGTTTTCAATGAGGAATTTTCAATGGGCTGGGTAACTTTATGGCTCAGGTTTGGTGCACAGTCAAAGGCATCTTTTTTTTGGCTTTTGTGAAGAGAATCTTTTGGGTTTTCATGTGAACCCCCCTTATTTACTTCACCAATTCTACCTTCCCTTACATCACCTACCCTTCTCCTAGGTGTCAACTTCTTTCTAACTTTGACATTACTTCCTCCTTCACCACACTCAACCATTTGCATTAAATGTGCAACATCACCTTCAAGTACAATGTAACACTCCACAACCCTGCTATCCAATGCAAATTGAAGCATTTTCATGGCACCAATGTCATCAAAAACTCTCTCAACACTTCCACTCCTGTCCATTATATATATATAGCATCAACATTCCTATTAAATTTCAATGTCTTCTCTGCTTCCTCAAGAACAGTAAACCAGCAAAACTCATCCTTATCCACCGAAGTAGTCCTAAAACTTCTACCAACATACTTCAATTCAGTATCAACTCTCTTGAATGATCCACCAAACCACAATTTCAAGGTGACAGTTCCACATTCATAACCCTAAAATCAACACAAAAACCAGTAAAATCAACACAAAAACCTCAATTCAATAAACCCATCAAAACAAAATTTGAATGTTCAATTACAAAACTAAGAAATTAAATAATTAAAATTAAATGAATACAATACCAAAAACTAGGTCAAATTAAATTTAGCACATGAAAAAAAAAAAAAAAAAAACAAACTCAAGCATAATTAGGACTTCAAAATTACCTGAGACATGATGAATTAGCGAAATGTTGAAGACAAAATTAAAACTTTCTGAAAGGAGCCATGGAAATTTGAGAAATTTTGAAGCTTTTTTTGAGTTTAAAATGACGAAAAAATTGAGAAATGTTGAACGAAAATGACGAAGAAAAGAAGAAAAGAAGAAAAGAAGTAAAGAAGTGGATGTCTGGGTTTAAAATAGGGGCCCAAAAATTTATTTACTGGCTAAACAAGTTCCAGGTATTTGAGTTTAATAATAGAAGAGGGTATGAATAGATGGGTTTATTGTGGGATTATTAATAGGTTGGTTTATTTTTGGAAGACCACCAATAGGTTGGATTATTCATGGTAAATGTTCCTACATTTTATGTGCATAAATCGTTTATTATTAATCTTTAACCTTTTTTTTAAAAATTATAACTTTTTTTAAATCGACTAAATTAAATCGAGTAATTAATTAATCTTAAGAGTAACTCAAAAAAATTAAACAATCACCTAAACGTAACGATAAAAAAATTAACCGATTTAATGAAAATATCAAAATTTAAAAATTTGTAATTCAAAACATTATAAATAATATTACTAACAAAAATTAAAAAATAATTATGAAATTCACTAAGTATAATTAGTGAAAAGATAAGCCGACTGCGCGAAGTAATTTGCCGACTGCGAAGAGCAAATGGCATTCTATACCATATGTGTTAATGATGTGTCATAGTCTATCCTATGATCATAATCATCAGTCTTCTTCAATATCCGTAATCCGTATAGTAGTTTTGTACTCTAAGGGCCTGTTCTCCTCATCTTAAGTTTTTCTCTGGTTCAGAAAACTTCAGAAAACTTCAGAAAACTTCAGATTACTTCAGACAACTTCAGAAAACTTCAGATTACTTCAGAAAACTTCAAATTTCTAAATAAATAAATTAATTAATTAAATAATAATAATAATAATAATAATAATAATAATAATAATAATAATAATAATAATAATAATAATATAAATACCTAAGTTATATATAACATCGATGTTATTAATAATATGGATAATAATATTGTTAACAATAATAATTATAATAATCATCATAATAATTTGAATAAAAATAAGACCAATCCAAAACCATTTTATTGCAAATCATAAATAAAAAAAATTATTTCAAATTAAATATATAGACTTTTAATAAAATTATCATAAATATTTATATGTCAAATCAAACAAAATAAACATAAATATTAATCAAATATTAGTGGAAAAGCGAATATATATAAAAATTTGAATATTTTTGGTATTACAAACATTGTTCTCAACATTTATCGTAAATGAAACAAAAAGTTCAAGTTAATAATTCTAAAAGAAGATAAATTTAGGGGAAATTGGATAGAAGAAAATAAAAGTAGCAAATAATAATAATAATAATAATAATAATAATAATAATAATAATAATAATAATAATAATAATAATATGAGCTAATTCTTTCAATTAATAATAATAATAATAATAATAATAATAATAATAATAATAATAATAATAATAATAATAATAATAATAATAATATCATATTATTTCCAAAAACTTCAGAAAACTTAAGATAACTTCAGAAAACTTCAGAAAATTTCAGATAACTTCAGAAAACTTCAGATTACTTCAGAAAACTTCAGATAACTTCAGAAAACTTCAGAAAACTTAAGATTGGTTGTAAAACTTGAGAATTATAATGTTTCCTAATTAAGTTTTAAAGTTTAGCATTTAGTTATATTGACATAAATGAGTATGATATTTTGTAAATAATAAACTGTCTATGTATGCACGGTCGTACTTGTATGATGGATAACTTATCATTACTATGAAATCTCTTTCTTTCCTACAGCTCAAAAAATCGGTAAAAAAAAAAATGCTCCTTGATCATTTATTATAACCAAATTCTACATTAATTGTGGAAGAGAAGTTTGTGTGCTCTATAAAATTTAAGGGTCATCTTCCCATTGCTAATTGGTTTTGGAAAATATGGCCTATAAAGCAAGGTCGTTCTCTTCCACTCGGGTTTGGCCAGACCTGTTTCATAATTCTAACATGGTATGAGAACACAAATAATATGCCACCGGAGGTAATTTAGCCCTGGATTTCCGAGTCCCCTCACATCTTCACATGTGAGGGGGAGTGTGAGACTCTCCCATGTGGGCATATTCCAACCGATTGAGACGGTAATATTCAAGTAATTAACCATTTTCACTATCAATGTACATAATTGATTAAAATACTATCTCATGTCTTTCAATTTTATAATTTTCTAGTTATTTTTTTATTCACTACTTATCAATCATTAATTGTCTTAATTAATGCGGGAATTACCTTCACAGTAACTCCGTACCATTTAAAGAAAAAAAGTTTAACTAGCAAATATGTTACCATGTCACAATTAACCCATGGTAACTTTTTCTGGGGAAACCAATATTAACACCTCATGTACAATAAAGATTCAAAGTAAAAATTACAAATCTCAACAAAATATATTACAATTCCTCTAATCAAATACACAATATACATAGTAGTAAGAAAAATTACACCTTTTAGAAATCCACTCCTTAAAGTAGCTGAACTTTAATAAAAACTGAAGTCAGTAGGAGTATAATAGTGAGTAAATAAACAACTGTGGTTGCTGCTGAAATATGAGCAACATTTTTGGGGTTATTCTTCAAAATTTTGGGCTTAAAATTACTAGCACGACGCAAGGACCGAGAGTTCCAACAAGCCCGCCCATTCTTCGCCGGGCTTGAGATTGATGGGCTTCTCAATCACGGCCCCGTCGACGCAGAGCATATGCTTGTATTCGTCGTCTCCGAGGTCTGTTATGGCCTTGGCTTTTTTGTCCCATGGGTTCCATACCGCTGCACATTTAAAAAAAACATCAGCTAATGTAGCAGCCAAGAAAAAAACATTTAAACGGTGAGGTCATAGACTACATAAACTGAAATTATAACCTTTAAGCGTGAGAGTGATTTTGATTGAGGTACTGATGGATAAAACCGGATAAAATGTGCAAAAAAATGGATAAAAGTCGAACATCACTATCGCAAAGCCCAAAACGATGGATAAAACTCGACCAATGGTTTCAAACCTTACTACACTACTACTTGTTCGTAGTGCTTAGATCTCGGTCTAGTAGTTTAAGGTACGGATAACGTTAAGTTTTTAAATCCCACAACAATTTTTCCCGTATTATATTTCGACTTTGTATAACAGCGGTACTTTAATTAATACTCCAGTCATCAACCTATAATTGGTACCCTTTTATTTAAACTATACATTTGAACAAAATACTCATTTTATTTGAAAAAAACAAAGCATTACCAGCATCAGGAAGCCCTTGCTTTCTTATCTGAAATGTCCTTTTGCTTCCATGATCGAACAATGCTACATGTGATGTGCTCACGTATACTCTGTCGATCTAAAAATTTTGACGAAAACACAAATAAAACGAAATATTAGTCACAAAGTAAAACGCCTGAGCACATCTAAGGAAACGTGTATGGCGGTAGAGTAAAAAATGACATTCAAATATACCTCTGATTCAAATGTCAAGGCATCTCCTTGTTCTGTGAAACGTTCTCTTTCTTTCAAAAGGTCAAGATAGTCCATCATTTCCAGGCCTTCCACACGAACTTCACTGTACAATTACACCAAAAAAAAAAATATAAGTTTGATTTTATACAATCGCTGAATCGCTTAGTAAACATTTGTAGGTTAATTATTTAAAGCGATATTGAACAAATAATCTAATTACTAATTACTCCGTACCTGATATCAGATATAGCAAAATATGTACGGAAAGCGATCGAGAAACTCATAGGCTTGCCATTTGTATTCTTCACGCGTGATTTCAAAGTCAAATGCCCTTCTTCTGACAAAGTAACTCTAAGGCGTACCTCAAATCTGAAATAAGATAATTAATCGTCAATTATCATTTTACGCCAAGAACTCTCTTACTTTCACCAAACAATATGTATCGTAAAGTATTCAGATGATCGTACTTGTTAGGCCACGACGTGATTTCTTCAATGGACGGTTGCAGAACCAAGTCTGTCGAGGCTTGGCCTGGGAATTGCTTAGCACGTGGTGAGCACGGTTGCTCATCATCGACCGTCCACATTCTATTCCTTGCAAATCCATGTGGCTCTAACAACCCTCTGCTTCCAACCTTGACATCCAACATTCAAATCATCAGTTGATTATCCATTTGGTAATTTTTTGTTGGACTATCATTCGGGTAATATTATTCGATAATTCCTAATAGACTAAGTCATGGAGACACTCTCCGTCTAGTTACATCATTACCGATAATTCAAATATACACAAAATCTCATCTCTTTGATGTTGATCATGCAGAATACTTTGTTTTAACATACCCAAGTTAAATAAATTCATGTGGCAAAGGTCAGAGTTATCATCTACTAATCATTTGCATTCAGTCTAAAAAATTATCATCAGTTTGAAATGGAGAGAGTATTTTTTTTTTCTTTTTTGGATTCAGAAAACATACCCCAAAAATTTTGTTATCACATACTACCGAAACATTTTGTATAGCGAGATCTCACACGAAACTTTCTCAACAATAGAAAAGATTCAAACTTTTACCTGAGGAAAGCAGATGGGAATTCCTCCTCGGATAGCCATTGGAGGCTTAAAGACGGCCTGCATCAGTCAAAATTTGAGGAACTATTATTTTAGTGACGGTTTAACATCTGATAACTATAATTGAAAGCAACAAGGGTGTGACCATTTCAAAAAAAAACATCATATTTAAAAGCATCATCTCAACAAATTAAATTGACCAAATCCAGAAACAACTACTACAATTCTCTGATTAGAATACATCAACAAGACGTTGCAGGTAATCTGTCACCCTTCATTTTCAAAGCTTTTTGAAACGATTCAGTGAATTCATACAAAAATTAAAATATATACCCCAAATATCGATAAACTAACAACAAAACCGAAAATGAAAATTTGTGATGAAGGTGAGATGCATACCTTGCTGCTCATGAATAATAATTCTTCTCCTAGCTCATTCTTCCATGATAGAACTTGACCTCCATACAAGCTTATCTACATATGCATAAGACATAAAAGCTTCAATATTCCATTTCATTTTTGGCTATAAATAAATTTGCATCATATCATATACTCCCTCTATTCCAGTGAATTGTTTACCGTTTGACTTTTTTGTGATGGGAATTTGAGAGAAGTATAAACAAATGATTGAGACAGAGGGAGTATAAAATATAACACAGACCATAAAATTACAACAAACGTTAAAATCGTAGTTTTCAAATGAACTGTGATTACCCGAGCAGTAGCGCCCCTAGCGTTTCGAAGGACGACTTGATCAATCCCATGTCCATCCTTAACCCTTTCAACTGATCCATATTTTGCAGCATCCAAGGCCACAACTTCTTCACAATGAGTCATATTATTTTTCTCAACTTCTAAGAGAGACAAAACCATGAAGAACCAATACAAAACTAAACCCTCCAATTTACTTTTTATACTTTCTCAACCCTTCTATACGTTCAAGAGCAAAGACTTTGAAATTTTACAAGAATATTTGAAATGACCAAAGACCTTTGAAAATGGCCCAAACAAAGGGGTTAGAAAAAAAGCCGCCAAATTTGGACTTCCAACTACCCTTTTTAATGTTGTAACTACCTTTTACTAACCAACTATTTTTATTTTTTTTCCAACTCTTTATTTTCAACAAAGTGTTGCAAAGGAAATAATCACCTTAAATACTAAAAACGAGTTAAATTTCACCAAGCAATGTGTGAAATGATTGATGCACAGATGGCAAAAATATATGTGATATTATACACGAAAACAAAAAAAAAATATCTGACAGAAAATTGAGCCCCCAAGGATCACACCTCACAAGTACCTTCTATTGTTGTGTGAATAATGCAAGAGATTGGTGTAAGCAAAGGCTATTACGTAAAGTAATGTCCACACACAATTAAAAAAAATAAAGGATTGGTAAAACACAATGGGGAAAAAAAAGAATGGTGCATACAAAGACATTTATAGAAGAGTCATGAACTCATATCATTACCTATATGACTTGGCCCAAACTTCATTTTCATCTTTTTTTTATTATTTTTTATTTTTACATTTTGTTCTATTGACATGACTTATTTGGATCGTCTCAATTTTCTATTAACGGTATAGATTTAATTTTCAAACGATTTAACTGTTACTTATTTCAGGTTGGAGATAAAATGATACTCGCTCTATTTCAATCATTTATTTCCATGGGCCTACTTTTTTACAAAACATGAGTCCATGGGGTTAATGAATGAAACAGAGGGAGTTATATAATACTCCCTCCATTCAACTCCATTCTGTGCACTTTCCTTTTTAGGCAATTCAATTCCATCTTGTGCATTACTATTTTGGGTAATATATTAACACTACTAAACTAACCTACCCATCCACTTGCAAGCTTATTTATTTGTTAATTGTAATCAACTACCCATCCACTTGCAAGCTTACCCACTTGTCTTACTAATTTAAGGTTTTTAATTCATTAAAGCACTCACTTAACCTACTAATTTGCATGACATCACCCCTCCCAAAATCTTGTGCATTGACATCATGCACAAGATGGAGTTGAATGGAGAGAGTACTGTTGTGTCGGGACAAAGATTTAAAAAAAAAAACGATTTCACGCGTGCAATGGGTTACATGTGACAAAATGTGATCACTTTAACGCTTAATGTGTCTATTTTAACATGTAAAATGATAACTTTAAAATATAAAAAAGTAGTCAAATTAAGAGTCATTAAAATTACTTTAAACATTAAAATAATAACATTTTAATTATAAATAGTTTATTATACGCATGAAACCATTTTATTATAGTTTTGAGACTTTGAGGTAATGAATATTTTTTGCGAGGAAATAGTAATTTAGAAAGTGGGAAGCAGAAGGGTCAACTTAGGGGAAGGCACTACGTCCCACTTTCATAAGTTTGAGTTTGTACTTTTCATTGCAATTGAGTTAGTTAGAATATCACAGTAATGATATTATTTGTTGTAGAATTAACTTAATCATCTATACAAAGTATATTTAGTTGAATAAGTACTACGGAGTACTTAAATGTAATATTAAATACTCATTTGGTTAATTTTATAATAGGACTAACAAACTTGCTATATACTCAAACCCGCTAAATGACTAGCATTCATTGGTATACCTAATGTTCACTACTCTTTATATCTCAGTCATTTGTTTATACTTCTCTCAAATTCCCCTCACAAAAAAGTCAAACTGTAAACAATTCATTGGAACTGAGAGAGTACATAAATAAAATGCATATTGTCCAAACTCCTACACACTGCACGCATGTTAATGATCGAATTCATGCAATTGAAAAAGTCATGAAGCGTGAAATTATCTATTTTGTGAAGTCACGAAATAATGAAATTCAAGATTAAGCAAAAGAACAAGAAACTAAAAAACAAAAGAACAAAATAAAAAAAGAGCAAGTTGAATGAATACTAAATCATTAGATTGAGTATTTTCTTCATCCAAATTCCAAATTGTTGTTGCATGCATGTAAGCAAACAGTATACGATACATGTCACCATGAACAGAATTACAGTAATATTTAAATAAAGACCAGTCAAAATATCTGGATATTACGAAAGATAATGACAAAAGATAGCTCATTATGTCCCTAAATGACCGTTGATGTAATCTTACATAGTGATTAGTGAGTATTAAACTATTAATTAATATCCTCAAATGTTAAATGTACTTAAAATGAGAACCTTGTAATCATTATCATAGCTCATGATAATAAGATTTTGAGTGCTAAGAGATTGGATATGAGTGTCTGATACTCTGATACATTTATTGAACCTAGTTCTATATGAATCTTGTACTTCTATAAACAGTTGCATATATATGGAAGAATAAGTCTTACGAAAGACCATCTTTAACTAACAAAGTAAAAGACGAGTTTTATTAAATGCAACCACATTAAGGTTGATTGTGATCATTATTGACTAAAAATGTGACCATTTGTTTGCCTACCTCTTAATAGTCGTCACATTATACTCAATAATAATCATAATGTAGCCCATGTGGACACATTTCATGCATCGCAAAATCCACCTTTCACTCGGGGTTTTTTTTCAAACTTTTCCATATAAGTGACGCCTAAAGTAATACTCCCTTTTATCAGTCAAATTCTTACATTCTACTTCGTACTATTTTTATGAGAACAATTTTAAATCCAAACGTTAAAAATTTGACCGATCACATAGAGTACTCCCTACTTATCCAAGAAGCATTTAGCTTTGTCTTTATTTATGATAACTAATAAGGGGCATGATAGAAGAAATTAGAAAACCCCATTTTAACTCCCAAAATATGCTCATATGTCATATGACTCATATCCATTAGACGCTTAACTATGAGAAAACTAATATCTTAATAGTAAAATAATCATATGATAACTATAGCAACATTTCTTATTAGTGAAGATTTAGAGATATAACCACCTATGATATTTGATAACCAAAGAGCATATAACTTGATTATTCTATTATCTCGGATGTTCAACTAGACTAACACAAGAGAAAATAACAAACTCAATGAGAAAACAATACTCATTTAGTAGAATAGGGCTACTATTCATAATGAAATTCATTATACATGTCGGCGATACATATGAACTTCGGTTTGGTAATCCACATTATATATACACGAATATAATATCGTTCTAATATTTTGGAATAAATTTATATTATCAAAAAAATAAAAGGGTGTCAAGAATCGAAAATGTCCTCCCTCGCTTTGCCTAGAAATAAAAATGGCCCTTGAAAAGTTGAAAATACCTTTCGACAAATTATTTTATTAAAGTATTTCAACGCCTATTATACAAACTAAAATATGCAGACAAAACTGTAGTTGCCATCACCATTTACGGCAATACATGTCTCCATGTTGAGCTTAAAATAATCTCTGCCACACTCTCTCTCTCTCTTTTGCTACGAAGCTTCCTTTACTCATTCATTATTTTGCACAATATTATTTCATTTTTCAGAAAGTATGGCAAAAAGTATTGTTTACAAAACTACTCACTAATTGCAGAAACTATTAGAAAATGTGATGATTTATCACACATATTATATGTCCCTAATAAACAATTTAGGGGGCAAAAATATCAAGGGTAAACCGACGACTAACATAAGAGATTAACTATCTTCGTAGGTATCAGATTCGCTCACGCACCCTACGAATGGCTAAGGGCAAAATCTATCGGTTCGTGAAAGCAAATTGTGAATTGGTAAAATGAATTCGGTAATTAGCTACCTCCTCATGTTGTTTGTCTATTACATTATCAAGAATCTATAATGTCGTCTCGTACAAGCTTAGGATAAAATGAACATTTCGTAGAGGTAGTTACAAAGTCACAAGGGTGATTTATACTAGGCGTAACTAATAGGCCAAAACATTATCCAAATGCAGTGCATGAAAAGTGGAATTGACCTAGGATTACAAAAATTAGGTAAAGGGATTTATCAATGGAGTGAAAATACTACATGGCACATAAGTCACACAAAGTGTCTTGCTTTATCAGAGGTCAAACAAAAACCACTAAAAATTGTCAAATAAAATTGTAATTTGGCCTCTTGTTATCCGTAAGGTGATACATCAACGATTCCTACACCAGAAACCGGAACACCGGAGAGGACTACTGGTTGACATTATCATCAAATTAGCCCACACAAGGAGTTCCATTTATTTATTTTGAGTCGAAAATCCCGGTTTGATGTAAATTTAAGTGAAGCAAAGTTTTGGAGTCGGAATGTATGCTTAATAACAGGTAACGACTCACGAGTACTTAATAGACGAGATTTCAAAATCAGAAGCGTTAGTAGAAAAAAAGAAAAAAGCAGAAGCATAGCACAAATATGTTTCACAGCAGGGGAATAGAATCCCGAACGTGTAAGATTCATTTGCCAACAACAAATGTGCTGTACCTAAAGTAGTGATCAATGTCATGGGTCATGACAAAGTCTCCCAGTGACTGACTCTACATATAAACAAAACGAGCTGGATTTGCTGAAATATTATATCGAGTATCCTTTAGAAATAGAATGAACTTACAGTGTTAGCAATGAGAGTATTCCATGCCAGTTTGTTGAGGATAACTGCGTATAAACAGATCGCCTTCAAATCAAGTCCAACGATAGAACATACATCCCCTAAAACAATAGAAACATTTGTTAAGAGAAACTTTAAGTCAGCTTTACAGTGTTCTTTAATCTATAGGACAAGAATACATTCTTTTGTCACAGAATTATTATGTGAGCATTTGACCAGAATAATTATTTTGTGTCCCCTTACAATGATCCGAGGATGCCGAAGGGGTTCTCCAAAATCACATTAAAAGGAAGGCTCTCACATGAATTTTAATGCTATAAATATTTATCCATTTTTTTTCATTTCGGAAAGGGAATAACCCACAGCTGGAACAGGTTCATAGATTAGAACAAACATATCTTCGACAAAAAAAAAATATAATAAAAAAATCGTTCACGTATATAGATAGAACGAGTCGTCAGAGCAGATACAACATCGGAGTATCATATGCTAAAGACAACATTACTTAGGATCCATTTATCAGCATCCGTCAATCATACTTGCCACTCAATGTTTTCTCTAGGGGGCGAGCAGATAGGATCA
Source organism: Dianthus caryophyllus (assembly GCA_023091065.1). Taxonomy (NCBI): domain Eukaryota; kingdom Viridiplantae; phylum Streptophyta; class Magnoliopsida; order Caryophyllales; family Caryophyllaceae; genus Dianthus; species Dianthus caryophyllus. The sequence goes on along the minus strand of CM041525.1, from coordinate 7,580,520 downwards.
CATAATCTTGAATAGATCTTATCGGTTTTGGAGCTTTTTGAAAGCAAACTTATCCTTAATTGCCCTCTCTCACTTCTTTTGCAACAAGGACCAAGAACTACAAAGCTTTGTAACTTCGATGCATGTGCTTCATGAAGCCTAATAAAGCTTCAGTAACACGTTCCTTAACCATTACCAAACAGCCAACAGTACCATTAGGCGGAAGTAGGAGAGAAACCTCCGCCAAAAATTAAATACAGAATAAATCACAGCAAATGCGTCAACTATGGAGAACAACTACAAATTTGAGATACTTGAAAACAGGCAATGATGCCAATCTCAAAAGATAAAATACATCTTATATGGTAATTTGAGAGCGATTATTTCAAGTGACAGTTGACTGCAGAAAAAACACTTCCATATTGTATTTATGAAGACATAAAACAAGATCAGACCTGACTATATTTTTTGTTATAAATGTCGGTATTTCACAAAAAATCTGAAAATTTTCTAAACTTTCAAATAGTGTAATGCCATGAATGAAGTTGCATGGAGGGAGTAATATTTACTACAAATCCTATTTTGGCTGTACTCTGATTACACTAACAGATTTCCTAGCAATTTACCGGACAAAAGACCTCACACAGCTCAACAGTGTATACCTATACCTCCTTCGTAAGACCTCGATAGCTAGTGAAGCTTTTCCTATCATACTAAGTCTAAACAACCTTCGCAGAACATTTAAAATCCTTCATATTTCATCAAAAAGAAGAAAGAACATTCAACAACACTATTATACACTACCCAATTCACCTTAATCAAAACTAGATAATTCGTAAGCAATCGCATGATATTAATCCTCAGCAACTACGACATTTTGAGTAAAACTAGCAAAATTTTGGATGTTTCTCCAACTTTACCAACCAATACCACTTATGCTCTTTTAACTTCACCCTATCCATCATCAATTCAAACACATAACTCTATATTTTACATTACCGCCTCTAGTTTACCGTCTAGCGCATAGTATACATTGCAACACAACACACCACACTAAGTAATCTTTTACCGCTAAAATAAAAAGGTCTTTCACACATAAGATACATACATCTTCATAAACGTTATATTCCACACTATTATGTTGTACTTTTCCTCCATAAAATCATGACCACCTACTTGTCTCGATAACTCTTCATATCATAATTTACCACAAACCTTGAGGGGCTTAAACCTGATTACACAAACATTCCTAACACTTTTCATGTCATATTTCAGATCTAAACAACCGTTGCAGCGACATTTAACATCCTTTCATGAGTTTCATCCTACAATGCCACCTCCAATTCACTGCATAATCACCTTCTACCCGTAAGTGTAACTCTTCATAGTACACATTGAAACCTACGGCATTAAACAATCCTTTACTGCTAAACTAAAATATTTCACACAACAGATACATCTTCATAACCGTTATATTCTGTACTTTTCCATTTCACTGTACCTCTGTTACTTCGATACCCATCTACTAGCCTCAGTAACACACGCTACACAATAGTCACTGTCATCTAAACAACATTTGCGGCCACAGTTAATATCCTATGATTCCTATCCATAAGAGTATAAGACAAACAACATTCGACGACATTATACATGCATACTTCATCCATCTCATCATTGTCAGCTTCTTAAGTTTGGTAATTCTGGAATGCAGTGACGTACATGTACTACTCGTTTTCTTAACACATAATCCTAGTTATTCCCCGACATTACCTCATCTATCATTACACGTACTTCTACAGTCTCTCCCCTTCCGTAGGTCCACTCATTAAAAAGTACTCATTCTCGATATCGCTCACAGTCACAGACTCACAGCTTCAACAAAGTTATGGCTGTCGTCAAAACCTTAATACAGTCACTCTTCGGTATCATGACCTTAATTTAACTCCTTATGATCAGGTACTGATGCGCGGCATAACTTATAGGCATGATCTACGCATCTAAAACAAATATTAATCAGTGTAAACACTGCATATAGCACAAAATGAAACGACAAAATTTACAATGCATAATTCAGTTTGTCGTCTTCACCACAATTTCGCAGGTTGAATCAACACTGATGCTAGCCAAACTATGTGGAGAACAACGCAAACTACAACGCTAAGTGCCTAAGTCATAAACAATACTCCGTATTTCGCTTCGAAATTCAACACAAAAGCAATAACCACAACATTACAAGATTTTGTGATTTTTTTTTACCTGATTTGCACATAGAATAAACAAAATTAAAAATTGATTTTGCGATTTTTTTACCTGATTTGTCGATTTATCCTCTAATCCAACGCTTTCATCGAATAACCTAACGCATCAAAACGAAAATCCATAACAAAACTCCAAAATTAAGTTCAAAGCAATACAAATTCATCATCAAATTGAAAGAAAAAAATAAAAAATTCAAGAATTAAGGAATATAATGCGGAAAAAATTACCGTGCAGGATAAATAATGCGAGCAAAAGAGTGATAATCAGAAAAAAATACTCGAGAAAATACTGAGTTGGTGACTCGCCATTGCTGAGTTCGCAAGATAGTTTCTCTCTCCTCGAAACTTCTGGAAATTTGATCTCACAAAATAAGAAGACAGTGGTGTTGTAAAAAGGGGAAATGATGATCGGGGAAGTGTTAGGTCTAACCGTTTAAGTATTGTGGGCTTGTGGCGCGTAATTTGGCGCTTTTTTAGATTTTGCAATAACCATAACCCACCTATACTCAGTATCTTTATTATACTAAATGACAGTTCTCGCTGACATCATCAATGCCACATGTCGCGATTCTGTACATTTTTTCCCCGCCAAAATGCAATGCTGACATCATTCATCATATAGTACATTTTTAAGTCTAGATTCGTTATTTAATTATCACTTCTAAATAATAATGTTTACACGTATATTATGCATAGAATAATAAAAGTCTAGCTTTATTAAACAATATATATTGTAATATGTATCTTACATTAATTACAGAGTATATTTTTTATTTTAATATTTCACTTTTTATTATATATATATATATTTATAATAAAATAAAAATTTGTAGCTTTTTCTAATATTTTGTTTATAACTCCATATTAAAGTTTCAAATAAGTATTTGGAATAGCTATATCGTATATAAATGTTGGGCTATTTTACATATATATGAAGTCGATAATATAAAATTTATGCGGGTTATATATTTTAGTTGTTTTATATAGAATTTTTGTTTATTCATTACTTTATATATATACAGTAAAATGATTATTATGTTATCTTTTATTTATCACTTATATTTGTATTAGTTAAAAATAATATAAATCTATAATAACCGTGCATTGATGCACGGGATCTAGGCGTATTTAAATTCTACTCCGTAGTAATAATACTCTCTCTGTCTCAGTCGTTTATTTACATTTTTCTCTAATTCTCCTAATAAAAAAAATTAAAATGTAAACAATTTATTGGAACGGAAGGAGTAGATCATTTGACTATTACTCCGTATAAAAGTCAAAAAATTGTCAAAATTAATCGAATACAAAACTATAAAAATCAAATGCAAATTGCAAAACTATCACCCTTAACAGGGACGGAGCTGGGCTTTGGCCCAACAGACCCAAGCCGGGTTGAATTTTTTGATAAGTACTATTAGATGTAGAAGTTGATCATAAAAAGAATGTTGTAGAGTAGGCTTTGGGCCTAGTGTTTAGCTTTTGCAATTAGAGGTTGTGAGTTCAATTCTTCTATGTGGCAATATTTTACTACTGAAAGCATATTTTGTATTCATAGTGGTTTCTTGTTAGTATTGTACTCCCCATTTAAATGCATGTCATTAATTACCGTCAATGCATTATTTTATTTTTAATTATTTCGTAATTTAGAATTTTATCTTATCATTTTAAAATAATTTAAAAAATTTAAGTCTTTGTTGAGACTGTCTCATATCACTTCATAAATAAACTTATCGCGAGATCGTATATATGATTACTTGACAAGTTATGTTTTTTATAAATATAATTAATGTAAAAAATATTGTTGTTAATCTATATTCGTGCTAGTACGAAATTAAAATGATACGGAATATATTCTTGTGAAATTTATAATTAGTAAATGTCACTATACATAATCCAAATGACGTAAAAAAAACTATTTGACACGGATTCAATTTATGTGGTTAATATATTTAAGCCCTGGTTGTATTACGTTTCTGGTTTCGTCCCTGACCCTTAACATAAAGGTCACATCTAGGGCAATGTGAAAAGTAGGGGTTCAACAGGTACGAATGTACCATCGAGCCCCTCAGATCTCAAAATAAATATTTTTCTAGATAATAGTTGTGCATTAATTCTATTAAAGCTTCAAATCTCGGTAACAAAAATTTTTGTTAGTAAAACCTAATGAAAAAAAACAAAGTGAATGTGTATCTTTCCAATATCGTTTAAAATTGTTTTTTAATTAAATTATTCATATGTTATATTTATATTATCTAATATCTATTTTTTATTTATGATACTTAAATATTGTCACACGTCTTCACATATGAAAAAAGAAAAAAAAAAAAAAAAAAAAAAATCAATACTCCTACAACAAAACTAAGAACATGTTCTTTCGGACTTTTTGGAACTGAATCAATTGAATCAGATCGAAGTGAATCAATCGAATTGAACTGAAATGAGCTGAACTGAACTGAACTGAATGAAGTTCAATTAAATAACATAGTTGTGCTGAACTGAACTGAACTAAACTGAAGTGAGCTGAACTGAACTGAACTAAACTGAAGTGAGCTGAACTGAACTGAAATGTGCTGAAAATAAGCTGAAAAAAGAACGGGTCCTAAGTATTGTTGTTAAAAAAAATTGTCGCATAGTTATTTCTTCATACAGCCTTGTATGAGGGGTAGTTTATAGATCTTGATAATTTTGAAGATGACTTTTATCTAACGTCAGAATTACTAATCATAGGCTTCATCTTTCACATACTGTGCATTATCAGATAACTTATTACTCTTCTAATTAGAAATACAACTCATATATAAAATAGGAAAATTTAACAGTAATAAACCAACCTTTAGCTGGTCTTCCATAAATAAACCAAACTACAATTAATCCAACAATAAACCCAAGTATCAAAACCTTCTTCCCTAATTAGACCAACTCAATTGTTTACCTGTTAGTAACCAGTAAACTCAGGTTACCATTCCTCTCTCAGAATAAATTTCAGCCATCCACTTATCTTCCCATTCCTTCATGCTAAAACCAGACCATTGATTACCTCCAAGTTGGACTGCTACCCTCTATCCCTCCCTTGACAACCATATTCATCCTTATTGACATCGTAACCATCGTCGACCTCCTCCAAAGCTCCCCACCACCATCGCACATCCCTCTCAAACAAGTGTCAAATTTCTCTTCCTTAAAATACCCAGATTCCGCTATTCCAGAGAGGAGGAAGGGTTTTCGGCGGTCGAGGTTGGTTTCTCGATGGGGACTAGAATTTCCAATGGGTGAACAATCATTAAATTTATTGTTTTTAAAGGGTTTTGGCGGGTGTTGAGACGACGACGATGACAACTGCGATTTGAGGAGGGGAGTAAAATTGATTTGGGGGTTTTGTATGTGTGGCCGTTGGAATGAAGGTATGTGGTTGAGAGAATGTGGTGTTGGTGATGATGGTGATAAAGTGTGTAATGGCGATGAACTTAAAACTATTTTGCTCAAATATGAGTCTTTATGTAGTATGGAATTGTAGAGGTTAGTGAAATTTGTCATTGAAGAAACTAAGAGTATTATCTGACTGTTCCATTCTTTATGTAGTATGGAATTGTAGAGGTTAGAGTACTTTGTATTAGTCTTAAATTTAAAGAAAAGGCATGGTTGGCTCTTATGATAAAGGTTGCTTGTGGTGGATGTCCAGGAGAGAGGTAGCCATTAAAATGGGGGGCAAGGGAGGTGAGGGAGCTCAAAAATGGGGGGGCCTTTGTGGAGGTAGCCATTAAAATTTAAGAGCTTAAACTTTTTATCTATGGAGAAGAAGAAGGTAATTTGACTGATATTTAGAGAATTAATGATTTAGACTAAATGTTACCGGTTGAGCAGGTAACAGGTTGTCGAGTGCAGTATTGGAAGATGTGGTAAATAGATGGGTTTATTATGAGATTATTTAAAGATTGGTTTATTAATAGAAGATGAGTAATAGGTTGGATTATTCTCGTTAAATATTCCTATAAAATAAATCGAAATGGTAAACATAAATAAATTATAAAAAAACAAAAAAACAAAAACAAATCAAAGCCAGTAATCTGTTTTCCTCACCCTTAGGACCTGTTCTTTCCAGCTTATTTTCAAAGACATTTGATTCGATTCACCACTTGATTCGATTCGATTCAATTCACTCCATTCATTCCACTTCAATTCGATTCGATCCAAAGTATGTTATTTAATAGAACTTCATTCGATTCGATTCGATTATTTCGATTGATTGATTTCTCATTTGATTCGATTCGATTCATTCAATTCGATTCGATTCTAAAGCGTCGAAAGAAACGAGTTCTTACTCGTGGGGCACATGTTATGAGTTTAATCAAAGATTATAAACATAATCGTTGAAATACAATAATAATTTTAGAATGCATACGAGAAGAATTTATAAAACTTATTTCTTATATTCGGTATTAATTTCTTATCATATGTCGTAAGAGTAAGACACATTTTAGAAAACACTGTTTATTTATAGGGAAAACGTTTACCTTCCCTCTAATAGATGAAAACATCATTCATCCATTAATTCATTTACTATTGCTGAGAAATTAACCTTGGGATGCATGTAGAAGATTAAGGCAGGCTTTGTAATTTTTTGGACTTTTGCTGAGTTAAACTAAGTTAGATGAAATTGAATCGAAGTGAACTACGTAAAACTAAATTAAACTGAACAAAATGTATTTTGAACTAAACAAAAATTAAGACCAAAAGATCAAAGGCCCTAAAACCAGAGTAAGTCTGTTGTACGATAGATTCACGTGTACGACGACAGACTATTAGTAACTAAGGGTGTGTTTGGATTGAGGGAAATGGAGGGAAAGGAAGGGGAGGGAAATGGGGGAATTGATTTTCCTTCGTTTGGATACAAAATATAAAGGGAAGGAAATGAAGGGGGAAGGATTTGGAGGGATCCATTTTCCCTACTCAAAGCCTAATTGGAGTCCCTCCAAAATAGGCAAGATTTGGAGGGAAAATGGTATCGAAACACCACCATTTCCCCTCCCCTCCCCTTCCTTCCCCTTCCCTCATTTTCCCTCCCCTCCTATTTTGCTATCCAAACACACCCTAAGGGTGTGTTTGGATTGAGGGAAAGGAAGGGGAGGGAAATGGGGGGATTGATTTTCCTTTGTTTGGATACAAAAAATAGAGGGAAGGAAATGGAGGGGGAGGGATTTGGAGGGATCCATTTTCCCTCCTCAAAGCCTAATTGGAATCCCTCCAAAATAGGCAAGATTTGGAGGGAAAATGGTATCCAAACACCACCATTTCCCCTCCCCTCCCCTTCCTCCCCCTTCCTTCCCTTTCCCTCATTTCCCCTCCCCTCCTTTTCCCTCCTATTTTGCTATCCAAACACACCCTTAATGTGACCACTTTAATATTTGGAATGACTATTTTAATGTTTAATGCGACTACTTTATTTCTAAAATACTACGGAGTAGGTTATACGGAGTAGTATTTAACGTATCCATGAGAACTCATTCGTTCATTTTGAAACCTTAAAGTATCACTTTAAAACGTTGAAATAGGAATATTATATGTTAAAGTGATCACATCTTAGTCAATAATAACCTCCTATCGTATGAGTATTAGAGGAGTTGCCCTAAAACCAACGAACTTTTTCATAAAATAGTGTTATTTACAAAAGTATTTAACGAAATAAGGTTCATTTGAAACTTATTACGCTCTATGGGTCCACGTCAGCATTTTAATTTTTTTCTCCCGATTTTTATCGAAACCGCTGTAGTAGACAGCGATTTCAGTCCAGGAGACCGAAAACGCTGTCCTACACAGCGTTTTGTGTAATGCACGCCATTGTCTTCCACTATCTTCATCACTTTGTCACTTTGTGGCCATGTTTTTCTTCATTTGCCATTAATTGATTCTTCCTCACTCTTCTTTGTCTTTTGACCTTAACCAATTACTTCATTATTAATTATCAATCTTCAATTTTCTCTCTAATTGTTCTACTTATTTCAATTATTACAAATTTACCATTGTTCTACTTTGAATCATATCAAGTGATTGTCAAAAGCATACGACCTCCAAAAGTTGCCTTTAAACGACCCAAATTAGAACAAAAAAGAGTCTTTTATGGTGTTCATAGAAAAGAGTGGGTGGGAACTTGGATGAAGAAAACGATCCAAAAGTTGCCATTAATTGTAAGTTTTGATTTTTTATTTATTTTGACAATCACTTGATATGATTCAAAGTAGAACAATGGTAAATTTGTAATAATTGAAATAAGTAGAACAATTAGAGAGAAAATTGAAGATTGATAATTAATAATGAAGTAATTGGTTAAGGTCAAAAGACAAAGAAGAGTGAGGAAGAATCAATTAATGGCAAATGAAGAAAAACATGGCCACAAAGTGACAAAGTGATGAAGATAGTGGAAGACAATAGCGTGCATTACACAAAACGCTGTGTAGGACAGCGTTTTCGGTCTCCTGGACTGAAATCGCTGTCTACTACAGCGGTTTCGATAAAAATCGGGAGAAAAAAATTAAAATGCTGACGTGGACCCATAAAGCGTAATAAGTTTCAAATGAACCTTATTTCGTTAAATACTTTTGTAAATAACACTATTTTGTGAAAAAGTTCAAAACCAACCTTACTATAGAACTAGTTTGCCCTAAAGCCAACCTCATGGGTCAAAGAAGGGTAGGTGACTAGGTGTAGATCATCCAATCTAGTGTCTCCTATAAACAAATCTTTAGCTGATCCACCTAACAAACAATACTCTAGTACAGTAGTAGCAAAAACAAAAAGGTTGAAGTATCTTACTTGTATTTTCAACTTAATTGCAGCTATTCAACTCAAAGTTTAACTCAATTGTTATAAGTTTAGTTTTTATAATCCCAAATAATTTTTAATTTACACTGACTTCAGCCAATTTAACTCAGTTCCTATAAGTTCAGTTCGACCTCAACGGTCAGTTGGGTTTGTGATTTAAATAACCAATAAAGAGCCACACTGCCCTTTCACTCCCTCGACGAGTCCGTCCATCCACCCCCCTCCTTTACATATAACCCCTCCTCACCCACCCTCCCTCCATTTCCCACCAACCCCTCCCTCTCTTTCTCTCTCCACCGCACCAACCACCGTCAACCACCGCACCCACAAATGACAACCACCATAACCCCGCCGCAAATCGGCCTAGCCGGTCTGGCCGTAATGGGCCAAAACCTAGCCTTAAACATAGCAGAGCACGGCTTCCCCATCGCAGTCTACAACCGCTCCTCCGCCAAAGTAGACGACACCCTCCACCGCGCCACCACCGAGGGCGGCGGCGGAGGCGGAGGCAGCGCCCTCCCTGTCTCCGGCCACTACACCCCACGCGACTTTGTCCTCTCCATCCAACGCCCAAGGTCAATCATCATCCTGGTCAAAGCTGGGGCCCCCGTTGACCAGACCATCTCCGCTTTGACCGAATTCATGGAGGAGGGTGACACCATCATTGATGGCGGAAATGAGTGGTATGAGAATACTGAGAGGCGCATTGGTGAGGCCCACTCTAAGGGTCTTATGTATCTTGGTATGGGTGTTTCTGGTGGCGAAGACGGTGCTAGGTTCGGTCCATCCCTCATGCCTGGTTCGTTTCTTTTGTTTTTTCATTAATTCTCGTATAAGACGGTCTTATCTGTCCTAAGCTTTAACACGGTCAAATACCATTATATATTTGATAAATCTTTGTTTTTTTTTGGCGGATTATACCCTTTGATCATTTGTGTAGCTTTTTAGTTTGGCAAAATGAGCTTTAAGCGGCAGTATAAAGGTGTAATTTGATCCATAAATTGACGATGATAGAGGTGATTGTTTTCTTTAGGTGATTTTGGATCATTTGTTTAGCTTTTTAGTTTAAGAATGAGCTTAAATTGACGGGTTTTGTAGTGTAAACTGTAAAGATATAATTTGATCCATAAATCGATGATGGTATAGGAGATTGTTCTTTTTGAATGATAATTAGCTCAAATATCATTTATATGCAAAGAAAAGGGCCATTTTAGGCGTGTTTTTCCAAAATAAAAAGTTAAACAAATGGCTAATTAGATTGAGTAATAATAACAAATGGCTGAATTAGAGAGAGTAATGACGTACTCTGAACTTTGTGGTGAGCGTAGTAGTTTTGGTCGATTGTGAGCGTATTAAGTTGTGAAGGAAGTAATATAGGAAAGGTAGATAGAATTGCTCAAAATAGAATTCTAAGTTTAGGGTGTGCATTTACATCACTATGTTAGTATGAACCACCTAACTTTCAAATTATATCGTTTTTGCCAATTAGAGAAGTACTTGTAATTTCGATCTAGTTAGAGGCTAAGAGCTTAGACTTGTATAATGAGCTTAGGCATGAGTGGAGAATGTATGAATGAGTGGAACGGTTTTTAAAACGCGTATAGTGAGTGGAACGGATGTAATCACTAATCGGGGCTAATAATATGTTAGGAGTTCATTTCCTAAGGTTTACTTGTTCAGTATTATTCGTGTTAATCTATGTGATTGAGACTCGAGAGTCAAAGTATGAACTCCGAGGAGGGTTTTTAATTTTTAAACCTTTTTTTTATTCAGTCAAGTGTTAAGGTGTCGAGTGTTAGACATTGGACACGACATCAAAGTAAAGTGAAGCAAAGTGTTGTGTTGTGTTGTGTTAATATATGTACACTTGTAGTATTTGTTAAGATGTCCATGTATATCAACTCTCGCTGTTTATTGTAACTACGATATGTAATGTTTGGTGATGCTACGCTATGAAATTTCATTTTTATCGACTTGGCACAAACTAACTATGCCATATTATAACACAGGCGGAGACTTCCAGGCATATTCAAATGTGGAAAACGTGTTGAAGAAAATTGCCGCCCAAGTCGATGACGGTCCATGTGTGACTTACATTGGGGAAGGCGGTGCTGGCAACTTTGTGAAGATGGTGCACAACGGAATCGAGTACGGGGACATGCAGCTGATTTCCGAGGCCTATGACGTGTTGAAGAATGTTGGCGGGTTGAGTAACGAAGAGTTGGGGAGTATTTTTGACGAGTGGAATCGCGGTGAGTTGGAGAGCTTCTTGATCGAGATCACAGCCGACATTTTCAAGGTTAAGGACGATTTGGCGGATGGTGAGCTGGTCGACAAGATTTTGGATAAGACTGGAATGAAGGGTACCGGAAAATGGACTGTTCAACAAGCTGCCGAGCTCTCCGTAGCTGCTCCCACCATTGCCGCCTCTTTGGATTGCAGGTAAAATTGATATTTATTTTCGCAACTTTGTACTCTCTCGGTTCATGTGTCTTGATTCGTCGATGCAAGTTTTTTTTTTTTTAAGTTGAAGCATGTAAATGTTCTCTCACTTGCTGAATGGATATGTCCCACCTCATATGGGTTTAGCTGATAATTGTCTATAAGTACCATATTACCCCGTATAATTTTCTGAAGTTGTTTGGAGTTTTAATAGTTTAGTGTTATTCAAGTAATCTGTTTCCTCAAACGTGGATGTCTCGGTTCTTTATCATTAACACAGTATCTTGTTGCTTGAAGGTATCTAAGTGGACTAAAAGAGGAAAGAGAAAGCGCAGCCAAGGCGTTGCTCGAGGCAGGGATGAAGGAAGAGGTGAGTACAATCAGAGGAGGGATTGACAAGAAGCGACTGATCGACGATGTCAGACAAGCGTTATACGCTTCAAAAATCTGTAGCTATGCTCAAGGGATGAATTTGCTTCGAGCTAAGAGCACTGAGAAGAATTGGAATCTAAATTTCGGAGAACTAGCTAGGATATGGAAAGGCGGGTGCATCATTAGGGCGGTTTTCCTAGACCGCATTAAAAAGGCGTATCAACGAAACCCTAACTTAGCCAGCTTAGTCGTGGACCCCGAGTTCGCAAAGGAGATGGTTCAGAGACAAGCCGCTTGGAGACGGGTTGTCGGGTTGGCAGTTTCAGCCGGAATTAGTACACCCGGCATGTGTGCTAGTTTAGCGTATTTTGACACCTATAGGAGAGCCCGCCTACCAGCTAACCTTGTTCAAGCTCAAAGAGACTACTTTGGGGCTCATACCTATGAGAGGGTCGACCGTGGTGGCTCGTACCACACAGAGTGGTCCAAGCTTGCTCGCAAGGGTTAACCCTGTCCCTAACCGTAACCCTAGTGTCTTAGGGCTGCCTTACGTGTTTTTTTACGCTCGTCTTTTGTTTTTATTATTGTTACTATTGTTTTCGTCTCAAATAATGTAATTGGGTTATTAACTTGTTGATCATGGGAGTCATACATGTCCTAGGCTCCATTTGAAAAGAGAGCATTTCTGTTGAAATCAATAGTAGAAAGAATTTGTTCTTTGATTGAATTGATTATTCCTTTCTAATTTGTCCATTTATTTTATGTTTTACTATGTCGGATTCATTAATTAAAGCATAATTTCACCCGCTTTTATTACCTTTTAAAAAAAAAATTGACCCAAAAACATATTAGAAAATTAGACTGGTTGAACGAAGCATCGTATAGTTCCTAAAGCCTTTAGACGAGGGTTTAGATGAACTTTGTGTTTTATTTTATGTTCCAGCATTTCTTTCTTTTGATACGTAGTTAAATTAAATTAATTGTGCTAATATTAGCAATATATTTTACAGTATATGACGAGGATGTCAACAATGAAAAGCGTGAGACAAATGATCTCAACTTTACTATTACTCCATAGGTGTATATTGTATCGGTATATGTAATTTATCTTTCAAACATTGCTTAAAAGAAAAAGAGTGTACTTTAATTTGTATATATAATAATAAAAAAAAGAGTGTATTCCGTGCTATAGTTTGTACAACAAATTTGTTATAATCGATTAGGTTAAAAACAATTACTCGTATGAAAGTTAATTTTGTATATCATCTCCTCCTCAATATGAACGTCTATATTTTGAACAAAATAAATATTTACTACGTAATGCTAATTGATTACACAAATGCTCTAGATATCATTAGTTTCTATAATTATATGGATAACAAAATTTTTACAGATTTTTTAAAAATGTATACTCATACTCCGTACTATATAAGAATATTAAGTATGAGTTGGTCGTTTGATGTAATTGTAAGTAATTGTGTAATTGTTCATCCTTAATACATATGTAGAAATCACATTTTCACACAAAAACATATATTAAGTAGAATCTCAATTTATCAGTTTATTAATCAATCATACTTCATATCTGTTTAGGTAAAATTTTATTATTTTTATAGAGCTAATATCGTGATTAATAGATTTTTAAACGACTTCCTTGCCCACTTTAATGATTACCAAAAATATTTTTCTTATTCAAATTGCAATCACATTAAAATCTTTCTTCAACGGTCCTAAACTAAATATTGTTCAAAAATACTGCCATACTCGACTATATTTAATGTACGGAGTAATTTTTTTGGTACGTTTTTAATATTAGGCAAAATTACAAATAACTACCTTTTAAAACCCTTTTTTTTCAAATAACTACCTTTTATAATTTTTTTTTCAAATCACTACCTTAAAACGTGTTTTTGTTTTCAAATCACTACCTGTTCACCGGATTCTGTCATAAAATTGAAAATTCCGACGAAATTGAAATTTTTTGTTGGCTTTAATTTGAAATACCCATGTGAAATACCCAATCTACCCTTTGTTACTCTATTTAACCTAAGTTTTTCACTCATCTTCTTTACCATAGATGTCAGCCATTGTTTTCATTTTTTCTCTCATATTATTGAATCAAATCATGGGTCTTTCAATGTTCAGCTATTTTCATCTTTATTTTTTTATTTCTTAATGTTTTCCTTATCATTTTCATCCTCACTTACCCCCTAATTCTACCACAGTAGGGAACTTCAATCCCAACTTCAGCACAATTGGTTGTTTGAAATCAACAAGTGGATTAAAAATTGGGTAGGATTAGTTCAACATCGTAACCATCCAAACTTCTCAAATCATGAATCATGACATCCTCTTCCTCAACATTCACATTCAAATTATCAACACCAACAAGGGGAGTTTAATTATAGTAGTATACCGGTACTTTGTTCTTGAACTTCCAGCCCAATCGAAGCATATAGATCAGTAAATGGATTTGTGTGGATAGCCACTTGATCGTGCTCGTTGCTCTTGATTTGTGAACACTGACCTCCTCATTTCTCTCCACAGCTCTTGATTTGTCTTCAGGTTCATTCTCCACATTATTTGTTTCTACAGGGTTGGATTTGAAGTAGATGACCAGGAAAGGGACTTTAAGGATTAAGGAACTTTAAGAATATCAACCGTGATGAGAATGAAGTATCACCAAGAAATTCACATACCAACAATGTCCAAAATTTGAAGAAAAATTACCCAGAAATTTTAGGTTAAAATAATTGGGTGGGTGGGTGAAAATCTGAAAGAAGATGAAAAGAAACAAAGTCAAAGAAAGAAATGAGGAAAAGTCGTTAGGTAAAAGAAAGTAATAGAAAAGCGGTCGGCTTTTTAGAAATATGGGCAAATGGGATTTCGAGGAGCAGGTGGTGATTTGAAAAAAAAACCTTGTTTTAAGGTAGTGATTTGAAAAAAAAATTATAAAAGGTAGTTATTTGAAAAAAAATGGTTTTAAAAGGTAGTTATTTGTAATTTTGCCTTAATATTATTAATTGAAACCTTCATTTGTATTTTCCACGTGGCACAAAATTCTCGTGAACTTCCGCGCACAAGTCACCTACACGCACATGAGTACATGACACACTCACACACCCAAATAAATTGAAAGAGAAAATCAATTTGGGAATTTAGGGTTTGCGAAACACACGCACAAAACAAAACACAAATTAAAAAAATCAACCAATCAATCAATCAATCAAAAAAAAAATTTCGATGAAGCAATTAAACATGGAATTTACTCTGAAATCAACTCCAGATAATGCCGAAAATAGCAAAGATGATCAAATTTCAATCTTTGAACCTGATTTTGCTTTTGCTTTCGACGATAGAAATTTCTCCGACAGAATTTTGAGGGTTGAGATTATCCCTGATTTACCTGATTGTAAATCCGACGGTCAAGATTGCAGCTCCATTGCTGATTGGGCTCGTAATCGTAAGCGTCGACGAGAGGATTTCAAGCGAGAAAATGGTTTGTGATTTTTTCGATTTTAATTTTAATTTTACATTTCTATCAATTTTTGTTGTTGTTGATCGTATATTTATATGTATGTTTGATTCCTTTGATTGAGAGGAGTTTTTTGTTTTGTATTTTTTTGATTTTTTGATGATTATGGTGTTGCTAAATTGTTTTAAGTCACTTGTTTTTTATTTGTTTTCCTCCAACATTTTAATTATTGACTGTAATTGACTGTTTCAGATGATGGTTTGTGTCGATGAAGCTCTCTTTTGTCTTTGTTTTTGGTGGAATTTAATTTGTAAATCATTGATGTTTATGTGGTGTGAATAATGTCGTGAAATCAAATTGATAAAGGTGTTTTTTCACTGTTATTGGAAAATCTGCGTCGACATTTTTTTCGAGGGTTTGAAAATGTCGTGAATTCGAGTTAATTTATGGTTTTTAACTAATACCTCAGAGCTACGATTGTGTAGGTACTTCTATTGATGTACAATCCGATGTTCATCTCTTGGATTGTAGTTTGCCGGACTCAGATGACGTTGCATACGAGACTTTAGATGGGGAAGCAGTCGCGATGATTGAAGAGTCTCCTATGCTTGACGGTATCAAAAACGCACTCCATTCGGTTACTCTTTCTTTCTTTTTTTAACCGTGTGTGACGTACTGACGTCTTTTTCCATTTTTAGTGGAGAATTGGAGTTGCCTTACTATTCTTCCATTGTGAAATATGATGGAGTATATGGAAATAGCTCGTTATACTTGCTGTGCTTCATTTTGTCTTGAAATAAAGTATTCTAATAATTTGATGTAAATTTAACGGCGTCATTTGATATAATTTTTGATTCGGGTCACATTAATCTGCCTCTCTTTCACCTTATCTTGTAAAAACTAGAAAAAAAGAAAAAAAAAAAAAATCTGTCTTACGACAATATTGTTGTCGTATCATATCTTGCATCTCATTTTATTTCCCAGTCATTCTATCTACTGTGCCTAATCTTATACAATCTACATGTATGAAGTGGAAAATTATTTACCACTACATTTTAACCTTTGCATAGAAAATCGTAATATTGATATCGGGAATGATGTAGGTGATGAAGCTATTCAGAACGATGATTCTCTCTTGAGCATCGACTATCCTGCTGTTCTAAGAGTCAGGACTGTACATATAAGCTCTCCAATACTAGCTGCTAAGAGCACTTTTTTCTATAAGGTAATTTCCGCCACAGAACATTGTTATTAGTTTATTAACACACATCACTTTCTACATCTGATGTAGGCTCTCTATCATTGGATCTGTCTTCTTACAGCGGATGTGGCTTATTTAGTTATCTCACCCCTCTTTTTCGACCTTTTTCTTGTAGCTATTTTCAAACGGGATGCGAGAGTCTGAACAGCGGCAAGTGACTGTGTGTGTCCATGACTCGGGTAAGTGCACATGGACTTTGTTGAAACCTTTTAGTCTCTCGCTATGTTACTCGAATTCAGCTACAAGTATCGAACACGAACGGTATGAAGTGTTGGATATGGCCATTTTGTGAAACAATCAGTGTTTATTTTGTCTAAATTGAAGTGTCGTACAGTTATCCACCTAAATGTGTGTCTAGTTGTCGTATTGGTGTCGGTAGAGCTGGCAAGCTTGACCCGACCCGAGCGACCCGACCCGACCTGAACCCGAGCAAAACCGACCCGATAGGACCCGAAATTATAGCGACCCGAAACCGACCCGATGACGACCCGATAAAGTCTGACCCGAAACCGAACCTGACCCGACCCGAGATGACCCGTAACCCGATTCAACCCGAGTTCATTTGATAGCTGACCCGACCCGAAATGACCCGTGACCCGAATTGACCCGAAACTTTGAAGATTTTAAACAAATTTTGAAACTTTTTTTAAAATTTTTCAAAATTTTCAATCTTTCAAATATACACCAAATATAATATTTGACATTTTGAGATTGGGATATAGTTAAAAATTCAAATATTGGTTTGAAAAATATTAAAATTTCAAAATTTATTTTAGCGCCAAAATTTAAGCCTAAATTATTAGTGACCCGAATTTGTCCCGAACCCAATTGACCCGACAGTTTTAGCTTTAATGACCCGACCCGATGTGGCCCGGACCAGACCCGAGACCGACCCGAACACTGTTATAACCTGACATGACCCGAACCCGACCCGAACACTGTTATGACCCGAATCGACCCGAACCCGATACGACTCGACCCGATACAACCTGACCCAAGTGACCCGATTGCCAGCTCTAGGTGTCGGTGGTCAGACACTAAACACGTCATTTAAATGAAGTGTACGACTAACATTGGTCTCTCTTCTCCCGTGGAGTTTTGTTCTCCTTATGTTCCCATCTATGTTTGTTCTATCAGTTAGTAAACGTGAATCAGCTTTGTAATCTTTCTTCTACTGTTGCTTGGCAGTTGACACTAACTCGTGTTCTTTCATTTGATATTGAGCAGAGGAAGACGCATTCATGGATCTTCTTAAGTTTATGTACAGCGGTACTTTGCAAGCCGACACACCCGGTGGTCTGTTAGATGTGCTTATGGCTGCTGACAAATTCGAAGTTAAATCATGTATGAGATATTGCAGCCACATGTTACGGAATTTTACCATGACTTCTGAGTCGGCTTTGTTATACTTGGATCTTCCTTCAAGTGGCTTAATGGCTGGCGCAGGAAAGCCATTGACAGATGATGCCAAAAAGTTTCTTGCTCTTAAGTTCAAGGACATAACAAAGTAAGCTTTACCGAAAACCTCAGCGTATCTTCTATGTGGGAAGTAAAAGTCGTAAATATAGTTTTCTCTTTCAATTTCTTTTGTTTCTATTCCTGAATTAGTTAAATATGTTAAAAGGCATGACCGTTTAGATGTGGTCTCCAAGGATTCACTAATAGTGACTTAGTGAGAATGTGGGATCATTTCTTTGTGTTGGTTCTTCAAGTCATTTAGTAGGGCATAATAACTTACGGCTAAGTAGTTCGATCACGTGTATGCTGCTTCTTCTGTTTATATTTTATATGCGCAGAATATCTTTGATTCGACTCTCTATTTAGTTCTGTCTGTGAATGTTTCAACTTTTAATTTTTGCTGAACTAGCAAATGTTCTTTCTGTATGTTTTTGTGATCCTTATAGTAAGCCGAGTGATGGTGCATGTCTATCAGGTATCATGAAGAGGTAATGAGTCTTCCGCTTGCTGGAATCGAGGCAGTTTTGTGCAGTGATCAACTCCAAGTGGCCTCAGAGGACGCAGTTTACGATTTCGCTTTAAAGTGGGCTAGAATCCACTACCCTGACTTAGAAGAACGTCGACAAGTTCTCGGAACTCGGCTGTGCAGACTCATCCGTTTCCCTTACATGACGTGTCGGAAGTTAAAGAAAGTCCTGTCGTGCAACGACATACAATCTGAGGTCTCCTCCAAGTTTGTGATGGAGGCGCTTTTCTTCAAGGCTGAGCCGCCATACCGTCAACGTGCAATCCTCTCCGATGACACAAACCCTAACTTCCGCCGTTACGTCGAGCGGGCGTACAAGTACCGCCCCGTGAAGGTGATCGAGTTCGAAACTCCACGTCAGCAGTGCATCGTCTACTTAGACCTAAAGAAAGAAGAATGTCAGAAACTCCACCCGTCTGGCCGAGTATACTCTCAGGCGTTCCATCTCGGTGGTCAGGGCTTCTTCCTCTCGGCCCATTGCAACATGGACCAGCAAAGCGCGTTCCACTGTTTCGGTCTTTTCTTAGGGATGCAAGAGAAGGGATCCGTGTCGTTTTCCGTGGAATACGAATTCGCAGCGCGGCAAAAGCCGTCCGACGAATTCATAAGCAGGTATCGGGGGAACTACACTTTCATGGGTGGGAAGGCTGTCGGGTACCGAAACTTGTTTGGCGTGCAGTGGAGTTCGTTCATGGCGGACGACAGCCCGTTTTTCGTCAATGGCGTGCTACATCTCAGGGCCGAGCTCACCATTAAACAATAGTGTATTTTATCCCTGTCTGTAGGCTCATACATGCAATGCTGGTTGCTTATATACTACGGAGTAGTTGACTAATTGTAGCTGTCAAAGTTATTAGTCTGACTTTACAAGTTTTCAGCATTTGTAGAAATAACATTTAGCTTAAGCAGAGATAGAATGCAAGCTAAGAATTTGGTGCATATGAAAACTACGTATTTTTAGCTTGTCAAACGGCTCAGCTTTTTTTTTATTATGTGAATTATATCAGTCGGTAGGTCGCATTTTCCCATAAGACCGTCTTATTACATGTAAACTTGGATCGATTATTGCTCGTGGCCTCATGGGTATTGTCGTATTTTGCCATGAGACCGTCTTATTATATGTTAACTCACATTGATAATTACTCGTTTTGTTTATTGGATTATTTCACAGGAATAATCCAAACTATAAATAATAACATTTTGATAATAGTTTATTCCGAGAAGGTTCCCGTCAATGCCGACAATGCGGTCTCTTTTGCTTATTTTTTATGAGACTATTTTAGTAGATTTTCCATATGATTTTTGATAGAAAAGTTGGTCTACTACAAAGGAATCAATTATTTGAGTTGTCATAATGAATAAACATTCCATAAAAATTGTATTGTAGTTCTTTTCCAATTTTATGTATGCGAAAATCACATCTGTATCTATTAATTTGTTTCCTTTTTCTTTTGCCCATAGGATAAGTTAGAATCATGAGTTGGTAAATCGATCCAACTCTCTTTCTAATTATACATTGAATTTATGTTGTTGTAAGTGATAATGGATATAGGTTCAATTAAACAAAATATATGACTTGAAACTTAGGAATTTCATCATCTAAATGAAGAGCGCCACATGATAGAGTGTATAAAACCGATTTTGAGCCTCCAACCATCAGTTTAAGCTTTTGGTTAAGTTGGTTCTTGACACCACATTTCTTGTGTAAATGCCTTATTTTGAGTTAGATGAAATAAGAATTTTATACGTGTTCACCAAACTTTTCAAGCACTGTGAAATTCAATTTCCGTCTATAGTCAGTTTTCACTAAATTATTCCATCATACAGTACAATTATATACTCCACTGAATGACTCCGTAAAAAGTAAAACTTCTTAAAATTGCAATTCTTATAGTGAGTGGATCATCGACCCGTTGACCACTCATTTGTTTTTCCCTAAACAATTACTCCCTAATCCCTATATTAACTACAACTTGTAAAAAAAGTGCAAAATTGAGGAAAATAAGAGTGAAATTAAAAAACAGTAATTATCCTGTAAGGCTAAACTTACACTAAGTTGATGTAAGATCAATGTACAAATTGCAGCTAAAGGGGGTACAAAAACATGAAATAAATCTACTAAAGTCACTAACAGAGGTACTAAAAAATTTAGTAACAATTAATCATAATTATCACTTAAATAGTACAAAAGTTATATAATCAGGTATAAATCAGGCGGACTTATAATAATTTATTGTAAGTCCTGACTTACACAAGAATTAGTGATTAACAGAAACTTTTACTTAAACTACTCAAAATAGACACCAAAAAGAAAAGATAGAGAAGTACAAGCCAAAGCCACAAAGGTTTACCAACAAAAAAGGCTTTTAAAACTGAGAAACAAAAAAGTGTTAACAATAGAGAGCTTAATCCTAAAACCTCGGAGAATTATTAGTGAACTTCAGGGGCAAAATCGTCATTTCATTTCAAAATTAATTCTAATCCAAAAAAGCATTAGAATTACTTCATTTCCTTTTTTATTCGCTATTTAAATCCAACTCTTTCTTCACACCTGTTTTTTTTGTTGTAATTTTTCATCGTCAAAATTAATTAAATCTCTTCAATTTCTGTCAAATATTACCACCATTTTTTTCTTTCACTTTGAAATTTCAAATTCATTAAAGATTTTAATAATTTTAATGGAATATCATCATCAACAAAATTAATCTCACTTCTAACAATATTTTCCAGGTATATCTTTGCAGTTTTTTTTTTTTTCCTTTTAAAGTGAATAATTTATTTCTTTTTAATTTGATAATGTCGTCTACGTAATTTGATAATTTATTTGAAATTTGAATATGCTTGTTTATTATGGAGTATATACCAAGAATATCAAATATAAATACAACTGAAGAACATATAAGTATGAATTTAATGGAATATTTAAAGTCTTTAAAAAGACCGTCTTTTACTGTAAAGGTGTACTCCCCTCCATCTTAAAATAAGTGTTTCTTTTATATTTTGGGAGTATTAAACAATTTTAATGAAAATTAAAAAATATTAACAATTTTTTTTGTTAAAATTTACTATAATTAGAAAGAGAACACTTATTTTGGAAAAAAATGTTAATGGAAAGGGGACACATTTTGGGATGGAGGGAGTATAAAAGTAACCATATTTTAGTCAATAAAAATCGATACAGGTGGTCACATTTTACGTATTAAAAACTCGAATTTCAAGTAAAAGACCGTCTTTTATAAGATTTACGTACGAAAGGTATAATGTTTGTTTTGAGGTTGCTGGAAAATATTAAGAGGGGTATTTTGGTCTTTTGTGAATTTGTGATGCATGCATGGTTGACAATTTAGGTGTATACTCCGTATTACACTTGTTACTCCTTCCTCATGCATAGGGGATGTATCTATCAATTACCACGTACTACGTGACACCATTCTTTGAATTTATTTCGGTAAAAATTAATTTCAATTTTACTAACATGGAGTACTTCTTTTGTGTGACCAAATATACAATTACAACACCTAATAAAAAATCGTAATTCTTCTGTGAGGTATAACTCACCTTAAATTAATATGAGATAAAGTACAAATTGTTAGTTATAAGGATAAAAAACATAAAACAAATCTATTACGGAGTACTAAAGTTACTCACAGAGGTAGTAAAAAAATTTAGTAACAATTAACCCTAATTATTATTTTAATGAGACAAAAATTATATAATGGAGTACAAATAAAATTGACAATAATTTATTATGAGACCTGACTTACACAAAAATTTGTGATTAAATTAATGTGACACATTATTATATACTATAAACTACAGTCACATTTTGGGCTTTACTATTTACTAATCTAATGTGTTCTTATTTACGGAGTATTTATTTATTGTCGATCTTTTATTTTACAAGTGTAAAACTGTCTTTTAGTAAGACTTACTCACAATTTTGATATCCACCTACAAGTATCTCACAAGAGATTAAGTGATTAACTATATTATCGTTGACTATACCCAGATTCGATGTGGACATCAGTTTTCATAATATACGGAGTGGAGACGTGGAGTAATACTTAGATAAATACGGAGTATATTCTATTTTACATTTTTACTCCGTATGATGAATGATGTTGATTGTTGTTGGAGTGTATAAAACCGATATTGGGCCTTCAACCATTAGCTTAAGTTTTTGGTTGAGTTGGTTCCTGACATGGTATCATAGCCTTGTGACAAGAGGTCACGGGTTCGAATCTCACCACACCTCTCTTTCAAAGTGGTTTATTTCGCGATCTTGGGCCTTCAACCAATTAAAGCAAAGCTTTTGGTTGAGTTAGTTCACGACATTGTTGATGTCAAATTTGTTGTAAGTATAGTAGAGGTGGCTAAGCTTCTACCGCTCGAAGGTCAGGTCTGTTTTGCTCGATCTCGGTCTGTGGACCGTCCCTTACATATGATGAGTTGGGCCCACAAGATCAAGCTGACCTAGCCAAATATGAGTCTGACTCTTTATTATTAAAATTAAAATAAATGAAGATATGAGGCGCGGTTAAACGCGGGCCTTACCCTTCTTTAGTTGGGCAGGTTGATCGATCTGGGTTGGCGCTCACAGTTCTGGTCCTTGTTGTCAAAATAGGCTAGCTCTTTCGGTGTCATTGTAGTAGTAGCGCCTAGTTGGACAGTTATTTATCGATTACAAAGTATTTTAAAATAATTTTATATGAAGAAATCCGTCGATTTATACATATATTTATATATGAACGCAATAAGAATATATATATGTCGATATATGCTTTTACAACATACGCTCATTAGTTTAGTTGGTAGGTTACTAAACAAGGAAACATTTTAGGAAAATTTAACACCAATAATCCATTCTTTAGGTGGTCTTCCAAAAATAAACCATTCTTTTATTAATCTCATAATAAACCCAACTACAACTCTTATCTTCTATGAATAGACCCTTTTACCGGTCACCTGCTGAACCGGTCATATTTTATCTTAAATGCTACTATGGTACTACTAATGGCGTTCTTTCTTCCCCTCTATTCCCCTGCTTCACTCTTTCTCTTGTTTCCCACTTGTTACCACTGCAAGTCTCATACTTTCTTCCTTTCTTTTACTCTCCTTCACTCTACATGACTGCATCATTCTAACCCATCACTTTTTCTCTATAAAAAGCATCAAATAATGTCATACCAACAATTAACAACAAACCCAATAATAACACCTTCAATAACAAACCACCGACGAGAACACCACGACCACCGTACTCCGGCCGCCGCCGCCTACGTCTTTCCATCCCGGGCGCCAACACTGGAGTCGTCTTCTCTCTCGGAGTACCACCATCGGCATCCTTGCCTTGCTCACCGTTGAACCCCATTGATGTCGATTTGGTGAGGCTTAATGGTGGTGGAGTGAGGTGTAAATTAGGGTGGCAACAAATAGACAATGAAAGCAATGGTGATTCTCCCACAATGAAGAATGGAAAGTTTGGCTAATTATTGGTGGTTATTGTTATGTAATTTGCTTATAAATAGTGGAATAATCAAAGAAATTAAATTTTTAGAAAACATTTAATGATGATGATGATGATGATTGATCTAAAAAGAAAAGGGTACAAAGAAAGAAGAAGGAGCAAGGAGAAAACTAATTTGGATTGAAGATAAGTGCGGGGGCAGTGGTCGGGGTCACGCTTAACGCCGACGATGAGTATGGTGCTGTTGATGGAATGATGGGAGTTGAGTGATTGATGATGATGATGATAACTGATTTAATTTGAAGTAAAAAGTGGGGCTCATAATGAACAATGAGCATGGAGAAGAAAAAGATGAAAAAGAAAGATGGAGAAGGTTGATTTTAGATGGATGAAGAAGGTGATTGTGGTTAGGGTGGTTGCAATAGGCTGATTTCAAATGGAGGAAGAAGGTGACCTGTTATATCAAGTCACCAACGAGTAAATTTTGGTGGGAGTTCATTGATGGAATGATAGTGTAATAGTTCGGTTTATTATGAGATTAAATAAAGATTGGTTTATTATTGTACGGTTGTACCACCCAAAGGATGGATTATTAATGTTAAATTTTCCAACATTTTATCTATATATTTCTTTTTAAGAAAATAAAATCAAGTAAAATGAGATTAAAAATTGTGAATTGGATATAGTTTTCTGTTATGGAAGTAGAAAATCGATATGGATATCATTTTTAGGAGTGATTTGTTGAAATTACTCAGCCTTTTATCCATCTAATTTTAAATATCATCCAGTTTTATGGATATAAATATATAATCATAATTATTGTAAGGTAAATTGTAGTAGAATTTTCTTGGGTTATTTTCAACACCACAAAGCTGACGTGCAAATATGCAATTAAAATCAAAACACAATTGTTGAATTTAATGTCTTCATATTTAGCGTGTAATTAAAATCAACACTCAATGTCTCGTATATTACAATTTTTTGCATGAGTCAAGCCTTACAATAAATTATTGTAAGTCTGCCTCATTACTGCCTGTATATAGTCAACTGAGGATAAAACAAAGAATTATTCCATTATTTATGGGAGAAAATTAAAGTTATATTTTGGATTAGTTAAGAAATTGGTGTAAACATGTGAACATAAACATTTTGATTGCCAAGTTTTTGAGGAAATTGAGATCTATCTTTACCTATTAAATACAAAATTAAATATTCCAATATCATAATTTTATAAAAGAATTATTTCTATTTTCTGTAATTTATAGATGGTTTATGACTCTTGCATTGCCTTCTTTCTCATACTATACTATTAACGTGATGCCCCGAACTACTAATAGGTGTTAATGTACGCGACAATTAACGTGAACGCAAAAGACGGATAAATTTATCTCAAAAATTATAAAATAGGTCAAATAATTTCTGTATTATTCTTATATTTGACCCATATTTTTTTTATATTAAATACGTATAGACGGTATGTCGGTATAGTCACTTAATTGGATGACATATAATGGTATTTTTATATAATTGTGCGAATATTTTGTCCATAAATTGACGTGCAAAAACTACGGAGTATTATTATTGGGTATTTGGGTCTAAGCTAGTAGTCGAACGGAGGACTCGGTACAGCCAACAGCTGAATCTCGACGATTGTACTAAAATTAAATAATACGGTTACATTATTGGCCTAGAGTACGAGTAATTAAATAACTAGGCCTCAACTCTACTCGTTCTTGTACTCTTTAAATCTTTCATATTGATTGAAGGGTATCGTATATTGTCCACGACGTGTGTATTATTTTTGCGAATCAACGACCTAAAAAAAATACGAGTACTTGTTAAAAAAACGAAAATACGATCTCAAAATGATTGAAAACGATTTGACAGAGTGACAGACACCTGACCAAAGCGACTTTGTTTCCGACGACGTATACCAGTAAAAAAGACTATTCAGCAGGTAGTTGAAGTTTGATGGCTATATAAAGGAAAGAAATATTAGTACGTCAATTAGTTTGTTTTTTTCTTTTCTAGCTGTATTTCACATGATATAGTGCTTGTGTAGTTGTGTAGAAGATATATATAGAAAGAAAAAGAAGTGTTTTATATGACTTTTCTTACACGAGAAACTAATTTGCTAATTAATTTCTCGTGCACAATAATGTGCATGTAAACAGGGGAACTATATCAGAGTTTTCTGCGTCTGAAACCGTCCCGTGCTCTAAGATTTTGTCGTGATTTTCGAGTCGAGAAATGGCTCTCAATGCAACAAATTGTCCAGCGCCTATGAAGGCTACGTCGAATGGAGTTTTTCAGAAAGAGAACCCGCTTGATTTCGCTCTTCCGCTTGTTATTGTTCAGATAGTTCTTGTTATTGTCCTCACTCGTACCTTGGCGGTTCTCCTCAGACCTCTTCGACAGCCTCGTGTCATTGCTGAAGTTATTGTAAGTATTTTCGTCTTTTTCTGATCAAATCAATTTGAGTGCGTGATTCTTGTGTAGGACGGTCGTATACTGGTAGGCGTACGATTGGTAAACCTATGACTAAAAGATAATCATTTTATCGTTTGAAATGATCATTTTATCGTTTGAAATGATCATTTTAGCGCTTAAAATGATAGCCTTATATAAGCAATTTGCAAATAAAATTTTGTTCTTCATATATGTTTGCATTTTAACAGCATGACTTTACCAGCATCTATTATATCTAGAGGTTCGCGTCTAGGCACTGGGTAAAGGTATGAAGTAGTCGTCTATGTATGACCAGTGAAAGAGCGTCAGTTCCTAATATTTCGTCGACTATATAAATCTATCGAGATTCATTATTGTCGTAATATTTGAAAAAAGGGTCATTCAAGTCGACTAAGGTTGAGTAATGCGGAGTATTTGAAAGTACGGTCTAAATTTTCTGATTTTTAATTCGATGGGCTGATAATGATTTCTAGAACTTGCTACTTAATTTAATCATCTAAGCTAAGCTAGATCCTTTTTTCTGCTTTCTTTTCAGCAATACGAATGCATAAGCTTGTTAATTTTCGTAAAGTACCGGCTTACAGAATAATACTAACGAAATTCATCATCGTGAAGGGCTTATGTGCATACTGAACGCAACACCCTTTACCCAATCTATAAAAAATCGTATTTTGCACGTTAGAAAAACCATCATGGACTAGTATGTAAGCGCACTACATCAACTTGATAATTTAGCTTCCAACTTTCCAAAGTTTTACCCCTTTTAGCATAAATCATGATATTTTTATGACAAATGTTAAACAAATTAGGTGTTGTATAGTCGTAGAGAAAATTTGTCTTGGATGACCCAAAATTGCGTCTAAGTTGTATCAGCCAACGTACTAGTACTTCATAACAATGGAAGCTCAAACATATTCATGAGCGATTTTATTCAATTATTTCATATAAGTATGTGGCCAAACTAAACGCTTACACTACTATACGAGCAACGTCTCATGATACTTGTCTGAAACCTTTAAGAAAAACATGCTTGACATATATTTTCCTTGGACAAAGAAAACATCTTCATTACTCCAGTGCATGAATCTGATTACGGCAGAGCCTTTCCTGCTAAAAACAGCGTTTTCTGTATTTGCGCATCATTATTTTTGACAAATGAACAGCGTTTCGGAATTTGCACATAAAATTTGTATTTCTAACTATGGCTTTCTATATTTCTTGATTAACAGGGAGGAGTACTTCTAGGACCGTCTGCGTTTGGTCGAAGCGAAAAGTTTCTGCACGCAATTTTCCCACCGAGAAGCCTACCAGTATTAGATACCCTCGCCAACCTCGGCCTCATATTTTTTCTGTTTTTAGTCGGCTTAGAATTGGACCCAAAAGCGCTACGCCGTACAGGAAAGAAGGCCATGAGTATAGCTCTAGCTGGTATAAGTCTTCCCTTTGGTATGGGTATCGGTACGTCTTTTGTTCTTAGAGCAACCATAAGCAAAGGCGTGAGCCAAGGCCCGTTTATCGTATTCATGGGTGTTGCAATGTCTATTACTGCGTTCCCTGTTTTAGCTCGTATTTTGGCTGAACTCAAGCTTTTAACCACCGACGTGGGCCGTATGGCCATGTCAGCAGCTGCGGTCAATGACGTGGCGGCTTGGATTCTTTTGGCCTTAGCTATCGCATTATCTGGCACTGACACGTCACCGCTTGTTCCTCTTTGGGTTTTCTTGCTTGGTGCGGGTTTTGTCGGCTTGTGTATAGTTGTTGTCCCACGTGTCTTCAAGTGGATGATGAGGCATTGTCCTGACGGTGAGCCAATCGACGAGATATTCATTTGCGCAACGTTGGCGGCCGTTTTGGTGGCCGCTTTTGTGACGGACACCATCGGAATACACGCCCTTTTCGGGGCGTTTGTCCTTGGGATCCTCGCCCCGAAAGAAGGTCCTTTCGCCAGTGCCTTGGTTGAAAAGGTTGAAGATCTCGTGTCAAGCTTGCTCCTTCCTCTGTACTTTGTTTCGAGTGGACTTAAGACGAATGTCGCCACCATTCAAGGAGCGCAGTCGTGGGGACTTCTCGTGCTAGTCATACTCACTGCTTGTTTCGGGAAGGTTGTTGGAACTGTTGTCGTTTCTCGCTTCTGCAAAATGCCTATGTCTGAGGCTGTCGCTCTCGGTGTTCTGATGAACAGCAAAGGTTTAGTCGAGCTCATCGTCCTCAATATTGGCAAAGATCGAAAGGTATGTCTATTGTTTATCCATCCAATTAAATTGTCTATTACTTGATGGTACGTCTGTCGGATTATTAATCGTAGCTTTTCTTTGCACAGGTGCTAAATGATCAGACGTTTGCAATCATGGTTCTGATGGCATTATTCACGACTTTTATAACGACTCCTTTAGTAATGGCGGTGTATAAACCCGCAAAAAAAGGAGGCGCACGAACATACAAGATAAGAACAATCCAAAGGAAGGACCCGAACTCACAACTACGTGTCATGGCGTGCTTCCATAGCCAAAGGAACATTCCTACAATGATCAACCTTATTGAAGCGACCCGGGGAACGGAAAAGAAGCAAGGGCTCGCTATTTACGCGATGCATCTCATGGAACTTTCCGAGAGGTCTTCAGCTATCCGTATGGTCCACAAGGCCCGGAATAACGGTATGCCCTTTTGGAATAAGGCTATGCAGTCGGATTCTACCCAAGTCGTGGTCGCGTTTGAGGCATATGGGCAGCTTAGCCGAGTACAAATTAGACCGATGACCGCCATCTCACATTTCTCGGATATGCACGAGGATATATGTAGTAGTGCCGAGAGTAAGAGGGCGGCTTTCATTATCCTCCCGTACCACAAACATCAGAAGATTGACGGGTCATTGGAGACCACGCGACATGAGTTTAGGGTTATCAACAAGAAGGTCCTACAGAACACTCCGTGTTCAGTCGGGATTTTGGTAGACCGTGGACTAGGTGGATCATCCCACGTGGCTGCTAGAAACGTGTCTTCCGTGATCAACGTCTTTTTCTTTGGTGGGCCCGATGACCGAGAGGCCCTCGCTTTAGGGCAAAGAATGTCTGAGCATCCTGGGATCACGCTTGTCGTTGTTCGTTTCCTGGCGGACCCCAAGATGACAGGTGGAGGAGACATGGTGGCGATTGACTTAAGCGACAGCGACAATGGAAAAGAGTCGAAAGCTGCTGACGAGGACGTTATCGAAGATATAAAGCAAAAGGTGACAAAAGACGGATCTGTTAAGTACGAAGAGAGGGTAGTGAAGGAGTATTCTGACACCGTCGACACCATCAAAGACTTCACCAAGTGTAATATGATTCTCGTGGGACAAGCACCAGACGGTAGGGCGGCCACAAATCTGTCGGCTAATTTCAAAACCGACAGCCCAGAACTGGGACCTGTTGGGGGTTTGCTAATTTCGCAGGACGTTGCAACAAACGCGTCTGTTTTAGTAATCCATCAGTACAGCGGTGGATCACGGCCTGTGACGCTTGAAGAAGAGGAGCCAACAGACGGGACTGAAACAGACTGATGGATCATATTGTATGTTGCATTACACATTCGCGGGTTTTTACATCTCTAAAGAAATAGATATATATATATATATATATACTTATGTATAGTTTCTACTATAGAATGATTTCTTTTACATGGTTTTCTGCAAGTGATTTGCAGAAGCTTATAATGAAATAACTATACATAACTGTACAAAATGGATGGATGCTATGAGAATGAAAAGAAAGCTCATGTTTTACATCAGCTCTATTTCTATTATATGTTCTTACTTGTCGCAATTAGGCACTTCTTTGAATCGCTTATCGAGCATGATGTCGTCAATTTTTGGATTTTTCACTGCTTCAAGCTTCATTCCACCCTTCCGAGTCCCAAGCCATTCGAGCAGCTATTGAGCTCGCGAAATTCTTTGCTGTCTCCGCAATTGTTTCAAAAAGGAGCGCAAGATCGTCAAAGCTTACGATACAACAAAATAAAGGCGGCAATACCTACATTTGTACCCAGCCAGACTATAACGATATAACGAATTGGCCGGGTTCACATTCATTAGTGTTTTATAGTCCAGCAAGACGATATAACGAATTACTGGACTATAAAACACTGATAAATGTGAACCCGGCCAATTTGTACCTGTGCATCTGTAGTAAAAAGTTAATTACAAATTGCTTTTGAAATTTGGGCATAAGCCATCGAATTTATATCCATGCAACTGTAGTAAAAAATTATTAATTCAAGCAATTGTAATATAAATTCTTATTATTTTAGTCGAGTAATTCCTTAGAACTCAAATAGTCGAGTATTCTCTTTATTTACTTTTTTTTATATTTTCTCTTTCTCTTTGATGAATTTCTAACGTGATACTCGAATTTTATCTGTGTGGGTAAAAGTTTACTCAAATTTTAAAAAACTACCGCTCCGTATCAATCAGTTAACATTCCATTTATTTAATTTTATGTATACTTAGTAAATTTTGATCGTGTATATATTACTCCGTATTTAGGATGAATTATTTTCTTATTAAACAATTTTTAATTGCATAAATGGGTAACAATAAAACCATAAAAAGGTACGTATCAATCAGTCAAAATAGTGAGAAGGTGTCGGTTTTCGGCCGACTTTAGTAAACGACTCATAACTCCTTCGTTACTTATCGGATTGAGACTCATAATATGTCGTTAGAAAGGTATTTCAAAGACCTAACCAATGTTATAAGTTCGAATTTAATCAAAAGAGGTTAAGATTTTGAAATGAGTGAATTATTATGGCTTGAGTGAAGCTTAATGACCGAAACAGTACGAGCACAAAGACACTTTGTCAAAGCCAAGCTAGTATCATATTACGTTCATTCAAAGGCCTCATCATTGGGTATACAAAGGGTCCATAGACATTTTGAGGTGTTTACACTACTGTGTTTAGTAAGTTGGATTTAAGGTCTAGGTACCACAAGTTGAGGGTGCATGAAACTGATGTATATAAGACTGCCTTCAAGATCCATTTAGGGCACTATGAGTTCTTAGTGATGCCTTTTGGGCTCACTAATGCACCTGCATCATTTCAGGGGTGGATGAATCACATCTTTAGGGGATTGTTGAGAAAGTGTGTATTGGTATTTTTTGATGACATATTAGTTTACAACAATGACTTGCAAACCTATCTGATACATCTGAAAATGGTCTTTGATATGATGAAAGAACATTAGATTTATGCCAAGAGAACCAAGTGTTGTTTTGCCATTTATAAGGTTGAATACCTTGGTTATTACATCTCAGCCAAAAGGGTAGAGACTGATCCTCACAAGATCTCAGCAATCAAAGAATGGCCTGTCCCTGGAGATGTGAAGAGTTTGAGAAGTTTCCTGGGCCTTGCCGGCTATTACAGGAAGTTTATCAAGGGTTATGCCCTCATCTCTAAGCCCTTAACTGATCAACTTAAGAAAGAAGGGTTTAAATGGAGTTCTAAAGCACAAACAACTTTTGAAGAACTGAAGCTGGCTTTGTGCAATGCACCTGTTTTGGCTGTACCAGACTTCTTTAAGCAATTTGTTGTTGCAACTGATGCATCTCAATCTGGTATTGGGGCAGTATTGATGCAAGAGGAGCATCCCTTGGCTTATATTATTAGAAGTTTGGGACCTAAATGGCATAGATTATTGTCAGTATATGAGAAGGAGTTGCTTGCACTAGTAACAACAATTCATAAATGGGAACAATACCTAATTAACAACCATTTCATCATAAGAACTGACCAGAAAAACTTAAAGTGGTTGCTGCACCAAAAGATCTTTACACCTTTTCAACAGTGTTGGCTTTCAAAACTTATGGGTTTCAGTTATGAGGTGCAATATAAATTTGGAAAAGAGAATATTGTAGCTGATGCTCTCTCTAGGGTGAATGGGTCTGAACTCATGTGCTTGGCTCTCTCAACCTTGCAATCTGATCTAAAGGAGAGGTTACAAGATAACTATGGCTCAGATCCTTCTCTGCTACCTGTGTTACAAAAGTTACAACAACTGGAACCTTGTCCACCCTATACCCTGATGTAAGGGTGTGAAAAAA
This sequence comes from Dianthus caryophyllus, assembly GCA_023091065.1. Taxonomy (NCBI): domain Eukaryota; kingdom Viridiplantae; phylum Streptophyta; class Magnoliopsida; order Caryophyllales; family Caryophyllaceae; genus Dianthus; species Dianthus caryophyllus. The sequence goes on along the minus strand of CM041525.1, from coordinate 7,547,923 downwards.
AAAAACCGAACCGAAAAAATCGAGAACCGCACGTTTTATAGGTTCGGTGAACCGAACCGTTAATAAATAATGGTTCGGTGCACCGAACCGTTATAATTAACGGTTAACGGTTCGGTTTAGGTTCGACATTTTGAGTTAACCGAACTGAACCGTTAAGATTAAAAAAATAAATAAATTATACTTATATAGTTTGTAGTTTAACTTTACAACTTTCATCAAATATCACATATCAATTGTTTATTCTACCGCATTTTTCTAACACTCAAAAGCCTCATTCCAAATAAATTTCCATAAGAACTACTATCGATTCAATTTTAACATATTTTATTGCTTTGTTATTGTTCAATACGTATTTTTGAGTTATAACATTTATAAATTTTCTATAACTATAATTTAGTTGATAATGGTATATTAGATGTGTCATTTGTTAAAGTGCATCGTAATCGATAATTAACTTACAATTTTTTTTAAATTTGACAAAGTAAGTGGTTCGCGGTGAACCGCATAAATTGTGAACCGAACTGTAAAGTGACCGTTATTAATGGTTCGGTTTAGGTTCGAAATTTTTCCGAAGCGAACCTTACACCGTTGTTCTATTGGAAAGGGGAAAACAAGGACATCAATCAAAGAGTGGTTAAGTCTCAGAACCGTGCTAGAGTTCAGCATCTGGTTCAATGGAGTTTGATGAGATTTGAACCCGAGACTTCTTGCTTTGTAGTTGTAGTACTAACCATTATGCCACATGAATATATTTGATTATTAATGTAGTTAATTTTTATTTAAAGTCTACATTGTTGATTTTACTTGTGATTTTAAGGTACCGTATTATTTAAAAATAATATTTAATATTTATACAATAATTTTTTCATCTTATTTATTTATTTATTTTATTAACCGCTTCTATGCACTACATTTGATAAAAAATTTCTAAAACTTATATGAGTAATATATTATTTTGTTGTGACGTTAAAAATTTATTGGGACATTTTTAACCATGTCGTCGATTTAATTATAACTTACTTTTAATCTTTATGAAAAATAGATAACAAAATTACATTAATTTAAGATAATTTTCGCTCGAGGGACAAAAATTATGTACGTGTAATGAGTTTTGCAACAAACAAGTATTTTGCGATAATTTTTGTAATCAAATCTTTGTTACACAAAAAAAAAGTTACGATGAAATTTGGATGCTATTTATTTTTCTGTTAACTTTGTTGCGAAGGAAAATCTATCGTAATATCAAGACGTCAAACATATAGTTTATCCATGAAATTATTTCATCTCAAATAATTTTCTTTGTCACAATTTTTTTTATCGACATATCTGTATTCCGTGGCAAATTTTCATTATAGTTTATGCGTTGTCCACTAACAATAATTTGTGGCTAAATAGGTGTTTTGGCCACATGCGTGGCTTGATATGTGGCTACAAAATTGTTTTTGCCACATGAATAACTTAATTGTGGCTAAATGGATTTTTTTTGTCACAGGTTTAACTAATTTTGTGGCACAAGTTTTTATTTGCCACAGAAATATTTCTCTTGTGGCATAAAATTGTTTTGTATCAATTAAGATTGTTTTTTATGTGGCTAAATAAAATTATGCCACATTATACAAATTTCTGTGGCATAATTTGTGGCACAAGTTCTTATTTGTTGTAATGACAGTTCAAGCTTTTGTGATAAATTCGTTGAACGGGTCCAGAAAAGTTCAATCGGCAAGTGGGGCTTCTTTATATGAGAAAACATTTTCTTCGGTGACAAAGGTGGTTGTCGAAGAGAAGTCTGGAGAGAAGCACTATGGAACTGCCTTTTTGTTCTTTCTAAGTTGTACCCACACGTTTAGAAACCTAGAAGATGGTTTCAAGATCGATATGGTTGACTGTAACTTTAAGGTGAAGTCTTATAAAACTGAAATTGCACATTGTGGCAGTGATATCGATTTCTGTGTATTGAGGGTGGTGGACATTGATATCAATGAAATGAATGCCCTTAATTGTAATTGGGATGAGTTAAGCTTTGGGAAAAAAATCTTCTCCGTGAGTACACCTGTATTTCCAATGCAAGCCTTTGAAAAATTGTGTGAGCATGAGCTGTTTAAACATCGTCTAAGCACTTTATGTTTCCCATGTGTGTGGGTTTTATAGGTAACCCTTGGGTTGTCGGGTACATCCTAGAAATGAGATGGGGGAGTTGATGGTGCTAAACTTAAATTGCATGATTGCTGGGCTTCGGGAGCGCCTATAATGAACAAGGATGGGGAGGTGGTTGGAATATACATTTCATGCTTCATTTTCGCAGTGAGGATCAGTTCAGTCCGTGATTATTTGAAGGAGGGACCTCACGCGAAGCTAGCTTTGGACCTATTTGGAGACCCTAATAGAGGCTAGTATGTAATCCGTTACATCTCTTTGTCCTGTTCGTCATTCATGTGCTGATCATACGAATTTTTTTTCCTCTGAAGTTTATCAGAAACTTGGTGCTGGGAGTATGTTGAACCTCTGACTTCTTAACTATGCTTTGTCATGGTATGTACCTAGAAAGTCAAGTGAAGATGTGATCGATTTCAACCATTTGGTGTTCCTGTTCGTCATTCGCCTTAATTACAAGTCTTAATGAATTTGATTTTGCTGATAAAGTCTATTTTCCAGTTTATTTTATTCAAGTGTAAAACTCCATTTTGCTTAATTAAGATAGTTTTTTGACTCCTATAATTGTAATGCTCTACAATATTAACAAGAAGGTTTCAACTAGACCTGGCAAACAGATCGGGTCGTGTCGGGTTCGTGTTCGTGTCAATGTTAAATGGGTCATTGTCCTCCCAACCCTAACCCGACCCATTTACATAATCGTGTCAATTGCCTCAACCCTAACCCGACCCATTTAGTTTTCTCATAACCCGACCCGACTTGTTTAACCCATTTATCTTTAGGCAGATCATTTTTAACCCACTTAACCCATTTACATCTATAAATTGGATGACTAATGTATGACTCATTAACTCAAAATTTAAAATTAAATCTAGTGTTTTAATATTTTAGAAAGTTTATTGTCCTAATTAATCCTATTATGTCATTTTTAAATAATTAACGGGTTACTCGTGTCAAATTCGTGTCGGCAGACTTCAACCCTAACCCGACCCATTTAATTTCGTGTCGTGTTCGTGTCGACCCAATTACTTAAATGAGTCACATTATCTTAACCCAAACCCGCTAATTTCGTGTCGGGTTCGTGTCGTGTTATCGTGTCGTGTCACTCATTGCCACCTCTAGTTTCAACTATTTTAAATCGTAATGTCACCTATTTATTTTAAATCGTAATGTCACCTATTTGGTTGTTTATGGTGTTTCTTTGAGGCAATGTGCAATTGCCGCATACATCCGACCCCCTTGCCCCACTATTGTGGGAGCCATTGAGATATTGTTGTTATTGTTAACGATTATGATTATGATTTTTGTTTGTTGTCGTATCGGATCTATTGTTATCTCCGCTGTGTCATTTTGTTGTACCGGTGCCTCTTATTCCCCTTTCAATCTATCGTATAATCACCTGTTTATCAGCTTGGTGGACTATAGTGTGCATTATAGAATCAGACTGGATTCGGATTTCGGAATATGAAGATCCAGATTTTTTGGGTATTTGAATTTCTAAATATCTAAGTTATTCGAATTAGATCCGGATTCCTAAAATTCATAATATTAAAACTGGATAGTCGATCCGATTTTAAAAGTTGGATTGGAGATCCTGTTTTGCTCAACTCTAGTCGTGTTCACGCTCGTGTCATATATAAATAGGTTATTAACCCTTCAACCAAACTCGACTCATTTGCATAAACTAGTCATTAAAGCTTGACCCAAACCCGACCTTTTATATTATAAATGACTTGACGTGACTTGTTTAAACTCCTAATTTTATAAAATCTTAATCTTATAAAATATCCAAGTATTATACGTGCTGGGGATACTAGGTGTCCGTCAACAATTGTGCATTGACTTCGTGGAAGTCATGTACCAAATATGAGATTATGATAATCGGATAAATTGGGTGGTCATAATGTCTTGCTAGAGGCCACTTATGATCTAAGTATTTAGAATATTCAACCAATTTAGTCCGGTCCAATTGGGTCACATAACCGTACCCTAATGGATTTGTTTATGGTTAATTGTCATAGTTGGATTAGTGCATTATTAAACCCGAGAACTTGTGTTTATATCGTAATCTATAGTAGATTCGGAAGATTCGGAAGCAATCTCTTAATGCGTACATGCGTGACAAATGGCAATAGGGTGAGCATGCATTGGCCAACATAAAGGTGCTCTTTGATTGACCCTTGTTTTGGTGCATTTTGGTTGGCTCTTTAAGTAATGATTATGTCCAATTAATCATCAATATATGGAGCATTTTGTGCAGCAAAAATCAGCATGCAAATTACAACCAAAACTCACCCATATACACATCAAAGTGCCGAGAAAAGAGAGGAGAAAAATAGAGTGAAAAACTTGGTTTTTCCTCCATTGTTTCTAAAGCTTAGAGCTTCCTTTCTTCACACAAGTTCCATAATCCTTTTACGGTTCTAGTAAACCAAGAGAGGAGTAATCCAAAGGTTCTAGTGGACTTCAATTGAAGAGCAACATTTGGGGCTCTCGGGTTAATCTCGACATTACCGGTGGAATTCACGCTACGAGGGTATAATGTTCTAACTTGAGCTTGTTTACATATGATTCGATCTTGTTTTAATGTCTAATTTATTCCGCTTTAGAATTAGACACACCTTCAATACGGAGTAGGTAGTATTAATTGAAATTCAACTTTCACTCTACAATTGAATGTCAATTCAATGTGAATTAATATGGCAAGTAAATGTTCGTTTTTAACCCAAATTTATGTTCGTTTTTCCTCAAATTTTGGTTTCATTTGCTTAAAGCCGTGTTTTGCATATTATTTGAGAAAATCCAAACTTCAAAGTTTATTTAGTTATTAGTTGTTCATGGTAAGAGATATCTCACATAAGACCTACTAAATAGTGAATATATTTTAGTTTTGTCTTAATCATTTTATCTTATTGAGCCAATGTTATAGATATTCATCAAGTTTGGTTAATAATTTACAAGATAGGATTTATGAAAGTAGATAATGATTGCGAGTTATATAATTCATACAGAATACACTTAGTAAACATTGTATAATTAATTTTGAAATATTCAACATGTTTTTAATTTCATTGGTTATTTATTTCGATAAATATAATAAAGTTAATATTTTATTAATAAAGTTAATAAGTAGTGCATAATTAATATTGAATATTTAGCATGTTACTATACTTTATCTCTCACCTGTTTGTAATCCTTCCACTTGAAGTTATCTAAAGCATCATCCTCTTCAACCCCAAAATACTTATATCGCTATCTAACAACTTTATCCAAATTTTCTTTGGTCTCCTTCTCATTCTAACTCCCCCCGCCTCTAACTCCCCACCCTCCCCGGTTTCCATTTCTCTAATCTACTAACCGGGGTCTCTTTCGGTATTCTTCTTATGTGTCCAAACCATCTCAGTCTGTTCTCCCTCATCTTATCTTCAATACATACGCCTCCCATTTTCTTCCTAATCTTCTCATTTCGCAACCTATCCATTTTTGTGTAACCACACATCCATCTCAACATACGCATCTCAGCCACATGCATCCTATGTATGTGATTTGTTTCACAACCCAACACTCGGTTCCATATAAAAGTGTTGGTCTAATAGTTGTGCAATAAAAGTTGCCTTTCAATCTTTGAGGCATGTTACGATCGAACACCCGTCACACTCTTCTACTTCATTCAACCCGTTTGGATCCGGTAGGGTACGTCTTCATCTTTCTAGATAATGGATCCCTGATAGCGAAATACCTTGAACTTTGAATCGTCTGTCCATCTATAGAGATAGTTCTGACCTCCCTATTCCCACTTCCGCTAAAATTACACTCCAAGTACAATTACACTCCAAGTACTTTATCTTACTGCGGCTTAGCCTAAAACCCCGACTCTATCTTAAGTCTGTCGCCATAAGTCCAATTTGTTTTCAACCCTTGTCTTGTCTTATCCATCAATACAATGTCATTGATCGGCAAATATCATACACTGCGGTATGTCATCTTGAATTGACCTTGATATACTCCAATCGTGATAGAGAAATTCTTCTGTCAATCTATAACTCTTAAATTGGCTTAATGTGCTGCTTAAGGCTAAGATCGATGGACATACCGCAGATCCGGGTTGGTCGAGGTTAAGGAGGTTGGATGACGCCTCGCCCCAGATCCGGGTTGGTTCCGGGTTCAAGCTTTGGTTGTCCAGGTGCGGTCGTTGTCGTTAGGTGCCGTTGATCGGTCGGGCTTACGGGCTAACCTCAAGCCCTACTCTCGCCTACCGCACGAGAGTTCGAAGAGATTGATTGACTTCTGGTCGAGTCCGTTTCCCCAACTGAAGGAGTTTCGGACGAAGAAGCTGAATTTGAAAGGTCAGTTTAGCCGAATTCTGTCAACCCAACATTAGTTCGCACATTTGTATTAACCCCTTCATACATATCCTTTATGATGTCACAATATACTTCCTTAAAACGTCATTCTTTTTTAAAACCCCATCATATATACTCCTGTTGGGGGTCGAATACCCGACTACGCTCACGAATACGAAACGACTAGTACAGGAACGTTAAGGCCCAAGAGGGGCCAAAAGCCCAAAAAGGCCCAAGAGCCCAAGAGTCCAAATGCTCTATAAATACTCCACAAGGGCAAAGGTAAAAAGGGGACTCCCTCATATTCTCTCCCACTCTCTACATACATACACTTATACATTATTATACAATCTTGTATCGGTCTAACTTGGGCGTCGGAGGCTCTCCCCGGGGGCAAACCCTCGGGCTTGGAGTTATTTTGTAGGTCACCCACGGAGCTAGCTCAGCCGGCCTAGGCTACTATTTCGTCATCCGAGGACCCCGAGTTATCACCCGGAACAATTGGCGCCGTCTGTGGGGAAGAGATAAGTCTAACCCATGAAGTACCTCGGTCCAAAAACCAAAAGAAGGTTCAAATTATCTCACATGAAAAATCCAATAAAGATAGTCAACAGAGAATCAATTTGTGGTGCTTCATGAAGAAGCACTACATGATTACAAAACCCATGTGCACTTAGCCGACAAAAACCACATGCACTACCTTTTCTATTGTACTCAAAGCACAAACTCCATTTTTATTGCCTTTTACACATTATTTTTTTTATTAAAAATAAACAAAACACCATGTCATAAAACCCCATGTAAGGGAAGTATGGCTACAAGTCTACGAAGCATACTTTTAAATAAAAAATAAAAAAATAAAAAAAAAACAATAACTCCAATAATAGGACAAACAGTCAAAATAAAAGTCAGCCGAAGTGAAGCACATGAAGAGCATGGAAAAACCAAAAAATAAGAGAAGGAATCCATGTGATAAAGTAACTAATTTTTTATCCATTTTAATTAAAAAAGAAGGAAGGAAGGAAGGAGAAAAACAAGAAGCAACTCAAAGCCAAAGAACAAGGTATCATCATCATCATCATCAGTTCACCTACAAAAAAAAAAAAAAAAAAAGCCTTCGTGGTACGGCCGTCAACCACCACGGCCACCGTTAAACCCCCCAGGCCGCAAGGTGTCCCGGCCTCAAGCTGAATCAACACTAAAGAGCCACACCATTTCCCAGAAAAATATCACAATAATTGGCTCACCTCCTCCCAATTTTTGTGTGAGTGGGGTAAAAATTTATAGTTGCCAAAATTCGGTCGGCCGTCAAATTTTTCAGGAAGGTCGGCCACGTCGAGATCGAAAGTGTGTGTTGGGAAAATCCTACTTCAGAGTAAAGCTCCACTCAAATCGAAAACGAGGAAGATAATCCATGTCAAAAGCGAGAAAAGACGCAGCAAAGCATGGTACAAAGAAGCACAATACAATTAAAAAAAAAAAAAAAAAAGGGTCAGAAGAGGGGACCAAAGGCAGCGAGATGAAGAAGCCGAAGAAAAGAAGGCCTCACGGCTACCGACACATCGTTATTTGAAGCAAGCACTGCTACTAAAATCTGCAGCCAAAACGGCAGAGGTACAACGACCACCGCCCCCTAAACACGGCTGCCACGTGAGCTCACGCTGCTTGTACACAGCCGCACGGCCACAATCACTCCCGGCAACGATTTTTGCTCAGATTCAGCTACGGTATTTCTCGACCTCGGCTACGATACTTCTCGGTCTCAGTCACCGGCACTTGACGAAGTTAATGGCCACCATGGTCAGCCACCAAATTAAAGTTGCGGCCACCATAACTAGGCAGCCGCCTCGATTGCAGCCGCCTCGGTCGGCCTCGATCATTTCCGCAAGAGAAAAAGATCGGCCGCCGCGAGTGGGATCACCAACGGCCCACCATAGATTCCCAATACTCCAAGGCTCAGCTCGCTATTCAGCTACCCACATCCTTGGACCACCATGACCACACGGTCACGGTCTGCACGGTTACGGCTAACACCTGCTGACGGTCCACACGTCAGCCTCAGTCGCAGCTAGCTAGAGACGGCCACGGCCACCCTGTCTCGGCCACATCCAGACGGCCGCCCATACTTGTAACCTCGGCTCGATTATTCCTCGGCCGGCCTCCAGCTCTGCAACCAACCACCGTCACAGCAACTCGGTCCCGGCCGGCTCGATACATCGGCCGTGGTCTACTTGGTCACCTCTAGAACGACCAACCGTGGCCGACCATCACCTCGGCTCAGCCTCTTCGGGTCGGTCATCTTGATCGTTGTGGGTAACCAGGGGGCCATCTAAGTGCCCTGCAAAAGATAAGTTTTATACTCTAAGTGGTATATGGATATTAAATTGTTAAAAGGTGAAATGAAAAAGCTATATACTCCGTATTAGAGTAGCTACACTATTCAATTTATGGGAGAAGTGACTGCCTATGTTAGGGAGACTAGAAAAACTTTCATTATTTTATAGTAGCTTTGGCAATGCATTTAATTCATTTTAATGCACACGCCTAATTGTGATAACGCGCTTATCATTTTCATTCATATTATATTTTCTCAGGAGTAAGGAGAAATACGGATGACAAAGAAAATAAGAGATATGCCCTTAAGACGACAAAACAATTAATCGTCATCCATTCTCTACGAAACTCCATCAGAAACCCGTCCAAGCTACTAAAATTATTCCACGGAAAACGAGCTACAAAAAGCCGTCAGTTAGGAGCAAAATTATGACCATCCCTTGTTTGGACGACCGTCACACAAGAGATGGCCAGGGGGCAAGGAGGGGGGACTACCCCCGAGCCCGATTAATCACACTTTTTGATTCAAAAAGTTGTAATTTTTTGAATTTTTTACTAACACTTTTGCAGAAAATAAAGCCGGCCGCGGATGCGCGCCGGGAAGGAAGTCTATCCAGGACTGTGAGCCTGGATAGCACCGGCCGCAGATACGCGCCGGGAAGGAAGTCTGTCCAGATCGTGAGCCTCGACAAAGACCGGCGTCCGTGAAAGATCGTCTGGGATCGTGAGCCTCGACAAGACGGCCGCAGATGCGCGTGTGATAGGTAAGCCCGATCCCGCTACGGACGGCGCCAGTGGTAAGCTCCGATCCGGCTGATCGGCCGGACGCCTCGGCGTCCGTGAAAGATCGCCCAAGCGATCGTGAGCCTGGACAGGACCGGCCGCAGATGCGCGCCGTGATAGGTAAGTTCCGATCCCGGCTACGGTCGGACGACGCCTCCAGGGTAAGCCCGATCCCGGCTACGGTCGGACGGCGCCTCCAGGGTAAGCCCGATCCTGGCTACGGTCGGACGGCCCCTCCAGGGTAAATCAACAGGTAATCATGTCTACACGACGCACATTTTATAACAGGTTAATCTTACGTGACCTTGTTCACATACAACGTCCATAATCAGCGTCTTCGCGCATTCCATTCGACATCAACTTTAGACACCGAACACGCATACTCATATGCGCATCCGGTGGGGGCAATTGTTGGGGGTCGAATACCCGACTACGCTCACGAATACGAAACGACTAGTACAGGAACGTTAAGGCCCAAGAGGGGCCAAAAGCCCAAAAAGGCCCAAGAGCCCAAGACTATAAATACTCCACAAGGGCAAAGGTAAAAAGGGGACTCCCTCATATTCTCTCCCACTCTCTACATACATACACTTATACATTATTATACAATCTTGTATCGGTCTAACTTGGGCGTCGGAGGCTCTCCCCGGGGGCAAACCCTCGGGCTTGGAGTTATTTTGTAGGTCACCCACGGAGCTAGCTCAGCCGGCCTAGGCTACTATTTCGTCATCCGAGGACCCCGAGTTATCACCCGGAACAACTCCGTATGTACTTTGTCCAAGATAAATAACCTAGTTTAAAAATTAGTAATGTAAAGTGTCAAATTCACACATTTTTTTTCCTTCTCTCTTCCACGTTCGGTGCAAAACCTTATTTTTGTGTAAAAAAATATAATATAACCGTTGATTTTTTGTGCAAGTGCTACTATACTCTGTAACGGTTAAAAAGTGAGTGCTGATGTAGCGGCGCAAACGTCACAATCGTCGTGGAGGATGCTTGAAAGCTTTACGTGAAGTCCTCGTAGGATTTAATTTCTTTTTGGCACAAATGTTGACATAAAACCGTCTCATGCGTGCGACGGACTATTTGCAACTAAAATGTATGTATGTATGTATGTAAGATTTAAAGTGATTATTTTAACGTTTTAAGTGTCCATTTCGTAAAGTGATTATATTTAATGTTACGGAGTAATACTGATGAGCTTTTAAAGCAGTCATTTGAAACATTAAAATTAAAATAACCACATTAAAACCGATCACAGGTAAGGCCTTGTACTAAGTGAAATCATCATCTTGTAAAAAAGGTAACTCCAAGTTTTAGCACTAAATTGAACAGTCCACCACAATATCTCAATTCTTTCTCTTACCATTTCCACCACCACCATGGGCAACTGCAACGGCCTCCCTTCCACACTCTCTCACCTCCGCTCCTACGACTCTCCTCCGCCGCAACAACCACCGGAGCACCACCACAAACCACCGTCTCCGTCTCCGCCGCCGCCGCAGCCGCAAGACCCTCCCCCTCCCAACGTCGGCCGCGTCCTCCGCCGCCCACTCTCCGACGTCCGCTCCGCCTACGTCTTCGGCCGCGAGCTCGGCCGCGGCCAGTTCGGCGTCACCTACCTCGTCACGCGCAAGGACAACACCAAGCACCTCCGCGCGTGCAAGTCAATCGCCGCCAGAAAACTCGTCAACGCCGATGACGTCGAAGACGTACGCCGTGAGGTGCAAATAATGCACCACCTCACCGGCCACCGTAACATCGTTGAACTCCACGGCGCGTACGAAGACCGCCACGCTGTTCACCTCGTCATGGAGCTCTGCGAAGGCGGCGAGCTTTTCGATCGGATTATTACGAAAGGTCATTACTCTGAACGCGCCGCCGCTAAGCTGTTTCGAGAGATTGTTACGGTGGTTTATAACTGTCATTCTATGGGCGTTATGCACCGTGATCTTAAACCTGAGAATTTTCTTTTTCTTAGCTCTGGTGATGATTCGCCGCTTAAAGCTATCGATTTTGGTCTGTCTGTGTTCTTTAAGCCAGGTAATTTTAGCTGAAATTTGTTCCATTTTGAAGGTGAATTGTTGTTTTTGTGTTGACTAATTTGTGTTATTCAAGCAATTGATATATAAGACTTTTGTTTGAGTTGTTTACTTTGGTGAATTTTTGATTTTGTATTCAATTGAAAGTATGTTGATATTGATATTCAGGATGATTTTAGGTTTTCTGGATTTTGTTGTATTTGTTGACTAGTTAGCGTTATTTAAGCAATAGATAGAAGCTGTCATTTGAGTGGTGTTGATTTCATTTTGTTTTTGTAATTCAATTTTTGTTTGTTTGTATAATTGGTAATTTTTGTATGTATGACATTGTTGAATTATTCCTATAGTTCTATGCATACGAGGTGATATTTGTCGTGGTTATTACGATGATTGTGACCAACAATCTTCATCCCTACTCTTTTGAAGTACTTAATTTCAGGTGTATTTCGATAATTTCAGTCCAAAAGGACACGGCCTTAGTTAAGCGTAAAAAATTGCTAATAATGGCGATAGTACGTCGTATGCTTTCATCAGTCTCATACGAAACAGTTTGTATGGTGTAAAGGTTAAACTGTAGTTTATCTGACGATTCTTAGAAGCGATGATTAGTGTTAGTTATAAGTAGGTTATAATTGTTAAACTAATGATTGAACATGTGATAGCTGATGAAGATGGTATCTATTATTGAGAGGACATGATGAGATATTTGATTTCTGATTAGTGCTATGGGTAGCTTTCACGTCTATTTTGGAATAACAAACTCCATGAGCTCAGTGTGTGAAACGGCTATGAAATGTTTAATCGTGTACATAATATGCTTACTTCTTCGTACGTACACACTACTTTCGTAGGGTTTATGTTGTAGAAAAACTAAGCAATCGTTGAGACCATTGATCTATGGGGAATGAGGAGTGACTAACTACGGTGAACCAAAACTTTTGTGATAAGAACCGTACATATTTTGTTCTCGAGGGCCTCCTTAAACAAGAAAAGTTGGAATCACACTTATTGGAAAAGATTAATACATCTCATCTCAATTTTAGTCAAACTTGTTAGCCTCATCGTTTGTTTCTTGATTGAATGATGATTGATTATTGGTGATGCTTTGTCCATCTCATTTATAATGTCGTCTTTCTCCTTTAAAATTATAATGGCCCTTATCTAAAATTAGTATAAAAAGATATTGGATTCTCTACACTACCCTTAATTAGGTAAAATATCTAGTCCAATTAGTTGGATTTTCCTATTGTAAAATTGCAAGTCAAGGAGTAATGATGACACATTATCTCTTACAGTGTTGCGCCGGGCTAGAATCCGTTTATTGATAGAAGATCAATTACTTATTCTTTATAAGACATAAATGTTAAGTAGATATATATAAGTCGATTGAACGAATCAATAATATCTTGGTAATAAACAATCATTGTGTTCTACTGCAGATACCTGACTGTAGCTTATAATTCACACAGCGTTCTGTCGCTTGTATGCTCCATATTTATTTCCCTATTATCATGTTCTTTGCTGCAGGAGAAGTCTTTCGAGACCTTGTTGGAAGTGCCTATTACGTGGCGCCTGAGGTCTTACGACGCAGTTATAGTGCTGAGGCCGATATTTGGAGTGCTGGAGTGATACTATACATTTTGCTTAGCGGAGTTCCACCATTTTGGGGAGGTATATATCATGTCCTTTGTGTAGTACCCGAGAGATTTTATAGTGATAATATACCGAGTATAAACAATTTTCTGACGTCTTCTATTTCATTCCTAATAGAATACTCCATATCTTACTATTTAAGGATTTTCATAGATTTTTGTTGTGACTTCTAACCTTGTTCTGTTAATGATACTAAGTTCTATTCTTTAGAACTCATTCTTGGTTAGACAGAAATTGAACGTCATTTTCATTTCTTGAAGTTACATTGTGTTGCTCTTATGGGTAGTGCATTAAACTGACTTTATTTTTCGTTACTTTTCAATGGAAGAGACTGAACAGGGTATTTTTGACTCCATTCTAATGGGTCATCTTGATTTCACGTCCGACCCATGGCCTTCAATATCCAGCAGTGCCAAGGATCTCGTGAAGAAGATGTTACGGCAGGATCCTAAGGAAAGGCTTTCTGCTCTTGATGCATTAAGTAAGGTTTTCTCTGAAGGTTTTGTGCCCCGTATATCTTATATCTTCAGATACACTGTATTGGGATTTGGGGCCATCTTTTGGGCTTACTCTCTACTGTTGGACCCTTCTTTGATCGCCATCTGTTTTTCGTACTATTCATGGCATGCATTGACGTAGCTTCGTGGGTAGTTGTCGGCATAGTGTAGTGGGTGGTGGTCGTGGGTGATTGTAGGCACTTAGTTTCATTAGTGTGTTTGTCATCAGCTTGTTAATAGTCATTATTATGCATTCATATACTCAAAAATTTCACAGAAAACATCTACTTAAATTTGGTCACCGATTTTCATTTTTATATCCGTCATCAGCCTATCAGTCGTTATTGTGCATGTGTATTCATCACATATTACAGAAAACATCGATTTACGAGTTACAACCATCGATTTTTGTTATGGTGTATGTCATCAGTTTTTTATCTGTCATTATCACACATTTATTTATTCATTTTCACCTGAAATACCCTAAATCATTTGGGACTTGTGAAACAATCTGACCTGTTAAAAATAACTTTAATTTACATTCATACAATCAAACATATGTACTTGGTTTTTGGTTGGATAATTTTTTATGCTAAAAGTTCCTTTAGCATTGAAGCTTACTTTAGATATATTAAATTGATTACAGATCATCCATGGATGAGAGGAGACGTAGATGTATCTGATAAGCCAATTGATATTGCTGTTTTAACGAGAATGAAGCAGTTCAGAGCAATGAACAAACTGAAGAAAGTAGCGTTGAGGGTGAGACTGGATGACACATTTAGAATATCATATTTTTTTTGTTTTTATTTTTTGTCAATCCATGAGACCACATTTAAATTTTGCTTCAGGTAATTGCGGAGAACCTTTCTGAGGAAGAAATTACGGGTTTAAGAGAGATGTTTAAATCTATAGACACCGATGGCAGTGGAACAATAACTTATGAAGAGTTAAAGGCTGGTCTGCCAAAACTGGGAACAAAGTTGACCGAGTCTGAAGTCAGGCAATTAATGGAAGCGGTATGATCTTGTTCTATTCTTTTCTTCTCTTTGTTCATTTATCGCATAATTTCTTTCGTTTTTTTCTTCTTCTTCTCTGACATCTCAACAAATATGGAACATCGTCCTCGACATTCTTCTCAAGTGATTATCAGTCTGCATTCTTGTATCAACAGTCACCATTTGATAAACATATCTAAGAACTAGCAGTTTCGAACCTTGGCTTGTGTGTCTTCTACTATTATCTACGGCGTATTTGTTAAACTTTACTATTTGGTTATCTGCCATTGCACTAATATCAACCCTATACAAGATCATCACCGTCTTTATTTCTACACCCGTATTAAAAAAAAATAAAAAATAAAAAATATAAAAAAAAAAATAAAAAAAATCATGTCATGTTTGTCTTAGCTTTGATGTTTGTAGTTTCAGCTTTTCCCCACAGATTCGTAGTTACCTTCCATCTCATTTATATACTCCCCATGTGGATATCTGACTTTGCGAAGTCAACAATTTAAACATTGGCCATTTATAGGAGAGGAATACTATTTTTGGTAGAATCTAAGTTGATTAATATATATCATAGAATAGGGCAATTTTTGCAGATATGATCTATCGATTTTTACCCCTTCCGATGATTATGATACTATATTATCGTAACCATTTTCGTAATATTCTTATCCATTTTATATATTGATAATAGAAACAATTTTTTCTGGTAAATATATTACTAATAGTAGATGTTTTTTGTATTTCCGTACTTCAACTCTAATTGGTGAAAATCGTCTTACAAGAGAGAAAAAGTTGGTCTCACATTTTGTATTTAATGTGGGGTAAGTCTTGCATAAAATTGTCTCACGCGTGCGACAAAGTTCTTATGATTAAAATGTGACTATTTTAATGCTTGAAACAACCATTTTAACGCTAAATGTGACCACTTTAAAGCCTCATAAAATGGTCACTTTAAATGTTAAAATAGCCACTTTAAATATTAAATTAGACACATTTTAGTTGCAAATACCCCGTCGCACGTGTGAGACGGTCGCACAAGAGACCAACTTTAGCAACGATGGCTAGTACCCCAAGTCATGGAGCAGTCAAATCGTATATTACATTTCATCATAGGACAAATTTTCAACTCTTGAAAAGAAAGTTTCATTTGCAGGCTGACGTGGATGGAAGTGGAACAATTGATTACATGGAGTTCATCACAGCCACAATGCATATGAATAGGATGGAAAAAGAGGAGCATTTGGACAAAGCCTTTAAATATTTTGACAAGGACAACAGTGGGTAAGATTCTCGCAACGTATACAGAGTATTGTAGAATGCGATAATGTTGTCAGTTGTCACCGACTTTCTGAAGGTCTACCTCATCGCTTTCTAGTTTGTTAAATATGTATGACACTGCTTATCGTTCCATATAAAGGTACATAACAATGGAGGAATTGGAGCACGCTTTGAAGAAGTATAACATGGGTGATGAGAGAACAATACGAGAGATAATCGCAGAAGTGGACACAGACCACGTATGACATCTCTTCTCGAGTGCTCTTCTCTTCTTGTCCTTGTTTTCCACTATGTGAACATACATACATGATGTAGATAGTGTTTTAGTACTCCACTTACGCATGACCTATCTTTCGAATAATGGAAAACACATAAGAAATCGTCAAACCAGCAAGGAAACATTTTACTCTCCATCAATACTCCCTCCATTTTCACGGAATTCTTTACACTTTTCTGACCTGCACATTATTGAAAGTGTAAATTGCCTGCATCGAGGGATTAGCTAATACCCTGTTACACATTAACACTGTCACTTTTACTCGTGATTTTTATTTCCGAGACTGTATAGTATGTAGGACTGAATCTTCCATATCATGCAGGATGGTAAAATCGACTATAATGAATTTGTGGCTATGATGAAGAAGGGGAACCCTGATTTGGTTGGTGTCAGACGGAGAAGATGATTCATTGAAAGTAGAGTCAAGTAATTGGGAGATTCCGATCTGTTGATGGCATGTTCTGATCTTTGACTGATATTTGGGAGATTCTGTCGATAAGGTAAATCGTACAAAACCGTCATTGCATATGTGCATCAACTGTGTCCAAATATATCTGTATGTTTCGTGTCTGTAATTATGTAATTATGAGTTTGATGTTGTTGCCGGTTGTTGCTGTTATTTCACTCTTCCAGATTTTTATTTTCTGTATGCTGCTGTAAGAGATGTAAACTTTCTGTTGTACTGTATCACGTGTACAGTGTTGTTCACATCGAAAAATGTTTACACTTTTGTTCAGAGAGTTTTCTGAAATGAACGGAAAAGCGAGTTTGTTTTTTTTTTTTTTTTTTTTTTATCGTCTAATAAGGTAAGGCGATCTTTTCTAGTTTTCTATCGACTATAACTTCGGTTGCTGCACAAAGTCGCCTAGAGCATGTTTAGATTGTTAGCGTTTCGGGTAACCAACATGATTAAGTATAGAATTTTAGCACGCCCTCGTAGTTAAATCACCTTGGACATGGCCTATAGCGTTCAATTTTGTGACATCTTCGTCAGCTGGTGATGGTCGAAGTGTAATTTTTTTTTGCCAGTTCACCAGTGCATAAAAATAAAATCGTGAGAGGTGATTCTTTAATTTGGTAACCTTTCATTTAAATTTACGCCATTATATCACAATGAAAGAACTAAGGAGTAGTTTAGATAGTGAGTTTTGACTTTTGAGAGACGGTACTTATAACTTTGATATAAAAAAAAAAATCAACATCAGTGTGTCCCGACTCTCGAATTGCTCCCCTAAAATTATTTTTAACATAGAATCCACATACTTTGATACTTCCTTCTCCCACTCTTAAAGTTACTACTTTTAATTGTGACCCCACCTAGAGCCCCGCATACTTTGATACTTGGAATTTTTAACTGATTATCCGTCTTAAGCTTAAGACGGTAAAATATTCTCCCACTTGCATATAAAAGACAAATTTATTACATCCTTTCTATCCACTTGTTTTTTGTCTTATTCAAAATACTTGACCCGTCTTAATTTAAGACGGATATACCCGTCTTAAATAAGAATTTGTGATTTTCAACATAGAGTCTACATACTTTGATACTTATACCACATTTTTATCGGTCTTTATTAATTGTGACCCCATAAATTTTCTTAACTTTTATTTTTCATCACATATTTTGATTTCATTCTTAAAATTTGTGAAACCCTCTATAAACCTTATAGATGGATGGATGA
Source organism: Dianthus caryophyllus (assembly GCA_023091065.1). Classification (NCBI taxonomy): domain Eukaryota; kingdom Viridiplantae; phylum Streptophyta; class Magnoliopsida; order Caryophyllales; family Caryophyllaceae; genus Dianthus; species Dianthus caryophyllus. The sequence goes on along the minus strand of CM041525.1, from coordinate 7,529,873 downwards.
AGTATGTAGGCCATGTTCTTTTCGGCTTCTGGAGCTGAACTTATAGGAGCTTGACTGAATTTATAAAAGCTGAACTTATAAAAGCTAAACTTATAGGGGCTGAAGTCAGTATAAATTAAAGCTTAGTGATGTTTATAAAAGCTAAACTTATTATATCTGAACTAACAGGAGTTGAACTAAACTTACTTCCTCCGTCTCGGTGATTTGTTTACATTTACTTTATACACATTTATCGATGTGAGGAGAGATGTAGAGAAAAAACTAATAAAATAATAATATAAAGACATCTGAAATTCCGCTTGCTTAAAATTATGAAATGTAATTGGTTAAGAGAGTAGGGGCCCACCTCCCACATGGGTCACCCATGATCATTTATGGAAAGTGTAAACAAATGACCCGTAACCCCCTAAATAGAAAGTGTAAACAAATGACCGGGACGGAAGGAGTATAAGAGTTAAGCTGAATTTTAAGAGTTGAAATTAAACGGAAAAGAACAACGCCATCATTGTGAGGAGAGAAATGAGACTGTCAAAAAAATTGTCAAAATGAAACCGGACATAAGACCACTCCCATTCAAAGGATTGACCTAAGTCATGACTTACTTAGGTCATGATAATTACAATTAACAACATCATTTAGCTTGACTCACCCCAACATTTAGCTTGACTCACCCCAACTTGAGTCAGCTGACGACTTTCATCCAAGGATGACCCAACTTTTGAGATTGGATGGAAACAATAAAATAAAAGGTGGTGGGGTAGAAAATGAGGAAAAAAATGATTGAAAATGATTAGAATCTAAAAATGATTGGGTTTGTGACTTAAGTGGTGACTTTTTGGATGGAAGAGTATAAGTGGGTCAAACAAAATATAATAAGATTAATGGTAAAAATGGATGATGACTTAGTTAGCTTGACCCTTGAATGAGGATGGTCTAACAAGGGTGAAGTTTATGGTGAAGACTAGAATGAAATGGATGGCGGCAAGTTGGCCACAACAACTTGATAATCACAAAAGGAGCCGTATACTGTGCACGTGATAAATGCAGTTTCCACCCACCCAACATCCATCATCTCTTCTTCCTCAATATTTCCTCCCTCAAAAAATAAAAAATTAAATTAAAAAAAAAAAATTAAAAAATCTCACCTTTCCCCCAATATAAACCACATTCTCCACAACTTGTACTCTTTTTTTCCTTCCTCTCTTTCTCTCTCTACCTTTCACCAACCAAAAACCCCCAATTTCATTCAATCTTTGTATATTATTCGATTCAATTTAGGGTTTCGATTTACTTTAATCTGCTGAATTTCTTCGCCACAAATGCATATTTTTATCAGTTTCAATAAGAAGGTGCGAAGAAAACCCTAATTTTTTTCGCGGGGGGGAAAACATAATCAATGTTGAGCTCTTCTTCGTATCGTCCTTTAACTTTACCTTCTCTCTCTAGAATTAGGGTTTCCAATCGTCCTGTTAGATTATCGCCTCTTAATCGTACCTTTCGTGTCGCTAATTCCAGTTTCAGCTCCTCGAAATCTGTGAGTTGTTCGTTTCTTCAGTTGTCGGTTTAATGTTTAGTTGTGATTTTTATTAGTTCGCAGTTAAATTTGTTGATTAACTAACTAACTAACTAAGTGTTGTTGTTGTTGTTTTGTAGAAATGGAATATACGTTGCTTTAGGCGAGAAGAATTTTCAGCAGAAGATTTGAAACCGGAAATAGTCGAAGATATTTTATCTGAGGAATTACTGAAACCGAAGCTCGATAGTGCGAAACTAGCTAAAAAGGATTGGAGCTCAGGTTTTCATGAGGTAATTTCGTAGTTATCGTAGCTTATATGCAAATATATATGGCGGCTTTATGAATGTTATGTTTTGGTGAATGAATTGTGATAATTTGTCGACATATTTGAGCTGCAATAGATGCCTAAGCTTTTGTTTAACTATGAATTTGTGGTGAACGCTCTTTCGTGATTGATGTAATTTGTACCAGTCGGTGAATCGGTAATTTTCTGATCTCTCTCTCCGGACTGGAAACAGAATAATGAGTAAAGTAAGGGAGTCTTACTCGTAAACGTGACTTTTAGTTCGCTACGCGTTGTATTGAGATCGCACGTTCATACTCCAAATCCAGAAAATAAGGCCGTGTGGACTGTGGAGGGGAGATTTTTAGTACAATGTGTGTATGGTGTGCATAAAACAGTTTTATTGATTCCTTGACAGTGGTCTAGTGTAGGGAGATGTTTATCTAGTAAAACGCAGTTTTGGAAACTTTTCTGTGTGTACGGAGTTTGGACGCAGTGAGTTTTCGATGTCGAAGCAATGTTTTGTTGCTTTTAATTCACCCCTCGAAGTTATAAGCAGAGCTTGTTTGTTTTATATGGCCTATTTGCTCTTAACGAGTTCTGACGGAGTTGTTGGGTGAAGTTGGCAAGTAGAGGACGAATTAGGAGTGATTAGTCAATGATACTCCGTAGTAAACAGTGTAGATGAGTAACCCATTAAACATAGTGAAAATAGTGCAAGATGTTTATGACGCAAACACGAGCAGTATCTTTCATTTCGTGATTACCCTCTAGAGAAGTCTTGTATTTATTTGTGATCGTAGTAATTTATTACTCGTAGTAGAATGGATCTTCCTTTTTTTGGACTAGGATTCTGATGCATACAATGACGTGTTTCAGGTAGTCAATGCAGTTTTTAAAGCAATTGGGGATCGGTGGACTGTACCATGGACAGGGGAGACTATTTTGCAGGTACATCATCTCATCATTAAGTATTGCTTTTAGTAGGATAGAACTTGTCGTGAAGAATGACTCAGCTTATGTGAGATTCTTAAAGTTTGCCTTAATGTTTTCCGTCTCCTTTTTCCAATTTTCTCTGAAAATTGAATGCTTGTCATGTGACTTAGTTGAGAACTTAATTTTAGAGGCTATTAAGTATGCTAGGTGGATTTTGTACTTTGTTTAGCTTTTATCTTTTTTGTGATCTTTTTTGTTTAGCTATTAAGTAATGGTACATATCTAAGAGTCGGACTCGCCATAGACTCAAATTTTGAGATACGTGTCCTAAAATACGAATTCGGGTACGGAGACACGTCCTTGCTACATTTCTTTTCAGATAAGCAAGAAATATCTCGAGTTTCTAATTGTAAAATTGATGAAAAAGATATGTGGAGTATGTGTGGTCTAACACTACTCTAACGTTGTCGAAAATCGTACTACATGTTTCATGTAAGAGTATTCATTTGCTTTAGGCCGCCTGTTGTTATCATGGTGAAGTGTTGGAATAATAAGTGTCAGGTTGTGTCGTGTGAGACACAGTTATACTTCCTGATGCTTTGAAAGATCGGCTGTGTGATTTATTGATTTCTCTGTTAATTTAGGTTATGCTATTGTGGGTTGCTGCATTTTGGTTTGTGGGCTCCTGGGTGATGCCATTTACAGCTCACATAGCTGGCTTTAGTAAAGAGTCGTTGACATATCGAGGGCAAGCCTTATATAGTCTTTTGACCGACGTAACCGAGGGATTAGCAGGCATTGCAATCCTCCATAGATGTCTTTCCCGTTTCCGACCTCTTCCGCCAGGTTGGTTTAAATTCAGCCTTAAAGGGAAGTGGTATTTCGACGTTGCTCTTGGGTGCCTCATGTTTCCGTTGGTTAATCGTCTTTCTCAATTCAACCTTGACTTACTACCTTTGTTACCTTCAACGCCCGTCACACTTTCAAGTGTTGAACAGTCTATTTTGGCGCGGGACCCGGTCGCAATGGGTTTGTATGTGGTGGTTGTTTCGGTGTGTGCTCCGATATGGGAGGAGATTGTTTTCCGAGGTTTTCTTCTCCCATCTTTGACGAAATACATGCCAGTGTGGTGCGCGATACTGGTAAGTTCAGTTGTATTTGCTCTTGCACATTTCAATGTACAGAGGATGCTTCCGCTAATTCTTCTGGGGGTTGTTATGGGTACTCTTTTCGCTCGTTCGAGAAATCTCGTGCCCTCTATGTTGTTGCACAGCTTGTGGAATGCATTTGTATTTTTAGATCTTATGAAGTAAAAAAAAAAAAAGAAAAAAACCCTTGTGATTTTACCAAATGAGAATTAAGAATTTGTTAGCAATTAATATAATCTCAATTGAAGTTTGCTGTACAGAGTTGTTCTTTGACACCACAAATCAACGAGTCCACTTATTTGATGCTAAAATTTTCGTGTCGTTTGTATGCTAGACTTGATTTTGTTAGGTGGTGTTTTCAGAGTTATTGGCCACCACAAAAGAACAAGCACTAGTTTGACGTAAAATCGTCAACTTAATTTGGTTTTATTAACTGTGTTTTCGGCTTGTAAACTGGATAAAAATGATTGTTGAGTAGTCATTTTAAACATTGCGAGATAATTGGCCATGTGAACTGTGCTGATCATTCCGATTTTACTCGTGAACAGTCTCATTTGTTAGACTTGTGTACATACGAGCGTTATGATATCTTGTGCAACCAAAACACAAATTTCATGTGAGATTTTATAAAAGGCCATCAGATTAAACAAAACCCCTTCTGCTTGGCGAAAACAGAGCTACAATCCATTGTTGGGTAGAGTGTAGCATTTTTATTCTGACATGAAAGCATGTTGAATTGTGAGATTTGCGGATGACGAATCAAAAACCGCCTTTATTTCGACTAAATTAAATTCCTCCTCAGCAGGATGTTTAACGCCGTAGTTGCTAACAGGGATAGGGTTTGATAGTAGCTTCACTCCTTGCCTCCAAAGCCTATGATCTACACAAAAGCAAAGCAATATGATTAGTGTGCAAAGTGTCCGAGTTACTGGTTTTAGGGACCTTTTGATCGGTCAATGTTCAAATTTTGATTTTTTCTTTTATTTTTTTTTAGAGATCATGTTCATTTAGACTTATTTTTTATTTAGTTTAATTCAACTCCTCAGGATATAACTCTTTTCTATTTACGCCTTGTTTGAATCAACGAAATGGAGGGGAAAAAAACAAAGAAAGGGAAGAAGTGAAGGAAGGGGTTCGGAAAAAGGAGAGTGCAATTTTATCCTCCAATCTTTTCGTTGTTGGAGGGGAAATAATTTGCTCGGAGAGATTAATGATCCATTTTCTCTATCGTTTCACCTTCAAAAAGCTAAACTAAACGATGAAAATTATCTTGTTCCAAGTCCCTTTCCCTCCAATTGCTTCAGTCCAAACAAGGGGTCAATTTTTACCCATATAACCTATGGAAAGACTTGTTCTTTACATCTTCAATTGTTCGAAATCTAAATTTTGAAAATTTCTAAAATTCAGTAATTTTTTTTTTTTTTTTTAATACTTATGCTCTTAAATTTTCAGAAATTATAAAAAATATTGAAGTGTTTGACAAGTTTTCCGAAAATAAGATAAAAAAAAAAATTGTCCTAACAACATCGCCAACGCAATATTTCAGATAGAATTAATACCTGGGCCAGTTGATACTATAATATCATTTTCTGCATCCAACACCCAGTCAATCCAAAGCACAAAGCCATGACATATACCTCTCTTGTTAAATTCAACCTGTAATCGCAGAACGATATTTTGTCACATTCAAAGCAGAATTAACGTGTCGGCTTGCTCCTCTCAAAAGTCTGCCAACCAGTTTTCGACAAAATGTGCATCGCCACGCTTACCGATGCAAATTACTCCGTACAATGCAATAAAAAGGACTCTGTTGTTTATCGTTTGTTCTGTTTAATTAACTAACGCCTCCAGATGAATTTGAATCGTGGCAAACTACTAAATGTATTAACCCCATGCATGGATGTACCTGAAGTACTACTAACTTAAAACCATCGTCGAGCATGAGTATGTCGAATTATCCTCAATGAATAAGTATTACTCCTAAAACTGAGAAATACGACACATTTAGCTGAATTAGAGTTATGATATGTACCTTGGTTTCTCCGGAGCAACAACTCATAGGTTTTGAGAAGTCAAACTCCATGAGTGTGAATTGTTCGCTCAATTCCTGTCAGTCGCCAATTACATGTCACATTAGTGAGTGAGTATATAACTGATCACTCATGTAACAAATATCGTCTTAAGTAGTTTGAATTAAAGTGTCACAGAAAAGGGAACAAAATGTCACTACACCTCTTTCTCTCCGCATTGCCAAACATAACAGGGCAGCATAGGGCTCTCGACGGGCGATGGTAAATCACCGCATGCACCAAGCATGGGATTTGCAACCGAATGATCAAACCCTTCAATTTCTCCTAGACTACGACGACTTGTCCATAGATCCTAGGACAAGAACTTATAACGTTCATTATTCTACCGCAGAACACCAACGCTCAACAAAGCTATCTCATATAAAGGGTACTTACAGGAAGAGACATGGCACAAACTCGTAAAAGTCCTTTGCAAGGAACAACATGTGCATCACTGGACAACACTCTATCGAGCCTCGTTCTCTCTTTCCTGAATACAATCGTAAGGATGGAGACCATTCAGTGAGTCGTAAAGCAAAAAATATTGAAGAACTTAACTGTACATACATGGATAAACAGTAAGAACTGCAGTAGCTGTAGAGTTGCACATTATCGAATAACATACACTGCCAGATACTTATCCACTACATCCCAACAAATAGACATGTAGTATATCATAGTGTTTGCGAAAATTCCGATGCACTTACCAAAATCTCAGATTTTTCCATTGGGTTTCACAGCCATAATAGAAGGGCTCTCCAACCAACAGGTTAACCTACAAATAGAGATTAAACACTCGATAGATCAAACAAAAGTGTAGAAAATTTTCACTATTTGCATAGCAACGGTTGATTGATTTGATACCAAATGCATGAGAGAGGATGATACTGAAAAATACCTTTTTATTAGCCACATCTTGCGTTACCATGCAGTCTTGCCGATGGTCCAGTAATTTGAGACGGTTCAAATTAAACTGATTTATTTCGGCAAGACTTTGGAGATACTGAAGACCTTTCTGTCGCAGCCCTGGAAATAATAACATTACATGTGAAGTTTTGCATAGATGAGTTAAGGCCATAGCTAAGAAAACACTGTCATCCGCAACTAAGCAACATTGGAAATCTCTTCTGCACATCTGGAGAAGAAAGTGGAAGAAAATTATAAGGATTCGGAGATAGAGAGCAGCAAAAGCGTGAAAAAAGCTGAGAAGTGAGGCCCTAAACGTGTCATTGTTGAGTAATACAGATAACTATGATGTAGATGGGTGCAGAATTATTTTTTTAAAAAGATGTTGAATGCATAGGAACCCTTAATTAGTCAAAGACGAGGGTTGTTGAAGCATTACGGAAATGTTAATATTGAAGTGAGCAATTGAGTCGAAAAGTATGCAAAGCTTGTGACGCTTAGTGAGTATAGAACGTCATTTAGATGAGTTAAGGCCATAACTAAGAACACACTTACAGCATTTTGCAGAGCTGTTAGTACAGAACGTCTCCAATTACCGTCAGAGTAGGTTGCTATTTTTTCCGGTGACAAATGGATCTGAAAATCTTTGCTCTCATTTGTTTGGCTTTGACCCTCCAGATGATAAGAGACACTAATATCTGAATGAATAGCATGTAATCGAACATCTTCACCGCTTGATACTGGTAATCCCTGCCCAGGAACAAACCAAACACACTGTTTCCAGTGATCACACCAGTGACTGCCACCTTGCAAATTACCGAGCTGTGTCAGCTTATAAGAAAGGTGGTGTCTCATTAAAGTGAACTCAACCATGGCAATGACTTCATGATGTGAGATATCAAAATATAAGAATTAAGATATTTCCTCTGTTCCATTAGATAGTATATGTTTGCTTTACGCACGTACATTAATACACATTTTCTTTTAATCATATCTTTAGTTACGTATCACTAAAAAAATTAAAATTTTGATTTGTAATCTACTCAATAAGACAGTTTAAACAATATAGATCACATGACTATTTTTTATTTCATATATTAAAAGTTAAATTGAAATTCTCTTCACTTATGTACTCAAAAAGACAAATGTATAAATCCTAATGGAACAGAGGAAGTATATGATTGCAGAAAGGACATTAGTAGATATTATCTATATTAATAATAAGGTCAGAAGAACATATATTTACATGGCTTCTATATACGGAGTATTTTTGAAGCTGACTACAACTCCACAATTAGAATGTATACGTTATACATTGTCAACAACACCATGTAGTTTTAAGTTTTAACTTTTAAAAGTGTAGGTGATTTACCAGGAAGTTCAGTCTGCAGTTCTTTTATCCATTTTGGTGCAGTGGAGTAAAAGATTGTTCCTTCTTGATCAAGCTGGAGAACCCACCTAAGCAGAAGACAGAGCTACTGTAATAAGTAAGACAGGAAATGACAATCATCTGTTTAATATTAGTGGAGGATATATCAAATACCAGGAGACAACAGCATTTACGCTTCCGTCATCAGTAGCATTTATATGTACTGTTACCTCCCCAAAACTCTCAGGCCGTTTCCAGAAGTCAAATTCGAAGATTTTGAAGGGTTCTGAAAGCTGGATGGATGTCAATTTAAGTAACAGTCATTGCTCATAAATAGAAGTCTGGTTCAATATATTAAAGCAGCGTTTACCAGCTTTATTTCTTCCCGCAATGAGTCACAATGCATAGGAAGCTGTCGAGATTTAATTTGCAAAATGGATTTCAGTTCAGTAGGTGCAAGACGAACGCCATCTAATGTGCACTCCTCTGTGTTATATAGATCATGTAGCTTCCATAAGAAGTCGCTTTCAACTAACTGCAAACAAAACATAGTTTCGCAACTTTCGTTAGACAGCGATAAATGATACAAAGTACAAAGTATATATTTTGGAAACACAGCATTACTTTATATTAACAGACCACAGAATCATTCACATATTTAAAGGCTTCTTTGTAACCTATCACTATTAGAAGCTTAATGATGACATGGAGATGTTACACAGATCAAATCACCCTAGGATTTTCTAGGCTTTCAGAAATAGGCTTTAAAAGGTAAAGCTCGAACAACGACAATACACGGGACGAAATACACAGACGTTGTAAACAAATCATGAGTATACACAAATAAATCAAAGCTGTATACTCGGACAAATAGACTGTCAAATAACTTCTGGACATTTAACCTGGCCATATGTTATTGCTCGGTAAGGTACAGTCTTAGGACTCTTCACCAGAAGATGATCATGTGCATGCTGTAAAGTAGGTATCAAACCTTCTCCTAGCAACTCAGAGTCCAGAATCTCGCTAACCTGCATTTTAGTTTCCAACAAAGGTCAGCAGGTACTCTAGTGTTCAGTTACTGGGAACCTAATGGAAATAAAATATGATATAACAAGTCTCAAAACAGTAACAATTTTTATGGCTCATGGGCTCGTGCAATGCGTCGTATGAAAGGAGTTAATGCATTACTTTTTGTATCTCAACTTCTAATATCTGACAACATTCTTAAAGCGTCATAGTTCACATGTGTCTTTCTCCTAATAACCTTCGTGTAGGAAATTCCCAGATTAACGTAAGGATCAAGAGATTGAGATACTGACATGGCACAACCCAAAACTTCTGAAAAAAAAAAAAAAAACTTTTCGAGAAGGCTCAGCAAAAATGAGCTTCGCACCGTAGATTACTCAAGTTATGCAGATTCATATGGTCTTTCAGAGCTGATATTCCTAGGATATCAGCGACGATTTCAACCACACAAGTACACAACCACATTGTACATTAATTTCGAAGCTGGATATTATAGAGATTGCTGGTCACTAAAAAGTGAATGCATCGTTGTCACTGATGTACTGCACCAAGCAATGGCGCCATTAAATAACCAGAGGATTAACTTAAACAGTTGCACTTAACAAAGTTCAGCACCGGAGGACTAAAGCCAAGAAATTCCAAAGATTCAGCACTCTAGACTGAGATTCATTGTGTATGGAAAACCAGGAAGAACAGCCACTTATTAACACTCATCACAAGCAAGAGGGACAGCAAAATGAATATGTGATGTGGCCCAGCTTAGCTTACGACAGATTCCCGGGCAACGCCAGCACTGTACACCTATTATTATGACCAAATTGACCACAATCGATGAAAGGTAGCCGGAAAACCATTCAATTACAATCACAACCTAAAGTTGCACTGTATGGCCTTTACACTCATGCAATGAAAATTTTCTGATGTTCTTTTAAAGTCTTCTATCTTGTCCTGTAGGTCCACACGCTTCCATATCAGATGCATCACTGCATATATGGAGGGATGACTTGTGAGAATCAGATGTTTCAGACAATAGAATTTTCAACAGCCAACTAAATTCCCGCTTCCCCTTTTCTTCAAATATATTATTGAAACAGACTTGAGCGGTCAACTCATTTTTGGTGCATATATAGCTTTTAATGCATTAAAAAACAAGAACTTCAACTTTCTACATTGAAGTTATTTAGGTTAGTAGAACTGCAAGCAGAACTTTGTGCACGGCTTCATCATAGAACCTCAGAGTCTTCCCAGTTCCCACATCAAATACAGATTCAAAACCTCAGTAAAGTATGGATTCAAAACTATTACACATTCAGATGAGATAGCAATGTTGAGTTCCTATGTTGTGGCGATGCAGGAAAAAAATTCAAAAACAGTTACACATATAATTTGTGTCCTGTTTTCTTACGAGCATTGAACTTGTTTACATGGACTAAATAACTTAATCTAATGTTTAAACGATGATGCTCCACATCAAAGGACATGTCATAACAATATGAACTTATATCAGATATCAATGTAAATGAATGATAAACCAAACAAGAACATGTTGAAATAGTGTCATAGTTGAATATACCCACAAGTACATCTGCTCGAGTACTGATGTCAATGCCAACATTCAGTTCATCTGATCGCTTGTTAATAACTTTAATTTTCCTCTCCATACCATTTTGACGCAAAATTTTTCTCATCAGTTTCACCATTGGAAGGTACGACTCGCACGCCGTTACACTCCCTCTGTCACTATCTGCCCCAGCTCGGTCACCGATGTCCATTGCACGCGCAGCCATCATCGATAGTAAGCCAGTACCAGCACTAGACATATTTCCCCAATATATCAAAAACGAAAAAATAAAGATTCGCTTTAAATTAACAGTTACTTTCTTAATTGATACTCCCTATATCCCAATTTAAGTGTCCCCATTCTATTTTAGGTTTGATTTAATTAGTGGTAATAAAAATGGGTTAATTTTTAGAATTATTTGTTACTCCGTAATAATTACTATAAATAGAAAGGAAACACTTAATTTGGGAAAATTTTAATGGGAATGAGGACACTTATTTTGGCATGGAGGAAGTAGGTCGTATAAAACACAGACATCATAACAATAAGTGAACGATATATCAGGCTATTCTGCACCTAAATGTGCCAGACAAATCAGATCACATTACAAGCTTTTTTTTTCCGTTAATCCTATCAAACGTGCCAAAAGACATCTCATGCGGCCATTAAATCCGACAGTTACTAGGCTACAGTTCACTTATAACCTGCTATGATTTCATGTCGAACTAAATTACCTAGTATCAAAGCAATGTAAGAAAGATAATAGAAAGTCGGATGACGGGGATGATCATAGTCATGAGTTTTCATTCAGCAAGCATCTACGTTCTGTTTTAAAGAGACGTGGGCTTTCATAACAAATAGCAGACGGAATCAAGAAGTGATATTACTTCAATGCTTCAATACCGTAAAATACTAATACAAAATCACTTTAGATATTTAGGCCTTGAGTTAAAGCCATGCTCACAGTTCTCTGAAGTAACGACTACTCATCAAAACCACAATAGCATCTCACATAACTTGCGCGTATTGTAAATAACCACTTTTGAATACTTTCATACTCCTTTTTTGTCACATAGTTTAATGAAATTGCACGAATATAGATTTGGCATCCTAAATGAATCTTAAACGCTTACTAATTGAAAATTTGAAATAACACTTACAGAGTACATCTCATATTTTTTACGACTCACCTAATTTTTTTTTTTTTTTTTTTGATGACGAGGGGGTTGAGTTCCCCCGGGTACATGCATTCCCGCACCACCACATGTACCATGTAAGTCACCCCCGACGGGGGCTGCGGTGGCCAAGTAGTGTGCTTTGGTTTTTTATTTTTTTTTGGTCCAGATGGGATTTGAGCCTGGGACCTCACACTTTGTTGCACACTTCCAGGTTAACCCAAATTCCACCTGGCAACCACCACTTGGTTACGACTCACCTAATTAACGCTTGCTTGCTTTCCAAAATAAACATATCTAGCAATTCGATGTGTCACTTCAACATTTCACTTCTATGTCGTGTCCTGTATCCTACACTCAACACAAATCCCACATTTTGACACTTCATTTTAGATCAAAAACAAGGATTTGTTTTTTTTGTTTTAAGTATTTTTTTTCACGAAATAGCCATTTACAGCACTCCAACACTTGTCACTGAGTCTAATAAGCGAAATAGGACCGATTCACTCCAGCAACTATTCTCGAAGCGCTCGACGAAATCAATCATTCTGAGTATACGAGAACTAAACCTAATTTGCCTTTCAGACGACTATCTCGAATGCACCTCACTAAATCGCACCACATGTGCTGTAATCATGTCATTCATTCATTCAATCAATTCAAAAATCAATAACTTCAAACAAACTTCTAACCATATAATCAATCAAAAAAACATCAAGAACAACAACATTAACAAAAATCGTCGAAATAAATACCCGATATCGAGGACGTGGCAAGGACGAGTAACGGTTTTCTCAATAGCTAAACGATAAGCTTTGTTTCGGGCGGTATCGTTGAGCATATCGAGGTACGACGTCATAGCGAGGTCGACGGCGGGAGAAACGGCGTCGTATTCATCGACGACGATCCACTCCGAGTTACCGGTGAGCGGGTCGAGTTTGAGTTGAAACATCCGCTGAGTTGACTCGGAGGACATGGCTCGAGTTGCCGCACGAACACGGTGGCGACGATGGTGGTAACGGTGGTGAGAGAAGTAGTGGTTCGGTGGTGGTGGTGGTGGTGGTGGTGTTTTGGTATTTTGGGGGAAAATTAAGGAACACATTTATGTGGGGGTTTATTACTACTGTACGAGTTCACTTATTTGATTCGATTCAGCTTTATTTAGTTGATTCGATTAAATTTCACTTGATTCGATTCAAAGACGCTTATGTTATTTAATCAACTTCATTGATTCACCAATTCGATTGATTGATTCGATTCAAATTTAAAAATTCCGAAAGAACAGGTTCTAATATACTAGAATGGCTTTGGCGGGAGAACATCGGCCGTTTTAATTACGGAGTAGTTTTTTTGTTCACACTTAATTTTGTTGAATTTAATCGAATTCATCGATAATCGAATACAATTTAAATTAGTACGGAGTATAATCTGGAGTATAATCTTGAGGAGCAACAATTTGATGAACATGAAAATTAAGTCAAAAATAACATGGCTTCTAGACTTGAATGGCTTATGCACATAGAAGATCATGGGGTCCCAGAACACCGTGTCGTAAATTATTTCGACTATTTAGTCCATTTTACTTTGAAAAAAAAATTATTTTTATTAAATTTATATACGAGTAACAAAAATTTTACGAAAGAAAATTAAGACCCTATAATTAAATAGATTTAAAACTAATTGTTTGAATAGATGTAAAACTAATAATTGTCAGGAATTTAACCCAGACATATTCTTGAGAATTTATCATAAATAAGTTCTTGAGAAATGAATTTCTATGCTATCAGATGGATTATGGATCTAGTGAAATTTAGATAAGTTCAATAAATACGGAGTATGAAATAAGATACTTTGTAAGTTTTAGATGTACTTGAACAAAATCTATTAAATTGAGTTTGAGTCGACATTGAACAAGGCCATTTGTAGGGAGAAGCACTGGTTAGACCGAGACTCAAATTGGCCAATGCGCTTTATCGGGCATGAGTTCTTTCTAATTTATCGTCTCGTTTTTCGTGGATTAGCATCTCGAGGGATCGTGATCTAATTACTAAATTTTAAAAATAATTGGATTATACTTATGTTGTAGTTCTCCTTAACCCCGCATTATTTTTTTCTCCTTTTTTCAGTATAAAATGCATAGGTCGGGATAATAAGCGTCCTCACTATCCGTCAAATACCAAAATACGAGTAATCTCTACAAGGCTCTTCCATACAAAACGCATAGCAAAGCTGAATTGAATTATGAAGTCCTTACATTAGCAAAGAATCAATATGCCAGCCAAAACATAGGCAGTTCGAGTCTCACCGAGAAACCCTCCAATAAGTTCTCGGTAACAGTGTGATTCAGCGAGCTACAAACACGTAAAACACCAGTTAAATCCGTAAATCTTACCCTCTCATCAAAACAGCCACAGCTCCTGGCAACGTCACTCTTATCAGTGCGTTTTCTGGTTTTCTGATCACCGATTCGAATAAACAGACGGAGAAATGAATATTGAGATACATCACGCTTTCTTCAAGATATAACCCATAATTATCCCAATTAAGCCGACTAATATCACGAGCATGAATGAAACGCCCCCTTGGCCTTTGCTAGCCTCTCGCCTCAAAAGCTCCTGCATTTGAAAATTCCCGAGGGGGTTCGTAAGGTAGAGGATTAGAAGAATCACGTCATATGACACACTCATAAATCTTGTACGAGGCTGTCTCATTGTGAGACCAACCTAATAAGAATTAACAGTTCATATTTCTCGGAAAATTGAAAGGGTGATTGAGGTGGTATTATACAATGTATAGTGGCCACACGATGCCACTACCTGTAGTAGAAATGTAAAATGTTGGCTTCCGAAAATAAATCAAGATTATTCATATATTCAACAAAGATAATTCTAGATTTCAAGCGTCGTTTGAAAAAGAGCGCGCTATTGAAACGCCTTGGGGCTTGGGGTGCTTTAGGTGCACAACTGTGCAATATCCGTATCATTTTCAATCTATATGCTTATATACCCCATCCACATTGATCACTTTGCCTTATTTTTCTCCTTTGGGCTTTGGTTTTTAATATCGGAGGAAAAAAAAAGGGCATTGTTGCCAAAAATGTTACTTGAAGTATACGAAGTACAAATATGTTTCCCAAAATAATGTGCTCTTCTCTAGTGTACCTAAGGACGCACTTTTACCTTCCGCCTTGCGCGTTATCACAAGGGGTGCGCCTCGCGCCTATTAAAACTAATATTTCTAGCTCGGCATTAACTAGTTAAAGTTAGAACAGAGTCAAACTTAGAACCTCTATGTTGCTTGGGGAGTGATTCGTCGTTTCTTGACTCAGAAAAAGCAGAACACAGAAATTAACAAATAAACAGCACCAAAATTGGAGGGTAATGTAGACGGTTCATGAATGCTGAGTCACGAGGAATGAAAGTTACAAAGGCAAAAAAAAAAAAAAAACGGCAGTCAGACAAGACATTGCAAAATAACTGAAAATCAAAGCAAAGGTACGAACCAGCTCCTGACGCAATTTAGTATTTTGTTGGACAGCAACATTTTTCTCTTCCGTCAACTTTGCAATAAGAGCTTTAGCCTGAAATTTGGCAAAAATTTGAAAATTATTCACGAACCCATACAGCAATACAATACAACTATCATGATTCACAAGTCACAAGTTAGATTAAGAAGCTTGAAAGAAATGGTATCCACAAATTAGTTTCCACAATAGTGTGTATGGCCAAGACCACAGACAAGTGTAAGTCGATATTTTTTAAAACACTGCACAAAGATTGAACTTACAGTACTTGGATTGAACGCGTACCAATAGCCTATTGAAGAACCAAAAAAGTTTACTTATGATGGCAATTCGTGAAATGGCTCGATGGAAATCAAAAGGGACAAATCCAAGTACGTTTTACACCAACTCCTAAGTAGAATAATTTCAGTACATGTAATCTAATATATTGCTGGACAGATGTCATCAAGTCAAAGCACTGTACAAACCAAAACAGATTAACGATAACTGCTCAAATCTATAATCGATGCACAGAGCCTTTGAAGCAATATACTTCCTCCATTCATAAGTGTGTAGAATCTTCATAAGTGTGTAGAATCTTCGATATAACTTTTAACATACAAAATTAAAAACAGTCATGTGTGATCTTGTTTTAATCCTCTTATCGAGCACATTATTAATATCAAAATTTTGAAATTTTCGAGAATACGAAACCAAAGATATGAACGAAACAAAACGAGTATTGATGTACATGCATAAAGCAAACGTATACAACCTATTGGAATGGAGGAAGTAATAGTTAGTACTAGTATATTGTATGGTTTGCAGGCTTGCAGCGTATGAATCAAGGCAAGCAACAATGTACAGAACCCCAAAAGGCAGTATAAAAGACAACAAATCCTTAAACCTTGACTAATGTCAGCTACAACAGTGGTCTGGTCATTTGCAGCAGAAATGCCACCCCAAATTGTTCCCGACTATTTACAATGGGACTAACGACTCATTAAGCTTGGCTTCTGAATGCGGTGAATAGCAACGAAAGGCAAACATATCCCCCTTACCTTAATTTGGGTAGGAGAAATGATAATGAACTGGAACATAAAATCTCAAAAAGATATTCCCTCCATTCATAAACATTCACATCCAACCCCTTTTTTACACTATTCATTCAAGTCGATAGTTTTTTAAATTTCTTTCAAAGAAATCAAGAAAATATAGTCATGCGATTTTGTTTGATACGGTTTAATAATTGCAATATGAATATCAAATTTTTATAATTTTTAATAACGTGAACTATATATATTAACGTCCCAACATTTACGTTCGCAAACACGGAAAAGCAAATGATGTGAATGGATTTGATTGGAGGGAGCAACATCTACTTCCTAAATTTTTGCTACGTGTTCAAGTTAAGGAACTTGGTATAAACATTGAACGGAGGTTTGGTGGAGATCAAAACAGATTACTGATGGTTAACAAACTTGCATCCACACATTTTTGCAGGCCATGTAAAACAGATTCAAAGTCATCAAAGAGCCACTAAAGAAGCCAAATACAGAATATATAACATACTCTCACCCAACAAATGTTAAAAGGAAACAAAACAACGAAAAAGATAAAAACAAACACAGCCTTATACGAGTAGTTATTCAGCACTCTGACCAAAGAAAATAAAATGCAAGAACCAACATAGTGGCCTTAAACTATAGACATCGAATAATTGAATGATCAAAACACACAAAACAATCAGGCTACATGCACTTGACCAATTCAAATAAAATGAAAAAGCAAACGATGGCCGATGAAGAAACTTTTTGTTTTACCTCTGTAGATTTATCCTGAGAATCGCCAAATGCTCTTGTTCCCTGCAATCAAAATTAAGGCACCATTAACAATGCCATCTACGAAAGTAAATGTAAAAGATGCCACATGACAGAATATTGAAGGCACTCACAGCAGAAGACTCGGAACCGATCAGATGTCCGTTGTCAGAAACAGAACCCCTAGGAGAATTTCCTTCTTCTTCGCCTTCTGGAACGGGTGAGGGCCGTTGCGGTGGAGGTAGATAAACAACTTTCAATTTGCACTCCTCGACTACATGCCCTGCCTCCTTGTTGAACTGAATTCACAAAGCGGAGTTTAGAGAAAGTAAAAATATTTATTTGATAGAATATTTACCACTTTCAAGTCAAATCACGGAATGTACATTATAAATAGAGTACGTTTCTATTAAAAAAAACTTAAATAAAAAGGGTGGGATATTCTATGCTATACCCCCGAGTTTCTTTGTTTTCTATGTTGTACCCTTACCTTTTAAAAATTTTATGGTGTACCCCTGAATGTCATAATTTGTCCCTACTATGACCATACTAATAGCCTCAACTAGTTTGGTCACTTATTTAACTTACTAACTTACGCATAAGTCCGACCGATTGCTTATTAACTATTCATTTGAATATAAATGCATTCATCACAAGTTAACATGCCTAATAATCCACACCACCATTAAAAAATCATGCATAAATCAAATAAAATATTTATTAATCAAACATTATACTTCATGATAAAATGTGGTTTTAGAGTAATCTTCGACGACTCATGTAATAGGTTGATTTGGTGCTGAGTGGTATTGAAAAAAAGTTAAACAAAAGTGTTGGAAAAGGATAACCATTAATGGGTGCTCAAGAAGGGTTAACATAAGAGAATAATTGTGAAGTTTAAGGTATATCTTAGATTTTCAAAAACATTGGGGTACAACATGGAGAAGTGAAAAACACAGGGGCGCACCATAGAATTTTCCTAAAAGGGTCACTAACACTAATTATCTAATCACGAAAAATAACTATAAAAACATTGCCGTAGTACCACGGCACCCACAACTAGAATATAACAGCATCGGTTGTTTCCATATGATCAACAATGAAAGCCGTGTCAAAATCACAACAAGTAACTGATACGGAGTACTTCATAAAAAATGAAGCAGAGTCATTTTAGTGCACCATTTTACACTAATAACTAAAATCACAAATGATATAAAAAAAGTTACAGGTACGCAGGAATAAGCATTGGTGATAACGGCTATTAACAAGTAACAATAACAAAATAATCACAAATATATCGATGGTATCTAAATAGTCAAAGATAATACATAAGGGGTAACTTAAAGTTTGAGTAAATTAGTTCTACACTCAATTAACGTGATACAGTTTTACGAAAGTCTTTGCATAGAAGTGTCAATTTACAAGGGATCCAAAAACGTGCAACTGAATTTTCCAAACTTTAAATGAGCTTCACTATTCAACCACTATTCTAAAAAATCAAAATTTGCTTAGACAATTACAGCATCAGAACTTTTCTAGTGTTTTTAGGTGTTTTCAGCCTCCAAATACAAATCTTTGCAAACACCTCGATGTTATAAGCTATAAACCATAACTTTAAACATCAAATATCAACTAAAAACCGCCAAAAACGGGAAAAAAATAAATAAAATGCTTCTGCTACTATTCCTTGCAAAACACCTATTGAAAAACACGCACAAATCTAAATAATTTTGATCAAATGCATGCAAGTGACCACAAACACATCGAAAACTTCATGCACTAAAGAACTTCACTACTATTCAAGCACTAATTCTACAGCATCAAAGTCATTTTCAAACTTTCAAAAAACCGAAACACGAGCAGCAATTACCATCTCCGGCGTGATATCTTTAACTGAAGCGCCATGCGGCGCAATTGCGCTCTGAAGAAGAAATTTATCCTTGCATTGCAAATCAGCAGGTGCCTCCTTTTGCGCTTGCATAGTTACTACCACATAAAAACACAAACAAAACAACACATGCATTTCAAATACATCGACGACAACATCACGAAAACGAAAACGAAAGAATTATCAAGAACTAGGTAATTATCATTATCATCAAAATTGACGCGCACCTACAATGTTACATGTTGATCGAGGCGAAATTACGCCGGTGTTCGGACGAACGCAGTATTTCTTCGGATTCGTAGTTTTAACCTAAAATTCAACACAAAAAACGAAAAATTTCAGATGAATCCGCAACAATGAAGCACTAATTTCAACCGAAAAAACGAAAATTAATCAGTAATCAAGCAAAAAATCAGAGATAATCATATAATCATACCTTGAATGCGACATAATTGTCGGTTTTGTTAGATAATTGAAGCGAATCTGCGATCTGCTTCTTTAGCTCAACTAAATCAACGAAACGAAACAAAAAATAATCGATCATAAAATTCAGAAACCCTAGATTAAACAAAATTCAATCGCACAAAAAAAAAAAAAAAAAAAAATTACATGCAAATTTGAGCTCAAGGGGTTCGATGTTGAGAAGTTCGCCCATGATAAATTTTTTCAAATAATAATTTTGATTTTGATTTTGATTTTGATTTGGGAGATAATTTTTGTGAGTTTGAATTTGGGGATAAAATTTTAATTTGGATTCGACGTGGGATTGAATTGGTTACGGCCTACGGGGAAATTGAGAAGACTTTTGTGTTGGTAGTTGGATTGCCATCTAATTTAATTGAATCTTCATTAAATATGAGTACGGAATACTTTTTTTTTAAGATCAAAATTTTAGGGTAAGACCGTACGGTAAAACAACGAACGAGTAAATTGTATGACGGTTTTGTGTGTACGATAGATTATTTGTGATTAAAATGTGACCACTTTAAAGTTAGACTTCGGCTGCAATAAAGTGATTCATTCTCCATTTTTTTCAATTAAATTTCATATATTTTTTTTTTTTTTTTTTTAAAATTTTTTCCACTAAATTTCATTTCCCCTTTTAGTAATAATTTCTCTCACATACCCCACTTTTTCTTAAACATACCTACTTTTTCCCACTCACATACAATTTTTTATAATTAAACTATTATACTTTTTCTTCACCCTACCCCACTTTTTTCACTTTTTCTTAAAAATAGTGAAATATGGAAGGGGGCCAAATGGTTAAAATAGAGGGAGTATATTTTATCGACTAATCGCTCAGGGTATTTTTGTCCTGACAACTAGGGCACTAAGGCATAACATCTTCGGTAATACCATTTTATAACGTACATATAAAAGTACATGGTTAAATGTAAATTTGGTAGCCATCTTCTTCATAACTTCATATAAAATCGCGGTGAGACACGTATCTAAATTTAAAATTTTTGCTTGTTTAAATACAGATTGCCGAATAGATGTCATATACTTAGTATTTTGTATGGCTTTGTTTTTTAACTAGTAACACTAAAAAAAATTATTAAAATTAATTGCAAGATGAAAATCGAAATAGATAGACACTAAAAAATAGTTCCACAAGACCACAATATTCACGTAATTTCTATTAAGAGATAATTGTATTATAAAACATGTCAGAATATATATACAATTTTTCACATGTGAAGTTGTCCCATATTGATGATGCACTGAAAATTAAGCACATAAATCCCCCTACTATTGGTTTTAGTAATGACGGAAATCAGTAAGTTTTTATGGACATTCTCTCCCAATTTGGACATTGCCATTTGCCAGCCCATTTGTGACTCAAGTATTACCCAAGAATATTATTGTCGTTTTACATTGTAGAAGACCTTTTTTCCGCCACCAATAGGGATTTAGGCCTTGTTTGGATAGTTAAATAGGAGGGAAAAAAAGGAAGGAATGCAGCAGGGATTGAAAGGTGACCATGTTCCCTTAAAATTTTATCATGATTCGAGGAAAAACAATTAGCTTGGAGGGAAATACTGTAAGTTTAAATTTAATTGAACTGAAATATGGATATTCTAATAACACAATGAATATACAATAATAATAAAGCGGAAGCAATTAAGGATCGAGAAATAACCTCCAGCCATTGCTAATGGATTCCTGAACAGCTTTAAACCCAAATTTGTAACCCTTGTAATTTTACGGTTCCAAACCCTCGCACTCACAATATAGATGATGTATAATATTCTTAATGGAGAGTAGGTTCAGTGACCAAAATAAATAAATCACCCTCATATATATACTAGTCTTGCCATCAAAGAGTAGTAGGTGATTATGAAAATATTGTGTGTGAACAGAATAAAGATAATAGACCGAGTCAAAATAGGAAACCTTTTAGGAGTCAGTTTCTTTGATCAGAATAAACTGATTATTACCTAAAATTGGACCACATACATATTTATAAGATAGCTGAATAAGATTTTAAATATATTATCATATCAAAATAATAATATCAGAATAATATCTTATGAAAAAGTCCAACAAATACAAGAATCCATTTTACCTCATCTTTCAAATCTCCTAACTCTCATATTAACCAAATAAGGAGATGTGAGGAATTCACTCTCCGTCCCCTTTTCGTCCATCTATCTCTTTTTATCCAAACAGCCACTGTAAGAATGGATTTTGGTGAGCTTCTATGTCGAACATTCTCTCCCAATTCAAGCATGAGTAAGAGCTGGCAAGCTTGACCCGACCCGACCCGAACCCGAGCAAAAATCGACCCGATTGTTCCGAAAATATTGTGACCCGAGAACCAACCCGACCCGACCCGACGACGACCCGTATCCGACATGACCCGATAATCAGTGACCCGAACCCGACCCAAACCCGACCCGATGATGACCTGACCCGATATCGACTCGACTAAATTGACGACCCGATAATTATTAAGTTTAATTTTATTAGATTGAAAGCAAATTATTATTTAGAATGATATATTTGACTTAATAATGAAGTAATTAAATAAAATAACGATCGAAATACTTATTTTAGTGGTTAAAAATTGAAATAATTCGTTAAAATCGCGCTGACCCGATAATGACCCGACCCAAACCCGACCCGACTCGATACACTATTTGACCCGATTTGACCCGACCCGAACCGAACCGAACCGAACCCGACTCGACCCGAAAGGACACTTTGACCCGACATGACCCGAACCCGACATGACCCGACCCAACCCGAGTTGACCCGACCCGACTGACCCGATTGCCACCTCTAAGCATGACCATGCCCTCTCATTCTCTCAAGATAAACAAAACATGACTTCCACTTCATCATATTCCTATTCCTGTATATACTCAATTAACGAAATATACAAGACACAATTATCTTCTTTAAACCTTTTTTCAACAATTTCCTCTTTTACCAACACAATTACATCAACACTCGAATCTCACCATCTATATAATATATAAAAAAGCAAGTTGAAAGCAAGTTAAAAATGAAGAAGTGATTATATGATTGCCACATGTGTCTTTTTTATCTCTCATGTAACCATGTCATATATGACATGTCATTTGTAAAATAAAATAAAAATAAAATAAAATAATCAGCAAATTAATAAGGAGTTTATTGAATATTGAATGTGATTAATGGTATAACATTAAAGTGACATTTAGTATTGATCTATAAATGATTAATTTTTACTATTGATTGTTTTAAGATCTCAAGAAATTTCAATTTCTAAACGACAAATTATATTAATAATAATAGATAAAAATAAAAATATAGATGATATAAACAATACGATGAATTGGAGTGAGTACTGACACAGCTAAAATCGTATCACCCTGTCAAAATAAACCTAACAAACAACTAACAGCAGCTAGTGGCAAGCAGGATCGTATCCACAGAGAAACAGCGCAGTTTTAAGTTAAAGTCGGCGTAAACATGTCTAACTCAGGTGTGAAAAGGGGGTTTGTTTGAGACTAAAACTAAAGCAATAATAAAGTAGATCAACAAATATCAATAAGGAGAAGGATTAGGGCATCAGGATCATTATAACAGTGATTCAGGAACTCAACTCAAAAGTAAACAACATTCAATTGAAGCTATGCAAGTGGCTAGGTTTAGGAATACGCTCTCTCGAGTCAATATTAACCTTAAGCAAATTTAGCGGGCTCTCGCAACTTACTAAATTCAACTTATCAAATACGCGTGAGTCTAGTTTCAATTAGGCTTTCGATCTTAAACTGAAACAACCTAAATTCAATTCAATAAAGGCGTCCCTAAATTCAATTGATAATAAAACGGCGTAGGAAGAAACCAACTTGCACAAGTGCAATCAAAATAGCAATTAAAACATGTCCTGAATCAACTATCACAAATCACCCTAAACCCTAATTATGAAATTAGCTACTCATAATTGTAATCAAAGCAAAACATAAATAAGAATAAGACATGATGAATGCAAAAACAAGAATTGAATAAAAACACGAAATTTACGAGTACCGACAAGCTACAATGAAATCAATCTTGAAATAAACTAAACTAAAGCTTTTGAGAGTTTTGGAAGAGAAAATAAACTAGCAAGAACCTAAAAACATAAAGTAAAGCTTCCCTATGAGTTTTCAGTGATTAGCTATTTATATAAGCCCCAAATCATTAAAACTTCGAAAATAGAAAAAATCGGAGCGTCGAGAGCTCGCCAGTGGCCACGGCTGGTTGGTCCAGACCACGGCCGCTCTGACTGGCCGGGCTCGCTTTCTTGATTCTAGGCCCAATGCTTGGCCCCTTGTCTTGGGCCTTATTTTCCTCGTATCCTTTCATGTCTTTTGGTCTCGTGTATGAACTTCCGAGCTCTGCATGAGCTCAGGCTTGGTCTTCTTGGCTCGCCTCGTACTTGCTCCATCGTCTCGGGTTTTGGCTCAAAACCACCAAAACCTCGCAAAATGTAAATAAAAGGCGTGATCGAGAAATATAACAAATAGCTCGTAAACTAGCAATAATCACGAGTAAATATAAGCTAAATGCGACTGAACCGGGGGCATAAAACGAATATAAATAGCATGTATCAAACTCCCCCAAACCAAACCTTTGCTTGTCCTCAAGCAAACAGCGTCGGAGAAAATCAAAGTGACACGAACTAATCACGCTAGTATCTCAAAGTGGACGACCTATGCACATAAACATTACAACCAAGGTCTATTTCACCGAGAATAGAGCACAGGTCTCAACCGTTCACACCACATTATATCACTAGCCTCTAACGCTTACGCAAAAATAAAACTGACGACATTTGAATTCAAGCAAGGCCAACCGTACAAACCACTAACCATCATCCAATCTTTCCAAATCATTTCCTTTTTCCGTTCTTTCTTTTCTTATTTGCATTCTGTTTCCTTTTCTCGCAAATGTGGAGCATCCCTCGTATGTAGTACCGTTTAGCTTGACGTTCACTCGGTAAAAATCGCGCTCGGGTACACATATTTCCTTAAGGGTTACATTATTGCTCATACTCCCGGTCGCAACCAAATTCATGGCCACTGTGGTTACTCAAGTCAATGAGTCCCCTCCGAGAGCATCGAAGCATTGCTCCAACATATAAGAGATCATTCCAATCAAACCGCAAACCAATCAAACCAACATTCCACAAATCAGTTGCCAAGCTCGAATGTCAAAGTCGAAAGTAAACAAACGAAAAGCGATAAGAATTAAACAAATACAAGTGGGCTAGTGTTTGAGGCTCGCAATCTATTAATAGGAAACAAACCAATCGTGCAAGCTAAGGCGATAGAAAGTCGACTCAGAGATACTAAGGATCAAAGTAAATGCACTAATCAATTCTCCAAACTGGACAAAGCGGACCAAAAAGACTCGTATTTTTGTAATTTTTTTGAATTTTTCAATTCTTTTGGATTTTCATAATAAATGCACACGAAATGAAACTGCAAATGAAGTGATAAGCGCGAAAGAGCTTCCCTCCCCCAAACCAAATCACACATTGTCCTCAATGTGGAAAACAGCATAACCACAAAAGCAGAGGAGGACAAATAACATACGGGAGAGGAAAAGTAAAGCGAAAAGGAGGGTAAAGTGGGGTAAAGAATGCTCACTTGATAAAGTCGGAGCTCCCCCAAACCGAAGTAAAGTGTGGAGTGCGGCTAAAATCCACGTATGTGCGTCCAATTCAGTCCAGCTAGGCAATACTTCGGAGCAGCAGACAAGAAGCAACAAAACGGAGCAGCAGAACACCAGGGCCGGTCCGGACCGGCGGCCGGCCGGCCGGACTGCAGTCTGCACAATTCTTTTGGCGTTTTCTGTTTTCCAAAATTCTGCTACGGCCCCGGTCCGGGCCCGGCAGCCGGTAGGCCGGCTGGCATGCCTCTCGTGAGCGTTTTCTCAAAATACTAAGGACCAAAAGTCCTTTAGTGCCTGCGCGATAAAAATCACAAAGATAATACCCTCGTCCTCGCTGGCCAAGTAACGTAAAATGTCAACAAAACAAAACAAACAAAAAGTACAGAGTGCAATCAAAATACAACGTCATCGGGTTGCCTCCCGGAAGCGCTGGTTTATAGTCCCGCACGACTCTTCAAAGCTTCAAGAAAATCAAGTCAAATTAGGCCAAGGTTGTTGGCCATTTGCAACCACCTCGCTTGTCAGAACGCGTGGTCGAACGCACAGAATCCCGCTCCTCGAGGCAACTCATCGCCAAATATCAAGACGCACGCGGGATTCCTCCTCGAATCACCTCACCATATCTCCCCCGTGCTTCGAGCGACTAATCGTGGGGCTCTCATTCCCATTACTAGCAAAGATAAAGGTCACCATCAACACTTTCCTCTCCCCAAACCGGTCGTACCGCTTGCTACGACGCACTGCACAAGGAGAGACAATGAAAGGACCTCCAAAGTGTCTCCAATATAGTGAGGCGGAGGTATAGCATCAATAGTACAAACCGACTCTAATCAGACGGCGATCTCGGACACTCGACCGAGTGAAAACCAACTTCTCCCCCTGCTGTGAAGGTCAAAGTCCCATTACCCACATCAACGATGGCGCTCGCAGATGTAAGAAGGGTCGTCCTAAGATAGCAGGGATATGGGAATCCTCGGGTATGTCAAGTACTACGAAGTCTACGGGGATAAAGAACTTTCCAACCGTCTTGGGGACGTCTTCTAAAATACCTAGAGGTCGCAGAATCGAGCGGCCTACCATCTGTATAGACATGGAGGTACACTTAAAAGATGTCATGTTAAGCTTCTACGGATGGAGTAAGGGATCACACTCACACTAGCTCCTAAATCGCGAAAGCGGCATTATCAATCGTGTGGGTGCCTATAGCGCGGGGATAGAAAAACTACCGGATCCTTCACTAGGGGAGGGTTACCTCAAGTAAAACGACTACATTCCCCGTAAAAGCGATTTTGACTCTACCTCACCCAAAGACCGCTTTCCTACAAGACTTCCTTCATGAACTTAGCATAAGCAGGAACTTCACGAATTAAATCAATAAAAGGAACGTTTACCTGCAAGCTCTTGATGATCTCAAAGAACTTACTGGACTGGGAGTCCTGTTTGGATCGTGCACTCCGTGGGAAGGGTAACCTAATTTGAATTTCCGGACCCTTAACATCACCCGTAACTGGCATTGTTCTTTGCCGCTTAGCGGTCCCGGACCGGCCGATCCGGCAAACCGGCCGTCTGCGTCGTCTTTTCTGCTGCAATCGACGTGCTATCCGCTTCCCCATCACCACCAGCAGCTCCTCTACTCAGCTCTTCAGACCAAACCTGTCAGGACCATCATACGCCGCCACTCCATGGCCAATCGCATTAACATGCTCAATATTCGTCGGTTGATCGCCTGCGGAGGTAATTGACCGCACGGACGGGTCGCTGCGACGTAGCAAGTTGAGCCACTGCGTCTCGAGATGCTTAACTACCGATTTGTCTCCATTTGCATCTTTTGAGTGTCCATCTGCATCTTCGCATGGCCATCATCATGGAGCGATTTCACTAATGGGTCGGGGACAGGTGTATGTTGTGATGGAGGGACATAGGATGGCTTTTGATAGGTGGGTGGTTGTTGTTGGAAGTTTTTGTGAGGGGGTTGGTAGGGAGTGTTTTGGGGTGGTTGGGTAGTCGGGTTCTGCACATTCAGCTACGATAAGATAGCAATGGCGATCATAACCAGGTTGGTTTTGGTAGAGGCGGGTTTTGATTATAAGGTTGTGCACGCATAAACCTGCTCCTGGGGCGCAGCATGCCCCGCGGAGTAACCCGAATCGTTCCCTGCAACAGCGTTGACGTGAGCACTAGAAGAACCACCTCCGTTCATTTGGCTAATCTGCGCAGTTAGCGCAGCAACTTGACCCGTGAGCGCGCTGACGCTCCCCTTATCACGGTCATCATGTGCGGACCGCGAATTCCCCCTAGGCTTCCCGAACTGAGATGAGTGAATAGCCATCTCCTCTATTAAACCCCAAGCTTTGTCATCATCTGTATTGTTGGCAAAGCGACCCTCAGCAGCAGAATCCAAGATAGCTCGACTCTCCGCATAAAGACCATTGTAGAAGGTCATAATCATCAACCAAGTATTAAGACCGTGGTGAGGACAGTCTCTAATCAGCTTCTTATACCTGTCCCACGCCTCAGCAAGCGACTCGTCGAACGTTTGTTTGAAGCCTTGAATTTGACTCCTCATTTGGTTAAATGCGCTGCGGAGGATAGAATTTGGAGTAGAATGCAAGAGCCAACCCACTCCAATCGATATCTGGCGTCCTCCTTGCTTTAGATCAAGAATCCACCGCGGCCCGATCTTTCAATGAGAACGGAACAAAGATTTCCGTATTTGCTCCTCGCGTAATCCCTACCGCTTAATCGCCGAGGCAAGAATTCGGTGAACATTTGCATGTGCCGACCAGGATCTTCTGAGGATAACCACCGATTGATTCCGCTCCACCAAATTTAAGAAAGCGGGCGAATCTCGGTTGCCCTGCGGCGTAGCGGGCATCGTGAATCCAGTAGGAATGGATTAGGTGTAGGCACCGAGTGACTAGAAAGTTTAGGCATGGTCACTTGGTGGAGGTGTTAACGGAGTATGAGGAGGTGTGTCCTCTTCAGAGGCGATTGCGTTGCACTAGATTCCGCTTGCGGCCTTCCTCAAGTTCACGTTCGTAGGTCTCGGCCGATCTCTTTAAAGAAATTACGGCGTGCGGTGTAAAGATACGCTTTCGGGTTCGAGATCAAAAGGGACTAAACCATGTAGGTGACCTGCGCATAAAGAACTCAAAGAAATGATGAGAACGGTCTCAAGGAACTAGGTTCCTTGAGACTAAGGAAGAAAAACACATGAATAAACACTAACTATAACTAAAACTAGCAAAGCCGTCTCACCAAGACACTTGGCGCCAAAATCGATTAAACTAAAATCGTATCACCACTGTCAAAATAAACCTAACAAACAACTAATTGACTAGTGGCAAGCGGGATCGTATCCACAGAGAAACAAATACAGCTTTTAAGTTAAAGTCTCAGAAACAGTCTAACTCAAGGTGTGAAAAGGGGGTTTGTTTGAGACTAAAACTAAAGCAATAATAAAGTAGATCAACAAATATCAATAAGGAGAAGGATTAGGGCATCAGGATCATTATGGCGGTGATCTGAGGAACTCAACTCAAAAGTAAACAACATTGATTGAAGCTATGCAAGTGGCTAGGTTTAGGAATACGCTCTCGAGTCAATATTAACCTTAAGCAAATTTAGCGCTCTCATGACTTACTAAATTCAACTTATCAAATACGCGTGAGTCTAGTTTCAATTAGGCTTTCGATCTTAAATCGAAACAACCTAAATTCAATTCAATAAAGGCGTCCCTAAATTCAATTGATAATAAAACGCGTAGGAAGAAACCAACTTGCACAAGTTCAATCAAAATAGCAATTAAAACATGTCCTGAATCAACTATCACAAATCACCCTAAACCCTAATTATGAAATTAGCTACTCATAATTGTAATCAAAGCAAAACATAAATAAGAATAAGACATGATGAATGCAAAAACAAGAATTGAATAAAAACCTGAAATTTCACGTAATCTACTGCTGATTCTGATGAAATCAATCTTGAAATAAACTAAACTAAAGCTTTTGAGAGTTTTGGAAGAGAAAATAAACTAAGCAGTAACCTAAAAACATAAAGTAAAGCTTCCCCTATGAGTTTTCCCGTGATTAGCTATTTATATAAGCCCCAAATCATTAAAACTCGAAAATAGAAAAATCGGAGCGTCAGAGCTCGCCGCCACGGCCATTGTGGCCGATCTGGCCGGCCCGCCTCCGACCGGGCTGGGCTCGTTTCTCTTGATTCTAGGCCCAATGCTTGGCCCCCTTGTCTTGGGCCTTATTTTCCTCGTATCCTTTCATGTCTTTTGGTCTCGTGTATGAACTTCCGAGCTCCTGCATGAGCTCAGGCTTGGTCTTCTTGGCTCAGTTCTCGTACTTGCTCCAATGTCTCGGGTTTTGGCTCAAAACCACCAAAACCTGCAAAATGTAAATGAAAAGCAGCAGTATCGAGAAATATAGCAAATAGCTCGTAAACTAGCAATAATCACGAGTAAATATAAGCTAAATGCGACTGAACCGGGGGCATAAAACGAATATAAATAGCATGTATCAAGTACTGTTGCATTGATTGATCATATGTGAGGGAAGCTTAAAACTGCAAGTCATTGAAATGAATGTATCGTGGATAAAGATTTTAAAATTGTACAGTTGTACATTAATTAGAGGTTTAAACAATTTACGGCTGTATACTTTGTAATTAAATCTCTATATTTATGTAGTATTGTATTTTTTGCAGTCTTCCTATTTTCAAAATGTTTAAACTTTTTTTTATCTATAAATACAATAAAAAAAATTTCTAAATATTCCTATAGCAAATTGAATATGTTTATAATCACTAGATACAACTTTTGAGAACAATGAAGTACTAGATAAATAATTTGTAAAATTGTGTACTCTAACCCAATTTATATTTTCTTCCCAGTTTTCTTTTCAGGTCCATTTTATTTGTTATTCTCATCTTCCTTTTGATCTACGGCTCTCATACTTTTGAACCCCCATTTATCCTCAACTTCTATTTTTCACCACAATTTATTTCTTCTTAATATTATCTATCCCAAAAAATGAATGAAATCGAAAGAACATATGAAATGGGAGGGAGTATATATAAAATATAATGTAATTTACTAATATATATACCAGTTCAATTCTTCTTAAAAATATTCTTAAAATAATTTCGTGCATTGCACGGGAACCAAAACTAGTTAGAACTAAAATCTTTCAAACACCTATATTATTTGTCAAAATATGTTTTGTCAAACCGATAATAACAACACTTAGCACTCCACAACACCACTGAAAAATATTGGTGAATAGGACCACATAGGCTCTTAACATTATTTACCACGTTTTTACGTGTTAAGATGAATTATTGTGCTCCACCAAAAATCTTCAATTCCTAATTCCTAATTATGTGTCGATATTGTCAAAATTATTCGAGATAAACCTAGCTTAACGTGGGGTCTCGAGTAATATACTCCCTTTATTCATATCCAATGACATCCAATCACTTTTTGCCACTATTCATGTAGGCAGAGAATATTCAGAATAACTTGCAAGGTATAAATAAGAATATAGTCATATATGATCTTGTTTGATTGATCTTGATAAGTACAACATAAATATCAAATTTTTATATTTTTTACGATTTAAAACTATAAATATTATCGTAGCAAAATACGCCTCGATAATTATGATAAAGCGAAAAATACCATTGAATTTGAACGGAAGGAGTAACAATTTATACACCAAAACAAGCATGCGCGTCTAGAATTTCTTGTGTAGGGACCCAAATTCTATGGATAGAAAGAGGACGAGAGATGTAAGTGTGTAAGTCACCACACGACACAAACGTATCCACATCTTCAATCTTCATTCTTCAATCTTCAATTAATATTAAAAATTAATTAATATTAATATTCAAATTTAAATAAGATAAAACAAAATAAAAAGCAATCCATTCAAAAAGTTTGTTCTCCAACCTTGTAAAACCTTTTGAAATAGTTGTAAGCACTAAAAACATACTCCGTACTCAATTTTTTTCTATAACTCTTGTATGCCTACAATGTGAACCTTTTTTTCATATAAAACAATACCATTAGGTTGCGCTTGAAAACTTGAAATTAATTTAAAATTATTGAATTCAAATGTGAAATTTAAAATGTTGCATTTCAATTCCAAATCCAAATCCAAATCTAATTCTATAGTGACGTTTGGTGGCACATGAAATTGGAATTGAAATTGACAACTTTAATAATAAAATTTTGCTAAAAATTTATAACAAAATGAAATTTAGGACTATTGTATCAACTTTTAATATAATATTTTAAGATTTTACTCATTTTAATCATACGGAGTAAGTGTGAAAGAAAGAAAAAAAAAAAAAAAGAAAAAAAAAAGAGGAATTCAAATGACTAGCCAAAACCTTAGAAATTGAGATAACCCAAATTGAACTAACATGGAATTGGGATGGAATTGGGCAAATTCCAATTCCAATTCCTTGAGTTCACCAAACATTGGAATTGGCTCAATTCCGAAATTGAATTCCAATTCCGGGTTACCAAACATGCCATTATGACAATTATTATGACCAGTACCAGAAAATTAAAATTGTCAATCAGTTACAACTGCTCACTCAATCATGATCACAATAATCGTATATAGTAGTTACAGAGATTCTGTCGTATACTCCGTATATACTAACGGTCTTCTTAAAGAAAAAGGATTTCGAAATTATTGAAAAGTAAAACTTTTTTTTTTTGGGTGGGTGTGGATAATAATGCATGATGTGTGGGGGGTGTTATCATCCAAAAGAAGTACACAAAATGCAAGAATCACATGATATAAATCATGTCAAAAGTCACAACAAAAACTAACAAAAACAACAATCTTATTGTGAAAGTGCCCTACTAAGGGACTGAGCCAATAGTCCTGGGGCACTCAAGTGAGGCAAATGACCTTCAGTGTTGAGCATGATCACAACACTCTTACCCCCCAAGTGGTCTTTCATGTACGTCGCGACCGATTCAGGCACCGACATGTCCTTAGCCGTTTGGATTATGTAACACGGGACCTTGACGAGCCCTAGCACACCGCGGAAGTCGCATTTGAACACGGTTCGACAAGCAAAGAGGGATATGTCCGGTCTCATGTTGAACAAAGTTCGGCTGAACTCACGCACTGCGGTGGGAACATCGGCTCCCACGGCTAGGGGAGCGAATCCGTTAACCCAAGCCGCGTAGTTGGCTTCCATTGCTGAGAAAACCGTCTCAATCTCGCCTTCCTCGAATCCCCCGTGATAATCTTGGTCATTCAAAAACCTACAAATAATCAAGCGGAAGTATATCAATTATACATTGACGTTGTCAACAATGATTTATGTTAGCAGATCCCAAATCATTTTCGGTTGTCGTATTAAAAGCTAGTGCTTGCTAAAATTCGCGCACTCGTACTTGAGAGGACCTTCCATTTCGGAACTAGATAGGCATTAGAAGGGACCCACCCATATAAAACTAAAGTAGTGACTAGTGAGTACTTGCTAACAAGTAAACAATACTAGATATGCCATAGAATACATCCCAAAAAAGTAGTGGATATGTGGCCGAGAATAAAGTGAACGATAGCTTTTCGGGGTTGACGAACGAGCACAATTGGCATGCCCATTCATTCTCATCACTTATCATTACTAACATTATCCAACCTCATTTGCATATGATTAGAGCATAGTGAAAGATGTGAATACACATCACCAATAGAAGATAAAGCATGCTAATAAAGAGCACAGTTTGCTCCTATAATCATCTTGTAAAGAGTGATTACGACATAAATTAATGGATCGACTGTCGCTTTACACAATCTTTCGCTAGATTTTTTTGGATAAACAACTCAAGTTAGTACAACTTCTCTTCGTCTTAAGTTGGATAGTTAAGTCACGATTTGTGAAGTTTGAAGTTTAGTGTTTTTTTTGAAGAATTCAATCTCCTAAAGTTTTACCAAGTCGTCTAAAATTATCCATTTCTGAAGTGTCCGATAATTGTAATTCAACCAGAAACCATATCCTTCCACAGGGAAAAAAATCGCGTTCACAGCTATCATATGAATGACTGTTTTTTTTTTTTTTTCCTTTATTAGGCTTTAGAATGACAATGAATGTCTCGAAGACGCTTACAGTAGAATTATTTGACCCAACTCACCAACCCCCCGAAAAATCAAGAAAAAACACAGCTTGAAATAAAAATGCTCTTAAAATATTTACCTTGGGGAGGCACCGATAAGGATGAGCTTGGAGAAGAGATGAGGACGACTAATAGAAGCAAGAAGGCCGATCATAGCAGACACAGAATGACCGACGTAAGCACAAGAAGTAACACCTAGCGTGTCGAGGATGTCTAGGAGGTCCTCCACATAGGCGTCGAGTGTAGTGTAGCGTTGGAAGTCGAAGAAATCAGGGTTAACGCTGCCTGCGCACGCGAGGTCATAAAGAATGACTTTGTACGAGCGGGTGAAGTAAGGCAATATTCTCTGCCAAGCGGATTGATCTGTCCCAAACCCGTGTGCTAAAACGAGATAGTTCTGTCCGTCGCCTTCTACTCGAACGTTTAGCACGTCTAATAAGCTTTGCCCCATAGAGAAGGAATGAATGTATCACCCTACCGAAAAGAAAAGGTTACTACTAAAATTTGAATTTATGCAGAGTAAAATATGTCGGACAGCGCGCTGTACACGTTAGCAAGATGTGCAGATAACGTAAAACTCGAAGTGGCTGGTGTTCAGTTCGCTTCGCTCACAGTCTTCTCCTAAGAAGGGAAAGAGGAAGCGGCTCGTTAACCCTACAAAGTAGCCTTGGAAAAACGAAATATACGTTAGACGACTACAACAGCGTATAGAAATTCACAATTACTCGTGCATTTCATCTACCCCTGTATCTAAATGAAATTCATAACGGCGAACTTTACTTTGACACTTCACTATGATGTCGTGTCTTGTGATCGATCAACACCAGACATCTAAACACTATTTTTAGACAAAAGAACATGGAAGTTTTCACAAAATGGCCGTATAATAATACTCACAAGTTTATAGCGTCCAAGTAACATACAAAGTACGAGCATATGGCCCGCAAGGGTGTGGTTAGTGGTTAAAACATGAGTGAAATTCCCATGGGTCTCAAGTTCAATTCTGGTAAAAAGGGTGGCTAACTTGGCGTGTATGGTTTGCAGGCTATCATGCACGCTCGGGGGTTTACCCAGTGCGCACCAAAGTTAGCGGCTGCGGGTTACTCACGTTATCCAAAAAAAATAAAAAGACGAGTATATGACAAAATCACACAAGTTTGACCAGCGGCTAACGCTCAACATTGACACGATACTTCGACACTTCATTTACAGCACATGAACTACTACAACATAATCCTTATCAAAAATCACATCATCTACAACATAATCCTGAGCACATACCATTAAAAATAAATAAATAAATAAATAAAGACGGCTGAGTAACTCTTGTATAAAACCGTATTATGAATACAACCGTTTTATTCTGACTATCACTAATCAGGCAAAGTCTAAAATAAGACTATTTCACGCGTAAAATGGTCAATAGAATTTTTCAACATGCTGAGAAATTTTATTGGACATTTCAAATGTGAAACGGTCTTATAATAGACGTGCTCGACAAAAACAATGGCAATTCACTAATATCCATAGAAACAAAATTGAGACATTAAATTCATTTTAAATTCCACAAAATGGGCAACAAAGTATGGATTGTTAAACAGAGTTATAAACACAAAATTTACCCAATAAATTTAAAACAATGGTGTGTAATTAAGCATGATAATTATACATAACATACTTGGTAAATATTTTCATAAACAAAATTAATTCACAAAAATATAATTAAAAAAATGACATTGCAAGCTCACCTTCAATTCAACATCAGCGTAGTAAACTATTTTTTATTTTTTTTTTATTTTTATTTTTTAAAAATAAAAAAAAAAAAAAAAAAAAAAAATGTTTGGGTTATTTAGATGTGGTTGGTTATGACAAGTAAGCGTTGTATAGAAAATGAGAGGAAAGGAAAAAAAAAAAAAAAAAAGGAGCATAATATTGAAGTTTAAGCTAACTAACCATGGTTAAAAAAGATAAGTAACTGTAGTTAAAAATTTAACTAGAGTTAGTGAGATAAGTACGAACAAAAGACAGTATAGTAGACTAGACACGCACTAGTCACTCTTTTATTATGGTGTATATTTAAGTCTTTGGAAAATATCCACTTTTAGACGTTGAATACAAATTGATCATCACAAACTTTAAATACGATTATTTTTACTTGTAATTAACACGGTTTGTCCTACGTAGGAATTAGGTTTTGACGTTTTGTTTCATCTTTTTATAGTCAAATCTCGTGTTTTAACTTTTCTATCGGATCAATACATCAAATAAATTATTTTTAGTGTACAGTGAATTTTTTTTTACAGTTTGATTTTTTTGTGAGAGGAATGTTAAATAGGTGTAAAAAAATAATTAAAATAGAGAGGATATAATTTGTGGTGATTGAGGTGGAGAAAATCACCTTGCTTTGAACAAATGAAAATAGACAACAAAAGCAACAAGACAATGGGGGAAATGATTTTCACTTATTCAAAGTATTGGTTGAGTAATGAATATTTATAGCGTATTGAAGAATAGAATATAAAATATAAGATTATTAAAATACCCCCACAAACTTTTTGATGCGTCTCATATATGAAGGACGAAGTATAATTTACTGTTATTTAGAAAATCGTCATAGATCTTGTGTCGAAAGAGAGATATTTTGCTAGGTAATAAAAAGTTTTGACATAATAAATGTACTCAATGGTTAATGGTGAAAACAATTCTTTTGATGTATAAATTGTTGCCCCATAGAGTATAAATTAAGGGGAATGATGAATCCACGGGACTTATATACTCTGCCACGGGATTCTATTAGTGTTAGTACTCTTTACAAACAAAAGTGTTTGCTCTTATTTCCCGTGGCTTAGGAGTTTTTGAGCGCGGAAATGTGTCCACCCTAAATTAATCGTTAGCATAAATGGTTACAACATGACCGCTTTTATATCATTTTAATAATGGTCACGTAATACTCAATGCTAGTAATGATCAAGCCTATATATAGACACATTTATGCAACTAGAACCCGTCTTTTACTTTCTTAGTGAAATACGATCTTTTTTAAGACTTCCCTAGATCCTAGAAGCTTAGTCAATTCAACCTTGAAGCAGGCAAAGCAAAGCGTCGAGAAAAGGGCTGAGGGTATGAGTTTCCACTCAGACAGACGACAGTTTAACAAATACTTGACGCCATCAAATAGACGAAGAATTGATCCACAAATTGGTCGCATAAGCAGCAGCACCGACTATGAGATATTCATCGGTCCTAATTACATGGATTGGCCGATAATATAGTCTGAAGGGATCTGAAGCGCCTAAGTTTTAGATCCAGTTAGACCATACAATACCTTCACTAAAGATTCGGAAAACATAAAAGAAACAAGATCAAGTTTTAGGGTAGAAATTTATATTCAGTAGAGTTTGCTAAGCTTATAAAGCTCAAATTTTCTAGTAATGGCTGTTTTTTCCCCGAGTAAAATGCAAAAAACAAAAAAAAGCGAAGGACCTCCGGATTGATAGCTGAGTACATGTTCATCTTACGGAAACAAGTAGCTAAGTTCATATTCAAGGAGCAAACTTCTTCTAAAATCGCTCACAAATGCGAGGTGCAGGATGAGAGTGTAACACTTTGTACGCTGCGAAAAAAAAATACTTGTCTGAAATTAAGAATACCCGAAATACAGTAACAATGAGCGAGTAAATTTGTTACTCGTCGTCCTTGTAAGGGTATTCTTCTGGAATTTGCTTCACAAGCTTAACTTGCAACTCGTATGAGTCATCCCCGTGTAGCATATCTTTGACCCATGTCACTTCCGTCTTCATTGACACCTAAAACGAATTAAGAAGTAAGATGTTGCGTCATCAATTAAAAAAACATAAAAAATTAAGCACCAAATTATAGATCAAAAAACTGAAAATTGAAAATTTGTCCAAAATAGCCATTTTCAAGACTTCAATACCGTGCCTAGAGGTGGCAATCGGGTCAGTCGGGTCGGGTTTGGGTCGGGTCAAGTCGGGTCGGGTCATGTCGGGTCAAAGTGCCCTTTCGGGTCGAGTCGGGTTCGGTTCGGGTCGTCATCGGGTCGGGTCATATCGGGTCAAATAGTGTATCGGGTCGGGTCGGGTCGGGTTTGGGTCGGGTCATTATCGGGTCAGCGCGACTTTATCGAATTATTTCAATTTTTAACCACTAAAATAAATAGTTTGATCGTTATTTTATTTAATTACTTCATTATTAAGTCAAATATATCATTCTAAATAATAATTTGCTTTAAATCCAATAAAATTAAGCTTAATAATTATCGGGTCGTCAATTTAGTCGGGTCGATATCGGGTCGGGTCATCATCGGGTCGGGGCTGGGTCGGGTTCGGGTCACTGATTATCGGGTCATGTCGGGTTACGGGTCGTCATCGGGTCGGGTCGGGTCGGTTCTCGGGTCACAATATTTTCGGGTCAATCGGGTCGGTTTTTGCTCGGGTTCGGGTCGGGTCACTCGGGTCGGGTCAAGCTTGCCAGCTCTAACCGTGCCACATCCGATACTTCAAGGAGAATCAGAGTAACATAGTTACATGCATCCGAGTAAGTGCACGGGTCGGGATCAAGTATTAAAGTAACTAATGTTTAAAACGACAGGACAATGATGTAATACAGCGAAAAAGCTCACCATCTCCAACGCTCCACGGATTACACCGCTCAAAACGTTGCAGTAGTGAAGGCCTTGGCACGTGTCGGGAAGCTCGACAAAATCTACCAAAGGGTTGTCCTCCAGTACCAAACTGCATGTTGTTCCTTCTTGATCCCAGTTAGTCACCGTTGCCGTGACTCCCAAAAACATTTTGAACCCGACCTGCTTAAATCGACAGAATTCAACAACAAATCTCCCGTACTAGTAACTGGCGAGCAATTATAGTGCATTGCAGAAACAATTCACAATGCAAGACGACCTTTACATGGTGCTTTTGATTACTAGTAATGCTTGATTACTAGTCAAATAACGGGGATTTACAAAGGGTTAACAACGACAGGCGTATGGGGATGACATAGTGATTATGCGAAACTAGGAATCCTACTCAAAATAACAGCTACTAATCATCACATGATTCTAATTCTCACACTAATTAATGGAAGAAAAGCTGCTCAACATTAGAGCTTTATTTAAGTAAGTAAACAAACAAACAAACAAATAACGACATGTTCTCCTCATCGAAGTTACGACTTCAAAAACTTCATAAAATGTAGGGATACGAATACGTCAAAAACACTAAATCTTAAAGTACTCCAGAAAACTTAAAATAATTAAAGACGAAAAGAATAGGTCTAAAATACTGAATACGACTTTATATATCAACAAATTCACAGCTGACCTTCGTGGAAATGGTGAGTAGCGGGATTGGATTTTTGTAGTCTTACACTCTTACCAAGACACAACAACCGAACACAACAAAACAAGGACGTTTTCATAAGGACCTCAAAACGAAAATAAAACGACATGACGTTATAAATTTACAAGAAAGTGAGAAATAAACTCAAACAAGAACGAATAACACCGACCTTAGCAATTACTTCAGCCGTCTCCTTGAAGTCCACACATCTAGAGACATTGGACTTAGCTAGAAATTCATCGATTAGACGAACACCGATGTTATAACCCCTACATCAAAGCGTAAGAGCCAAAAATGAGTTAAACTTTACCACGATTCCGCCACTTGATAGTAAACTCGTGAACCAGGAGCTTTAGGTCACAACGTCTACTACAGCAGCAACTACATTATTTAGTTACTCGACGTCATTGCCTTAAACATGAACAATACTCCTTCCAATTCCCTAAAATCGCTCCATTTTTCTCTTCTAGTCTATTCCTGTAATCGCTCGAGTTTAAACACGAATCATCACCGACTCACACCGTGTTTTTATCTTTGGTTCTCTACTCTACAGCAATCAAACCACAACACAGCAGTAGAAGAAACACACATATGATTCATAATTTTGCAGCTCAAAAGCGAAAAATTGAGCAATAAAATACTACTGTATCCTAATTTACCAGTCAATATATCAAATCAGTCCTCAAAAATTACTCAGAGTCTCGAACACGGCTATATTACGAAAAAAAATTTCATGTTTTCTGTATAAAATTTCTGACACGAAAAGTTCGGAAATAAAATTACTACATTTGATCAAGCTGTTTGTTAACTTCATCGACTTCTTCGAGATCTGTGAGTAACTGACGAACAATTGCGCCGTATGTTAGAGTGAACAACTCCGCATTCTGCAAACAATTGAAAATCAATTCAGTAATTTTCCGAAAAAAAAAACATGATCAAATTTGATGAATTGAAAACTGCATTTTTGAGATGAACAGCACAAAAATTGTGAGAAGAAAATGAAAAATGGAGAGAAAATGAAGGGAGAAGTACGGACTACTCGTTCTGCGCTGGCGAAGATGGCATCTCCAGATCGTGGTGCAATCGTCGGCATTTTTTTTTCACTGTGATTTGTTTTTTTTTGCAGTGTTTTTGGATGATTTAGGCATCATAGAGGATGGGTAAACACGTCAATTGAATGTGATGATCCGCACTTTGATCCGTAGATTTTACGTTTCCGCATTTTTTTCATAACTTTTGTACTTTTTAGATACCGTCAAGTTAACATCCTCTATGTTAAATCTTGGCTCGGGATTTTATGTACTCGTATTTCTTAGTTTTCTAGGCGTTTTAGAAAAATATACGCTCTAATGTGACGATCCGCACTTTGACCCCGT
This sequence comes from Dianthus caryophyllus, assembly GCA_023091065.1. Taxonomy (NCBI): domain Eukaryota; kingdom Viridiplantae; phylum Streptophyta; class Magnoliopsida; order Caryophyllales; family Caryophyllaceae; genus Dianthus; species Dianthus caryophyllus. Next base: position 7,489,630 of record CM041525.1, on the reverse strand, counting down.
AGATCTTACGTTTCCACATTTTAGTTTTCATAACTTTTGTACTTTTTAGATACCTTGACAAGATTTAACATAGTTGAGGTATCGTGACGATTCGAATTCCCCCTTCCTGTTATATTGTCCTCGTAGCTTATATTGAAAAAAAAGAAAAAAAAATTCAATTCATTTCATTGAACCAAACCGCCTATCAATGTTAGCGGTTCATAATAATATATGATATTTTATGTTTTGGGTCAAGTTCTCACAAATTTATTTCTTGAACTATTGTTTGAAAAGTCTTATATTATTGTAGTACTTGTTGGATCTAATAAAAGTGTTCGTACTTTCATCTTCCCCTCAAATCAAGGAACGACATAGAACGTCTTCTTAACCGAGACACCATGCTACTGAGCTATGTCTGCACCAGATTTCACAGGATCCTCTAGTGCATACCACACATGTTCCTGGTCTCGCGTGTACATGTGTTTCAATTGGGTCTGCGAACGCTTGCATTTGAAACTCATTTGCCTCCGATATACCGTGAATTGGATCTCTAGTTTCAATCTGGGCCCACCAGAGCTATGACACATTTCATCCATTTCGCCCTCGAGCAAGGCTGCCTTGGTCAAGGCTTTGCCCCGAGCTTTATGCGATCAAAGTGACAAATAATATTTCCGTCTAATAAAGATTTGGCTTATGAGCTAGCATGATTGTTTGAAAAAAAATGAACGTTTCCGTATGAGTAACCTTTGAAGAGTTCAAAAAAATTACTCAATAATCAATACGGAGTATTACCTTAAAACTTGCAAATGACAGACAATTTTCTCGTCAAAATCGAAAATTTTCAGATTCATCGGCGAAAGAATAGCAAAAGGAAGAGTACTTTACAATTTAACAGCGTCTATACACATGCATGAAACTCCACTTTAATCTTCGAAGTACTGGACGACACTTCTAAGTTTTAACATAAGTCTCCAACAAAGGGTGAAAGTTCTTAAGCATAAATGAATATATGGCTCTGTTGACTGTCGTAGATTGCAAATCATGCGGTCTTTTTTCTGGGTATTCTACTAAAGACTAACATTGCCCTTGATCGTCACCACCTTGTTGCGTAAATCCACCGAGTATTCTTCAAACCCTGCTAAACATGAGGCCAAAGGGTCACACCGAGTATTCTTGGAAAACTTATCATCACACCGTCTAAGCAAAAGTAAGTTCTACTCCGTATTATTTCATAAAATTCTGCAATCAAGAGTCACTGTTATTTTGATCGTTAACTCCAACTGTTTGTGTGTTTCTTAAGCTTTGACGTATCAGTCGATCAAGCAAATACTCGACAGTTGATACAACTTTTCATCATAGTCATCTTGAAACCTTTTTTATAATTTCGATATTGTTTACTCCACACAAATTTTACAAAATTTCTCTTGAACGTACCGCTCATTTTTGACAAAAGCTTGTACACACGATTACGGCAGGAGCTGCATCTCATATTTGCCCTCATTACTACCACCTGAAACTGCATAAAAAATATGGAAATGCAGCAGTAAAATATCAGCAAAAGTCGCACCAGTCACTTACAAAAAAACTATTAGAAGACCGTTATATGTCTACGATAGTCGATAGACTCATCAAAAGATTACAACACATTTAATATGATGTCAAAATGACACCAAAGATTAGCACACCAAAGTCATTGTAAGTGTACAACGATCTTATTCAAGAGCCTTCTAAGGTTCGCCCACTGACAAGACTTTAAAAACATAAGAGCCTTCTAATGATTTTATTCAACATAATCGATACAAAATTTAAAATACGGTACGGTTAGGCACAGGCTGAACCTTCACCAGCTTATGCCAAAAAGCAACACAATTAAAAGGTGTTGCAGACATTCAAAGAAAGCACGATAAACGTACCGAGGGGATTGACAGATTTTCCACGCATAAAAGACGCTGGCTTTTCCCTGCTCCTGTCACAACGTCGTGAACCCGGCTCGTGTCCACCTGTTCAGGCTTCCGTCGAAAGAAACTTTTGACGTCGCTACCTTTCATAGCCTATACACTACCCTTCAGAATGTACAGAAGACTAGGGAACAATCGACGTTGGACGAAACATATACGAGTAATATATATATATATACAGGCAAGACAAAGAAATGTGCAGAAAGTAGACAACCTTTAACATCTGATTATAGGAGTATAAACATTAATTAAATGCAAGTGCACTAATTAGTGTAGTTAATAAAGGCTAATTTGTTCATGCATACCACCAAGAAGGGTATTAGATAAGGTATACAAGTAATAGAGGTAAGAAAATGTCAGACTTTCTAGGTGGCTGTGGCATTCATGTTCTTCCCCAAGCCAAGTCATTAATTTAGTCCCAAGATTATGCCAAAAAGCAACACAATTAAATTAGATTAAATAATTAATTAATTGAATGTATGGAAGTTTTTCAACAAAATAATATATTAGTCGAGGTCGATAGTCAGTGGCTGCCTCCCTTGGCCAATTACTGTCAAGAAATACCGAGAAATTCATCTTCAAGAAATACAAAAACTTAAATGAGATGGTTGTATGCATACCCTCAAGCCGTTTATTATTATGGTCAAGTATAGTCAGTGTTAGTGACTTGAGCACTTGACTGTACGAATACAACCGTCTCTTGCTTTCCACGGCATTAAATATCGACTTCATCCAAAGATCAGCCATCATAGTCAAATCTTGGTCATTATTACAATATGTATAGGCAATATACGGCGCAGTATCACAACAAAATTACCAACGAGGATAGCTTGCGACTAAAAGGTGACCATTTTAATGCGTATTGTGAGTTGTGACCATTTTGGAACTCGCCTTTTACTCGATAATGTCACAACAACATAAAATTGGTCACCTTTTAGTCACAATTAAATCATCATATGCATAGACGTTCTCATCTATGCAACAATATAGTGCCTTTCGTATTCCGAGAGATGTACTGTCGGAGAAGAAGGGGGAAAAGCCAGTAAAATAATAAAGCCTTGTGACATATCATTGGCTACAATCAACTTCATAAACGTGTTCCGAAATGTAAGCAAATGTAAGCATGAGGTGATATGATATGACCTGAAAAAAATAGCTGAGCAAAGTTGAATTTATATAACAATGACTTTGACATTAGTTAAAATGTTCAACATCCTTGGTGATTCAGAAACCTTGAAAGTCAGCAGTCTGTCTTAATCTTAGTCAAATGAAAGTTAAATAGCATCGAAAGAGTCGGTACCAAATTCAAAGGTACATCAGACACAATCTAGCCAAAGTTTCATCCTAAATTCAATTGGCAAAAACATATTTTGTAATTTATTTTATTTTGTTTTATTTATTTTATTTTCAGTATTGATAGGTTACAAGAAATAGATTTCGGGGGTAATCCTGTACGGTAAAAACAATTTTTAGCATGTGTTATTCAACGCATGGTTTTTTTTAAATATCAAGTCAATTTCACCTACTGTTTATTTTTTTTGGAATAATTAACAAGAAAAATCCAAACTACATGGCACATATATTAAACAAGATTTTTAAAAAATTAGTTATTTAGAAATAGCAAATTTATTTAATCAAATTACTAATTACATAGTCAAATTATAATTTTATAGAGACCCCAAGTCTTATACGAGAACATGTGAAAAAACGGATACATTAATCATTCGAGCATAAGTAATAGTTAAACAATTCCTACAAAGATAGAGAGCAATTAAAGATAAGGAAACTAGTTTAATTTCATTCAGAAAAATATATAAATAAGGAACCGCCTAATGCACATATTGATTCAACACAAATTTTCAGATAAGACGGGTCAAGGGTGTACGATGTATAACCGTCTTATAATGCTTTTATTCATTTATTACTACGATTAATTAAAGTGTAGAAGCAAATGCAAAACCGTTCTAGGCCGTTGTACGGCCTTGCACGGTAAAGTAAATTGGTGTCTAATTTACTATCATCGCTAGGAGTCTTAAAAGTACATGCTTCAAAATCATGAATGCTTATACAAGTTCTTCGTGAACGAACCTTGAGGTATACTTGGCCCTTCATCCACCGTGTTTATCTCGTCAACTGTCGCCCATAACTTTACCTTGTCAAAGTTTATCGGACGATCGGAAACCTCATAAACTCCAGTATCCGTCCTTGAATTATCAAAGTTTATATGGCGATCAGAGACCTCAGCTATTGCATAGTTGTCGCCCATGGTGAGTTCATCCTCTGCATTTAGCGGATCATAGTAAACATCAAGAGGCTCGTTCGAAGTATAGAAAGAATCGGCTTGAAGATAGAGCGGATCGACTTTATGAACTTTGATAACAGCAATAAAGCATGCAAACACGAAAACAATGGCCAACAAGTAACCTAGAACTAACCCCCAAAACAACAGATGCCGACATTTGCCCCAAATTTTAAGACGATTATACTCTTGCCCTTCAATATCCATGGGAACTATCTACTAATCCCTTTGATTTGTTCCAGTAATATGGTTTCGGTATTGTGGAAGGTCAGATGATCTAATCAAGAGTAGGTGGAGAAAACAAATATGGAGATGACTTAAGAGTGATCTTCAAGTAAAAGAATGTTAATTAATACTTGTAATACTTTCCATTATCTAGCATTAAATTGAATCCTAATCCTACGATGAATCTTTGTATTTTTCTCGTTTGTCAGTCATATAAGATTAACCTAATCATATAAGGATATTATAGTATTTTTCTAATACACCTAATAGTTACTGTTTTTGATGTTCTACTAGGATTCTAATTTGGATTAATAACACTCCCTTATAGGTATCGTTTTATTTTTTTTGTATTTTTTTTTCCCAACACTCTCTTATAAAATACGGAGTACATTTTATGGTTAACACTTAACACTCAAAATTCACTTTCCGGCCAAAAAGGTCAATTTCCTAGGCATTGACCATGTATGGCGCGTGACTCCCTTCAAAATAACGCTTATCATTGTTATTTTCCCTCCTTTTCCCTCGGTTTTCTTCTCTACATTTATTCTCTTTCCCCCTTCTTTCTCATTCGTTATTTGTACCCCTCTCACACACACTCCTCAAAAAAATGTACGTCTAGTTAAAGTTTATCTGAAAATTGATCCCTCATGTGAGATGCTATTGTGGCGTTCCCAGGGCGATTCAAACGTCTTGGACTTCACAAAATCCAGGTCGACATTTTCTAACAGATTTTACAACCCGAAAACCCGATTTCGTGGGTGCATTTTCTTCTAAGTTAGTAGATGAATCCATGACTAATTGGCAAATGAAACTTATCAACTCTTTAATTATTGAAAAAAGGAGCATGAAACACGAAATTTCTGAAAAACTGGTTCCTTTTCGGTTTTAGATGTTAGTCTGGCCGTATAGGCACCTGGGAAGCTAAAAACTAATCAAAAATTAGTAATTGTCAATTCCTCAAAAATAAAATTAGTAATTGTCAGAGTTGACTTAATTAATCACGAAACTCGAACAGGGACTATTTAAATGAAATTGCGGGAGCATATCAAACTGTAGCTATAGGCCATGTCAACATACCTGCAAGCCAGCCAACTTCCACCATCGTACTTCACTGAGATGTGTTCTTTGTTTTTTCTCACACCAAATTCTGACATGAGCAATATCATTTCGATAGTCCTGAGTTCTGAGAAGAGAGAAGATGATAGATGGCTTGCACATATTTCCATCAAAATATGAAATTGCTGAGTTGAGTAGCTCTCCCTCTCCCAACACCCCGAGGAACAATGTATGCACTGTCCTCAACATCGGCATTCAAACAATTCATCCTATGCCTGAATAAACGATTAATTCCAAAGGAATGATTAATAATATGTATACAGATACAAAAAAAATTTAAAATGGTTATGGTAGCAGATCCTCGTCAAGCAACGGCACTTACCATTCAAAATGGTCCTCACAGCAAATGGAGCCCCATATGATCGAGAGCCCAGATCCTTTCCTGCAATTGACAACGAGGCAATCACTAAGGGATCTGCAGGAAATTACTCCCTCCAGCGGCAATCACATTCTCCCCTTTTTATTTAACAATTATCCCAAGACCCGTAGTAACTATTCCCAGTTATTACCAAATAGATAGTGAAGGGAATTCAACCCAACTTTTCGAATGAAAACACGCTTGCAAGACCACCTAGGAGTTTCTAATGCTACTAAAAAATACAGGGACACACCAACCACTTTTCGGAGAATCACAGTGAGCAAACAGCCAAAGACTCATGATGCCCGGAGATTCACAACTTGACCATCATTGAAACTCTGGTACACTCAACGTCTCCCCTCAAATTAATATGGAAATTCTCTAAGGCTGCGTTTGGAAACTTGGAATTATTTGAAATTCTTGAATTCAAATGTGAAATGTTACTGATATATAGTGTTTTTACGTCTTTATACTCCCTGTTTTATCGCATTTATTGGTTGTTTATATGCGTCTAGTTATGTATTTTACGCGATATTCTGTGAATGTTGGTACTGCCGCCTCTTTATGTCATTTTACTGGTTTTGGTTGATTATGAGCTGATTTGCGGGGCATTTCTCGGAGGCGTTGGTTGATTACACGAGCTCAGTAGTTGCTGAAGGGCTCGGGAGCACTAAACGGGGCTTGAAACGGAAGAACTCAAGCTCGAGAGCTGATACGGAAGCAATACTATGATATGGGACGCTAAACCTATAGGTTCAGAGTGAACCTATCGGTTCAATGTGATTGCTCAAGCTCAAAAGTTGCTGGAAATTGTCGAGGAGCAGCCCAAACCGATCGGTTCCAAGGCAAACCGATCGGTTCCACAGCAAAACCGATCGGTTTGCCCCCGAACCGGTCGGTTCTGCTGCTTTTATTCTCCGGATTTTCGTGCTTGTATAAATAAGCTTAAGTTAGGGTTTTAAATTTTATCTTTCATTTTACTTTGCAGCTTTAGAATACTATAAAGTCCTTTTCTCTAGAAACTAAAAACTCATCATTGAAGATTGGATTAACCCTTGTAATCGTCGGTTCTACGCAGTGACGGATCCAGAAACATTTTATTATGGGGTCCTAAAAATTTTTCCCCAGATTTTTGTTATATAAATATAATAAAATTAGACAAAATATATTGAAATATTTTTCGATATGGTGTCCTAGGACCCCATATAACCCTATGTGCATCCGCCAATGGTTCTACGCATTAATTTCAAGCATTTAATCATTGGTAAACTCATGTTTGCTATTTTCAATTCTTTCACTTTAATGTTCAATTTCCTTTTAGCCCTAATTATGAGTAACTAATCCCTTTTCTAGGATTTATGGGGATCGATGATTAGTAATTAGGTTTTATTATTGGAATTGGTGATCTTTTGATCGTTCGTTGTTAATCTTCTCTCTTGCCCTATTTTTACATCCGATTAATCAAAGGCCACGATTGATCGTTTGACCTAGGAAGCCTAAACCTAAGACCGAAAGCCGGGTTAAGGTGAGCCTTGTGTAGGAGTTAGTACAGCACGACTAATACGTAGCGAGAGCCCGTTAGTCGAGCTTTAGGATTGACTTTGATCCGAGAGGACTTGTCTTCTTCCATTAGCACGAACCATTACTAGTACCTTTATTCCGTAATAACCTTAGTACTTTTGTCATCGTGAACCTGCGACTCTAGACTTCTCTCTTATCGACTTACAAATCCTTTTCATTCTTGCCTATCCTTAGTTTAGTAACTCAAAAATCAAACCATTTCTACCGTAAGTACACTAGAAGCCTTGAGTTTATAGTAGTTGCGACCTTCTCCTAGTGAATTCGACACCCTGCTTGCCACTAGCTATCAGTTAGTAGGACCGTAGGTTTATCTTGACATAGGTGACGCGACTTTAGCCTTGTCAGTTACATTTCAATTCCAAATCCAATTCCATAGTGATGTTTGGTGGCGCATGGAATTGGAATTAGAATTGACAACTTTAATATAAAAATTCTGTTAAAAATTTATAACAAAATGAAATTTAAGACTATTGTATCAACTTTTAAAATAATATTTTAAGATTTTACTCATTTTTAAGTCATACGGAGTAAGTGTGAAAAAACTAAAAGGAGGAAGAATTCAAATGACTACCCAAACCATAGGAATTCAGATGAACCCAAATTGAACTACCATGGAATTGAGATGGAATTGAGCCAATTCCAATTCCAATTCTTGGAGTTCCCCAAACATTGGAATTGGCTCAATTCCGGAATTGAATTCCAATTTCGGGTTGCCAAACATGCCATACCGAAATTGAAAAGAAAAAGGATAATGTAAGGAAAAGAACATATACCATGTTGCAGTGTACATGTCGTAATGCTTGTCAAATGCCTTATCAAAGCAAAACTGGCAGACTAAAAGATCCCTGACATCAGCTACTTCACATGTTGACTTAGAGCATTTGACCTATATAGCGGTGAAGGCGATTTTCAATGAAAACAAAGCAAACAATACAAAGAAAATACACAGTGTATTCAATGCTCTAACAATTTGTCCACAAAATACAAGCTAGTTTAAGTTTATGCTACAGACTCGTCACTTACCAAGCGCTTAAGTTTATGCGAAAAAATGTGCTTATGTGACGGATGAGATGAGATATGCCCAAGCAGATGACCTACACTGGAAAATTTCAAAGTCAAGCTGAGTTAGTATTCATATTCCACAAAGTGAGTAATGATTACAACTAAGTCACCTTCTAAAATTTAGCAACACCAAATCCCTCATAAACTTATGCAAACCATATACTCCGTAAGAGAAATTATCCAACCACCAATGTTTCAAAGGATGACAAACAAAAACTAAAAAAAATCAAATACGGGACCCATGTTCAATAAGATCCAAGCAAGAAACCCATTGACCTAGACAATTGACTTAAAATTCAATTGTACTATTCAAAAATACCTGTCACAAACTATGGTACTACAATCAAGGCAGGTTGCCAAGGATGTGGAGTTGCAGCATGTATTGCATTTCGCGTTTTTCATGCTTTTGCTGATCTGATGGCATCTGCAACAAGACAACAAGTCGTTCAGGTCTATAAAGTAAAAGATAGAGCCGCATCGATAGATCAAGGAAAATATCAACAACTTGTGGGGAATGTATCGAGAGTTCATCTGTGAGCTAACTTGGAGTCGGGTAAGCGTGTCCGGTAAGAGTACAAATTATGTGGCTGACTCGTCATGAGTGAGACACGCAGACTCAACCCTACAATGATATGAGTACAGAGACACGTCTTTAACACAAAATTTAAAGAGAAATATCTACAGTTATTAAATGAGACTTCAAGTACACTGAAATATAGTGGCAAATTCGTCCAAACTCAGACTACATGTTTCATGTAAATGCTATTTCCTTCTCGTTATGTGGCCTTTCGTCTTTGCTCCTCATGTGTCGGACTAATAAATGTCAAGTATGGGAACCATACCCAAAGATGAAGAAGAATCACTTACCTACAATTGAAATTTAAAGTTTCCTTTTATTGAAGTTCATTTTTAAGAAAGCGCATTAAGATGCCGATGAGCACACTAGAATTTTTTATTTAGGACAATGAGAAGAAATACACATGCATATGGCATCATAATATACAATATTTCCCCTGTGAGGATAATAATACTACAGTTTACAATGATTTAAGTTGCTAAAAAGGGATACGGTAGCCTATGACAATGACTCAATGAGAGATTTTTTTTGAAGGATAAAGTTATAAAGAACATTAACCTACAAATATTTTTGACAGCATACAGCATCCCTAAGCAAAAAATTAGAGAGACAATCAACTCAGCTAGTTACTACAGAGTATAAACTAATCAAGAGGCCCCGATGACAAAACAGAGAAGAAATTACCCACAAAATGGAATAGCAAACCTTCTAAATTCACTTAGCAGGGGTTGAAACAGACTAACAGAAAGCTCAAATGACGTACCAGAACAAGAAAGAAGCACTGACCTTCGATATAATTCCCGAAGTTTAACAGATAGGAATGTTGATCCCTTATCCTTTACACCCTCCTACACATCAACATGGTAGAGGAAATTATAGTAACATGAAACATGACAACTCAAAATCTATAAGATATTGCACACCAATGACGGAAAACAAAGACAAATGATAAAAATAAGGAAGCAGCACAAGAACGGGAACCTGGCTGCAAGCTTGAATTGACGGACGAGGTTGAAGACTAGGTTTGGTTACTAAACAATCTTCGGCAAGATGACCAGGTTTGTTGCATTTCCAGCTACAAAAAAATAGGTGATGATCGTCAAGACACTGTGTTACATCTGACGATGTACCTTGTCGTAGCCCATGTATATCTTGAGAGTAAAGTTGATTGTACCCAACAAACTTTATAACCTCACACAATTACTTTCGATTTGGTCACAAATTACTAATTTTGACGATTAATTGTCGTTCTTTTTTTATTTGATCACAAATTGCCCACTTCTTTTTTTCTTCCTAAATGTAATTTCATGACTGTTTAAAGCAATGAATGATGTACCATTCGTAAGTCAATAGGCAGGATCTCTTCTTAGACCATCTATTACGATCGTAGTCCCAGGTGTCCTTGCCTTCTTCAGCTGTCCCCAACGATAGTTTGGGCTCATATTTTGAAACAATAACCTTAGAAGGCTGCACCTGCTTCGGGGTCAACAACTCAGCCTTGCAATCATTACTACAGATATCATCGTCAGTCTGGCAAAAGGCAAATAAAGTACAGTTCAGCACGGTTTCACGAAAGACGTATAAGAGTGGAGGAAAGATGTGGAACACAACACGCAACCTCATCACAGATATATTCCCCATATCTACCACACACAACACAAACAGGTTCTCCAGGTAGAGGAAACCGTTGCTCACATCGTGTTTTCACACGATCAACGTCCACCATGTTCTCTGATATTCCTGGAGAAAAATAATGTAAGCAAGAATGCAGGACTAAGCTTCATTCACTAGCACAGGCCCCTAAAATAGCTTAAACGTAACAAATAGAATCTAAAACAAAGCAAGCAGCAATCGGTTGCATCTCTCAGTTATTTTGCCAGTTTCTGATAACTTTCCACTTGTATTGAAGTCAACAAGCATGTTTACACAGATATAAAAACAACCGACCCACCAACATGCACGTGTTCCTTTACCGGATATCGAAAATCACCTGAATCTGGTTGCCTCGGCGACTCTCCTGGTGCAGAACTTTGGTCGTCGCCTGTTATTTCAGAACAACAACTTAACAGAGTAGCGAGATTTTAAGAAGCCGATTTAAAAACCCTAAACCTTAAACGTAAACCCAATGACTTCCACCACAACTTGTTACCCTTAGGGTGTGTTTAGATACCAAAAATGAACGGAAAGGGAGGGGAGGGTAAAGGAGAGGAGGGAAGCTATTTTATTTTTCTTCCAAATCTCTCCTCTTCTAGAGAGATTTTGATTTGTCTTGGAGGAGGAAAAAGGAATCCCTCCCTCTCCAAATCCATTCACTCAAATATGCTAACCAAACGACGGAAATTGCACTCCTCCCTTTCCTTTCTCTCTAATTTCATCAATCCAAACATACCCTTAGACATTTCCAAACAGTAAAAAGAAGGAAGAATGAGTTTAGAGAAGCGGGAAAGCTCAACCATATGTTATGTGTGTTCTTCTATTAGAGGAATGAGTTTTTGCCTGTCGGCAGATAGATGGCTTATTTACGTCACCACAAACTGTAAGGAATGATTCATTTCGTCATATTTGTCGACTTTGTATGACATAGGTTGCACAACTATTCAATTTTGATCAGCAACAAAAGGCACAGTGAAAAACTGGCTTAGTAATTTAGTTTATCATAGCATAAACACACGTCATAAAATAGACGGAGTCACTGATGTAAACTATTCAAAATTTTGATCGAATTTAACCTCAGCTTAGCTTGATCATCAATGTCGATTAAGGCCAATATAAATGCAAGGAAAGGAGTAATAAGATTGATTTCTCAAACAAAAAATCAACAAAAGAACTAACAATCAACACTAGACAAGGAGAATTAACACTCACTATCGCTCTCGTATTCCACCAATTGAACACCGGAACTAGAGGCTCCCTGCTGCAACAGAATAAACACGAAAGACGAACATTAAATTCAATACAAAATGAAATCAAACAGACATTGTTGTAACAGATAGTTTGAGTTAATCAAAACATTGATCAATAGTAAGCATCTATAATTAATAGCATAATTCAAGCAACTTCTGAAGTAATGAACAATTACCAGAGCATCAGGTGTCAACTTTTCGTAATTTTGACTTGAACAAGCTTCATTCCTATACAAAATGCACGAATCACGAAATTAAATTAGGTTAAATCAACGAAATTTAACCTAATTTTCACAAAATGCATGAATCAACCTTCAATAATATCGAATCAAACGACGTTAACTGAGCAATTAAATCAAATTCAGCAAAACATAAACCTAATTTTCTGAACGTAATCCGCGTGTGACGTAGGACGATCATCGAATTCAACTTCTTGTGCCTCAGCCGCCGCCGGCTTCTGTCGCCGCCGCCGTTTCCGTTCGCCGGCGACGGCGTTTGACGGCGGCGGTGGAGCATTTCCGGTGATGACATTGTAATCTGCAAATCATAATAATAATATTCGAAAATTACATGAAAAATTACAGTGAGTTGAAAACAGATGATGAATTATGTAGTGATGTTGAAATCATTACTATGAAGATTTTGAAGAACAGATGAAAGACTATAAGATTTTCGATAGGCGTGCGAAGGGTTTTTGTAAAAGTTCGACCTTGTCGTCATCTCTCTTCCTTCCTCTTCTCGGTATCAGATTTACCAAATCATGTTTCAAGTTTCAACTTCGTTTTTTGTTTTTTCCTTTTTCTTTTTCAATTGAACCGGATTATATATTTCTCGGTATAAAAGCTTTTTCGGTTATGCCCAATGAGCATAAGACCATTCCCATTGAGAAAAATGAAAGTGTTCATGACCATTCAAATAATAATAAAATAATAAGGAAAGTTACTTTTTAGTTTGGCCATGTTCTGAAAGTGGTCATTTCTAAAACCTCTTCTAAATAAACTTTAAACATAAATTAACTATTTTTATTAGTCGTATATTCGCTTTTATAATTAATGTCGTGATGAGAGGTAAAAAATAAAGTTGGTCATGAAACAACTTTTATATATTATAAAAATATTATTTCTTGTTAGCACTCAAACGATGGTGGTAAATGCACAGTGAGATGGTCTAAGATAAGCACGTTAAAAAAAAAAAAAAAAAAAAAAAAAAAAAAAAAAAAAAAAAAAGATCATTCTCCTCATAGAAATTTTTACAAATTAATTAAAACTATTTTCTCTCATGAGATAATGGGAGAATATTTCCATTTTTGAGATTCTTGTCCGACTAGACATAAGATAAAAAAATCGTTTTTTCTTTTATTGAGAAATATATCGAATATAACGGTCATTATTAGCATGAGAGAAAGGTAAGCTACTCATTGCCTTTGAAACTATCTCCAAAGAATTGAATAAGTTACAAGAGCGTCCAAATTTTTGCCATAAACAACTTTATTTGTCTCGCTAAAACCATGACTGACTACTATAAATTAGGAAGATTCAATTTCAAACTTTCTGTCTAAAGTAATACTCCCTCTATTTCATTCATTTAGCCTCATAGTTCTACTATCATACCCAAATATGTTGAGTTACTTGGGCATATTGATTTTTCATGATAATCTTGTGGGAGAAGACAAACATTTTTTTACACCGGTAAGCCCAACTATTTGCTATTAGCCCACTAGCTTTGAGACAATTGACTACAATTGTACGTATTGGGCTTCAACATAATGATCAAAAGTGATTTGTGGCTACTTCTCCGTCTTAGTAATTTATTTATTTTATTATTTTGAAAAAAGATAAAAATTTGACCATTTATTTAGGGTATTGATTTTTCATATACGAATTTTACTCTCATCATATACTTTTTTCATTTAGTTTTCCATGATTACCCTTTCTTACTCCCAAAATATACAATTTTCTCTTTTTTTTTTTTTTCACAACTTTTTTCCAATCAAAATTCAATCGATTTCTCAATAAAATTCAATTATGAACTGCAATAACCAATTCAATCACGTAATAATCAACTTCAATTTCAATTTTGGTTTGAACTTATCAATTTTTAATGGGTATTGATTTTCCGTATACGGGTTTTACTCCCGTTGCATACTTTTTTCCCTATTATTTCCAAATTTGCCCTTTTTACTCCCATAATACACATTTTTTTTAATAAATTTTTCTAACCTAAATTCATTCAATTTCTAACTTTTCTTTAATCAAATTCATTAATTATTTCAGTTTCTCAATGATGAACTACGATAATAAATTCAATGAGGTAATAATCTTTTTTAATTTTAATTTTGTTCATTAAATTATCGAATTTTATTAATTTTTAGTGGATTAATTTAAAATTTAAATTAGGGTTTATAAGTTAGAGTAAAGGTGGTTTATGGTGGTGGGAGTGGTGGTGGTCTACGACGGTAGGGAAGCACAGGGGCGGCACATGGTGGACTGTTGACATTCACCAACATCGTACCTTTATTTTACTACTCATATTTTCTTTTGACTTTCTTAATATTGTTACTCTTTCATGCATTACTCCTTGCTATGTTGTTGTTAATAAATTGATAAATTGATAGTATAAACCCTAACTTAATTTTCAACCTAATTTCATCAAGATTAACAAATCCTAATTTAATTTTCAACTAGTGATGGGACCCGTGGATTCACGGGGCGTCCTTTTTTTTTGTGTGTGGTTTAGCTGTTTAAATAACGGCGGTAGTTTTTGTTTTTGTTTTTTCAGTGTTATTGTGATTGTGGGTCAAACTCCAAATTGTTAACCCTTCGTGTATTCACATGTTTGTTATTCTTTATTTAGTTCAATTGATCATATAAATCACGAGTTGTTCATACATCGTTTTGAATAGCGTAATCCTAAACATATCTTTTCCCCTCTTTAGTTTGTCTTCTTTGCCTGTCCTTCGTGTCCTTTTGTTATTTTGTGGGCCTGCTTTTGTTTCCTTTTGTTCATTCGGCTGTTTTCTGGTCTGTTGTTTGTCGTTTCCTTTGTCTTTGCCTTCTTTTTTCCGTTGGTTCGCTTGGCTTGTCTTCTTTTTCGATCCTGCCACATTTAGTTGTTAGTTGTCGGTTTTTTTTTGTTTGGTTGGTATTGTGTTTGTTTACTTACTTTGGTTTTTTGGCTATGCTGTTTTCGTTCCATTCCTTGCCTCGGTTCTTTTGTGTGTTTCCTGTGTCCTTGTGTTGTTCTTCTTCTTTTCTTGCTTCCTGCTTTTATTGGTTTTTTTGTCCTTGATTAGGGGTAATCGATCGTTGAATTCTTTAAGCCAACATAGTTTTGTTGTTTACCTTTTCTTGGTTGCTTTTTTCGGTTTTTTCTTCCTTTTCTTTGCTGTACGTTAGAGTCTTTTGGACCTTGAGCTCTGTTTCATTTGTGTAGATGTTGTTGCCCACCTTGACCTTGAATTTGAATTCTTTCCCTACACAGCTTTCCAGTATTTCATATACCTGTTGTCTCCCGTCTTCCTGCATTTTAGGTTGAGAATGTGAGTTTTTTTTTGGGTTTCCTTTTGTTTGAGTTTGTGTTTGTTCCTTTTCTTTGATTTTTTTATCGTACATACGCACCGATCGGTCACGATTAGTCTTTCGATCGGCTTGTTGATCACCTTTTCTGCTTCTTTGTTAAATAGGACGACGTTTGCTGTTCCACTTTCATCTGTTATACTGACCATTAGTTTGTACCTGCGTTTTTGTATTAATCAGATACCATTCCGTGTTGGGTTTTTTTTTCCCCCATTGGGTTTTTTTGGTTTTTTGTTACCTTTGTGTTGGGTAGTCGTTCTTTTTGTTGCAGCGCCGACAATATCCGTCTTGGTCTAGACCAGTTTTACATGGTGGGCATGATAAATATTTCCAGTCGACATCTGTGCGGACGTGCGTTATTTTCCCGTAGCATAGATATTGTTGGTCCTGAGTGGGTGATTGTTGTTGTAGCAGTTATGCTATAGTTTTCTCCTCGAGTTCTTCTGTTTCGTCATTTTTGTCGTTGATCACGTATTGTACTTTTGTTGGTATGTTTGTCCTGCATGTTGGTTTGGCTATCAGTTTACTTTATTTGTTTTTTTTTTTTGGTATGTAATTGTGGGTTAATTTTTTGCTTACCTGTTTTGGATTTCCTTTGTCTCGGGTATGTCGAGGTTTAGATACACCTTTGTAGCGTAAGTGAATTGCAGTTGGCTTTCTCCTGTAGGTGTATTTAGCATTCGATTATTTTTAAGAAAGAAAAATACTGAAAAGGTACACGAAACCGGTCATTAGCCAAAATAAAAAGAAGAAATTATAATTGATCGATTAGACAATAATATGTCGTAAGATTGTTCCGTATAAATTATTAAAAAAGAGTGGCAGAATAATACGAGTTCAAAACATGATTATTAAGAGGATAAGATTGGTTGATTACGTATGGTTTAAATATAAGTGTCGGCAAGATCATATGTAGTAGGAGATTAATTAACGTATCCATCATATGCGTTGGCGTACCTTTGTAATCCGCCACTTTTGCTGATGTTATTACTATTACTTGGTCACCCGCGTCTGAAGTAGTTATGTTCTCGTTTATAAGATCGGCCACTCGTCCCCATAATGTCACTCGTACTGGTTTTTTGCTGCAGGTAATGAACTTGGTCATTGTACATCGTTTTTGGTGAATAATATTTCTTAAAGTACAAAGTATATCACGTCTATTGAATTGTACGTTTGCTGTGTCGTGCAGTAGCTGTTGTTATCATTTGTGAAGTCTACATGCATCGTTGTGGTAGTACATGCATCTTTTGTAATTTTGGGGGTGATATTTTATGTGGTCTATATTATTAGTCATTCTTGAATTCACTTTAGTCTACTAACTTCTTGTGAAGATAGTAATATATTGCCTCAGTCAATTGTTTTTATCGAGTATACACTTTTTTTGGTTGATTATTGTAATTAGCCTTAACAGTTGTGATCAATAAGTGACCAAAGACCATGACAAAGACAAATTAGGTGTCCCCAAAAGAAAGGGTTGATAATTTTTCTTACCTTTCGTCCTCAATATGTATATGACGTATTTGTGTTTGCCCCTTTGTTGTTGTTATTTCTCTCTTGTCTTCTATAATAGCTAGCCTTCCGATGACATCTGTTTAAGGACATGTTTAAGTAATTTGGTCATTTGTTCCAGAATTTGTTTTGTGGTTATTAAGCTTATGTAATATGACATTGTTATTTGTTTTCTCATTGTTGCGTACCTATTAGATAGTCTGTTTTGTTTGTCCGCTCTGCTATCCTCTCGAGTGGATGAAATTCAAATTTGTGCAGTGCGATATTTTCTCCCTGGTTCTGTTCGACTATAGACGTGAATGGTGTCCACTTGATTATGTTGTTTGTCTTGGTCCATAGGTTTGTCTGATCTCATTTGTTTTGGCGACTTCGAAGTGTTGTATTTTGTATATTTTCCCTTCTTGAATTGTGTCTTCGTAGTCCTTGATCATGTTCCTTGGTATCGTAGCGTGGATATGATCTCCCTGTTTTCATTCATACGCGGTCATTTGTTTTTATTTTTGGCCTTTTTTCAAAGCTTCTTAAATATTGGAGTACTTAAGTTTGAAGACTGTACTTTCGACATAACTTCCATCCTTAATTTTTCTTTGGGTTGCGAATTTGTTCCTCTTAATTTATCTTGTGTTTATTTTTTCACAATTATCTATTCCATTTTGTGCTTTACAGTATCTGTATTTTGTTCTTATTTATATTTCATTGTCTGTTGATTTTAAACTACTGTATTCATTTTTTATACCTCATAATTCAGACGGACTACATTTTTCGCTCGATTTTGTTAACCTTTTTGTGATTTTCTTTTATCAGGTGTCGTATTATTGGGGCATTTTTAATTGCGCAATACTATTTATACCGATCAATCCAGCACAATAATGTCTTCTTTTCTTATTAATTATCAATTAGCTAGGTGAACAATAGCTATATATAATCTACTAATTACGTTATATGTTGGTAGTCATGTATTTGTAGGATGTTTACCTCTTTGTCTAGCAAGATCAAATCTAGTGAATATGGTTTTGCCGCTTCCGTTGCAGTTGCTTCCCATACTCTTGTTACCCGGGCGGTTATTTGGTACTCCGTATTTTGCTTTTGAGGGTGTTAGTTGCCTAATTGCTGCGATTTGTGGTGCCATCTTCGGTTTTCGGTTTTGGGTTGTTTGTGTTGTGTGATTTTGCTGTTAGGGTTTTTGTTTTGTGTTGTAGAAACCGTTTTTGTTTAAGTTTTAACTGTTATGATAATGATGATGCTAATGATAATGCTAATTGTAATGGTAATGGTATTGGTAATTTGTAAGGTTTTTGTTTACGGTTTGCGTAAATTTCCCTTTTTCGGGGTTTTAAAAATAATATTGTCTTCGACTGTTGCTCTTAGACGAGTAATTTTCTAGCACCCCTCTGACTCTGTGCTACAATCTTTAACTATTGATAGTTAGACAGAAGTCAAGTACTTAACTAAATTTCTCATGCCATTAGACAGCAATCAACATGATAAATCATGCTCATGATTTCCCAGACTCTAGAATCAACGTATCATTGTCGGACCTATAAATGTAAACTTTAACACCATTTATAGCATAAACACCTCCTTTACGCATTACCAATTGATTGAAGGTTTACACAGTTAACATTACCTATGTATATTGAGCAAATGATCATGATTCAAAAGTTCATAAACATGGCGTCAATGTTATTCTTATCATTTAATTTGACCTACAAGAAGTCACATTTCCTCTCAAACTTGGGCTTTGTTAAGTTTTCCTGTATAAGAAAAGCAATAGGTAATTTAGTTGGTAAAGATATAGTACTGTATAACTTTTTAATTTGGTTATGTGAGTGTGAGCCGTTCAATAATTTTCTGTAGGGGAAAAAACAGAGGCGTTACAGTCCCGATCAATATACCACTGTTAATGCACGACTAATTGTAATTCATCACCAGCATAAGCTTACTTGAATAGGTGTAAGCTTGCATCACATGTACCTAAGCGTTTCAACTAACTGTAATGCACAGCTAATTGTAATTCATCAAATTGATTATCTATTGCCAATATTGATTATCTCGACAAATAGTTAAAAACTTGCATCACAGTGACTTAAGCGTTACGCAGTCCTTCAAATCAACCGAATGCTTAATGTACAGGTGCTCAACCGTTTTAAGATAGTAATACAAAAGTAATCGAGTGATTCCCTTACGTTTGTGCTTACAGAGCTCCATGAAACAGCGATTACCGAAAACTACGGCTAACCCTTCCTATCTATCCATCCATGGTGATCATCAGTGAAACAAAACCAAGCGGCGTCAATGTCCGCATGTAAGTTAACACACATCCAATCGAAATCGCGACTCACGAAACACGAGAGCATTCGGTTAAACAATACCGCATGATTCTACGATGAAGGGCGAACACGGCGAATTCCAGGAAAACATGAAATTACAAAATCAAATCATTGACGCGTCTGAAGTGGTTTACAAATCTGAGTAGATTTCTTTATACACCACATTTCGAGTTACGTGACGAAGGCGGTCGGGGTCTTCGTTTGGCGTGCTTATCTTGACCTCTACGTGAGGTAACTCGTGAGACGGCCACGTAAAGTGACCATGGTGGCAGGATTACGGTAAATAGAGTCAGACCTTGTTAAATGTTTGTCCTTGGCTCTTATTAATGGTCATTGAAAAGCAAACTTTTATAGGGAGCGGCGTCTTTTAGCGTGAATGGCCATGTAGTATCGGTAGGTGTCATCTCAATCAGTGGTATCGACACAATCAACCTGCGTTTGTGCTCGTAATGACTTTCGCTTCAATAATGCGTGTCTGAATCTTTGTTATTGTTAATCGCGTCCCGTTGCACAGTCCCGAGGCTTGATTGATGTTCCTTAGTAGTATTATGGGACAACCAATCTTTAGGTTTAACTCGTGGTTTGGCAGCCCTTGGAACTTTAATGAGTTCAAGAACTCTGTTGGATATACACCATCCATGTTAGCCCCATTTGCAGTCAAGGGGCAAATTCTATCTACACTTTTCGAGACACTAACTTCCCCCGGTAGAAGTTGAAGGATGTAGTTGTTAATTTCTTCAGCTATTTCGTTTTTGGGGGTTAGTATGGCTCTCTCTTGTAGGTAGTCGGGATTTGCGTAATTGTTCAACAGGTCAGGGTAGATTTCTTCGACTATTGAGCGTATTGGGTCACCATTATTCTCGATGACTAAATCTTTGGGTATTTCTATCCAAGTTTTATCATCTTCGCCTGGTTTTGCTGTAGCAGGTATTTTGCCATCTCCTATGTCGAGGACCCATTTACTAAATGTGGATTGTTCAGCAATTTCTTCTTCAGATTTCCCAGGCAGCAGGCGCATGTTTTTTTGGAGTTTAAGTACTGTGCATTGTGTCCAAATTTGGGTCGATTTACTTATTGACGCATCGACGATATCAGCCCTTCCTTTACGGGGTACCACAGGTAGTATTTGTCGGAAATCACCCCCAAAAACCACGGTTTTCCCACCAAAAAGTTTACCCTTTGCCTTTGGATCGATAATGTGCATGATGTCCCTGAACGCTCTATCAACAGCCTCAAAAGCGTGTCTGTGCACCATTGGCGCTTCATCCCATATTACCAAGCTTGTTTTCTTGATCAGTTCCGCAAGATCGGATCCTTGTGAGATGCAACAACTTGTACTGTCACTCAAGTTTAAGGGTATTGCAAACCTTGAGTGAGCTGTTCGGCCCGCTATTAAGAGCAATGCGGCAATTCCTGAGGATGCTACGGCTAAAACTATATGGCTTTCTGATCTTAGTCGCGAAATAAGTGTCTTCCAAAGGTATGTTTTTCCGGTTCCACCGCTCCCGTTGACAAAGAAAACACCACCTTTTCTTGTGTAAACCGCGTCCAAGACATTGTCGAATACAAGCCGCTGCTCATCATTTAGACCTGCCAAAATTCAGATGATCAAGTGTCTCCAATTTAAGGTTTTTGAAATACATACACAGAGTATTTATTTAAGTAACGTAAAATCCGAGATTTAACTTAAATTAATATATTAATGATGTCAACCTTCACATTGATTTCCATAGTTCAGTTTATATAATCGTATTTACCTGCTTGCATTTCGGTTGCTTGCGTGCTCAATGTTTGTTCATCATATTCTTGCTCCTCAATTAATAGTCTATTGTTTGACGCCTTTATTAGAGCATAATCTGGCAGTGGGAATTCTGGGATATTTTCAAGGGTTCGGCCGTTTCGGTTTAGTATCAATTGAAGTTCCTGGAGCGCGTAATTTTTAATTTGGTCTTCAGTTAGCAGCAGATTTGGCAGCCCCATTTGACGACGTTGGCGCGGGAGAATATCGTCCGAGAGGTTCTGCCAGTGTCGCAACCACAGGTCCTTTGGGTTTGAAACCTCACAGAACAACAACAACGTGACAAATAGCTCCCGTAACTGACGGGCAGTAGACCATATTGCCGCTTCAGACAAAGCTATATTCCATTCCTCATCTCCATCGAGTAGACCCAGCGCTGCACATGCAGCCTTATACGTTTCATGAATCACGCCATTCACTGTACGAATATCGGCAAAACAGGTAGGCCCTTTCACTATATTCAGAAGTAGTCGTAAATAATATAGTTCACCGGAGTTTGGTGCGGCGAAGTATATCCGGCCAATTGAGAAGAGCTTTTCTCGTCGCCTCCAAAAAATTTTGTCCTTCACCCAAACCCATTTGGTGGGGAAATCAGCGTATGTTAGTTCACGGGCGTCACTGTGTTTTTGGTTTGCGATCATCCATTCAGTAAGCGGTGTTTTAGCTTGTCCGACTCTATCGAGGACATCTTCTGGGTTGTCTTCCTCATCGAATATAATCGTTTGTTCTTCTTCTAAGTGGAATGGTAGCCTTAGCACTGGTGGGTGCTTGTATTGGATTTCGAAACCAAAAATACGCCAACACGCTTCTGATGCGGATACATATCTACATCGGAGATAATTTTCAATCTCATCAACAGGTTTGTCAACGCTTTCATCCCCAATATGTTCCACAGTGGCTAGGGCCATATCGGGTCCTTTGGACATGTATTTGAACAAATACTTGATTGATCGATGCTTGTTACACCATTCCACGTTCAAATGAGCATCATATTTCACAAGGAGGTCAATATTGTACGGCACAATGAACCTATTATCAATGATGTGTCCCATCTTCTCTCCCATGCAGCCATTGTTTCGTCGCCGGTATTGTGGGTACCCGTCCTCACAGACAGTGGTCTCATTACAAAATGCCCTGGGGTAGTATTTTGTGCATTTGCCGTCTACCATACATGGTGATTTGTAGTTTAGCGCTCCACACGGTCCGTGTACCATGTGGTTCATTACCGCCGCGAAGCCAATTGGGTCCGTGTCCTTGTCAGGTAGCTCCGCACTGATAATGTTGTCAATGTCAGTTGGGGCTTTGATCTTGTCGGCAGCATGCAAGAACAAACAAATGTGGGCATATGGAGACCTCTTTTCTGGAACTCAATAGTGTAGACCACTGCATTGGGGAAGACATGAATGAAGTTAGTACAGGCCAGGAAGAGGGTAGTGTACAACTACTTAAATAATTACAATTCGGCTACAGATATTAAAAAACATATGATCAAGTCGCTACTAATTCGGCTACAAATATTAAAAAACATATGATCAAGTCGCTACTAATGCTACACTCTTGCCTCCACATTTTTATGCTTTACCATTTCATCTCACATTTTTGTTGATTAACAGTAGTAAATATGAACCATGAACACATAAACGATGTACCTGCCATTACTCTTCCGAAAATAGCTCTTTTGGTAAGATCATCGATCAATTCCTCAAGTTTGATTTTGAATACGCGAGCTATGATATCTGGTCGATCTTCAGGACGTTGCCCAACGTTAGCAGAAATGAAGTTTTCTATCTCAATCCATTTTGGGTTACATGTGAAGGTGATGAATAAGTCTGGGGGGCCAGCCCAACGACATATAGCTAGCGCGTCTTGGTAATTCTGGAAAAAAAACCGGAAACAACCAGGGAAAGAAGCTGGCAAAATCATACTTCGCCCTAGTGAACCGGGTGTTGTGTTCCCAGCGGCAACGGCATCGATGAGACCACGTAATGAGTATTTCCGTATTTCATTTTGATGATTGCGTACGTAGTTGAGCCGAGTTTCTTCAATACAGGTAAAAGCGTCAACAATGAATTGTTGCCGTAACCTTCCACATAGCACGCTAACGCCACCAATTAGCTTGCCGTCCTTTCTTCTCTCTTGGAGTTGGTGTGCGTGGAATTCACGCATTGAAACATATTTCTTTTTTTTCCTTGTCGTGGTCTCGGCGTCACTATGTTTTATGTCTTCCCTGTATCCATCTTCACCATAGGGGAATATAAGCGGGTACTGCATTGCCATGAAACTTGGATGCAATGGTGAGATTCGGCGTAGTCCAAGAAAGCGGTCCTCGATGACGATATCACGCGCACAGGTATCTGTGTCACTAACCCCGACAATGAGAGCTGCTACTTCATCCGTGGTTGGGAGATTAAACTGCCTACCGTCTTTGTGGCGGGCACCAATTAAACGTAGACGTACATGTTGGAGGGCAGCTGGGTCTACTCTTTCACGAGCCATTTTGCAAGCCTTTACAAGGACATTGTGTTCATATAACATATTCATAAGACCTTCGACTATTTCAGGGTCGAGGTCACTTTCACTCGAAGAACTCAAAGAATCAATCCGTTCGGTAATTGGTGATTCGCCATCGTAAAAGTATAGTTGCAAGAATTTGGGTTGTTTTCCAGTCGGGGGAAGAAGGGAGCCAATGTTATGGTGGTTCTGCCCGCCTAATCTAAAACAATATGGCCCGGACCCTTCGTTGATAGCGTAATCTACTTTCCCAGCCATAGAGGTTAAAGCGAAAATAATGTTGTATGAGCGGATTAACCTCTTAAACTCAGAAAACCGTCGACCGGTAGTCGGGTCTAATAATTTTTGTAAAAATTCTGGCGGATCTGGTGAGATGGGTAGCTTAACTTTACCCTTTTGACAACAAAGGCTAAATTGGTGAACACCATCCTTAGACACTCTACCAACTGCCTCTTGCTTCCACAACAGTGCATCACAGTACTCGCACGTTTCCGTTGGGGCACCGAAACTCCAAACTTCGGTAAATACTCCTGGAGACAATGAAAGGAATGGATTAGAGACAGATTATAAAACGAAACATCACAACAAATTATAACAGAAGCAACTTACTAAGACGATCGACCATATTTACTCCTCGGGAGCCAACTTTTTCATGAGTCGTCCTACTAACTGATGCTTTATACAAAATTGAAACATAAAATGTCTGTAATTCAGTGATGACATGAAATTTTGGAAGAGAAGGGGGACTAAAGGCTACCTTCGCCAACACAGCAATCAACCTCTGGCTCTGCTCCTTTTCATTGGGTACATTCACCGCCATCAGCACAAATGTCGCAAGCACAGATAGGATCTGTTGCTGAAATTAGCCACATTAAAATCCTAATCAATAGGAGAAAGAATGACTAAGGGAATTAACGCGACAGACCTACGACTTTGAGTGGGACTTTGGTGCGTGCTCGTTTACGCTGCTTTTGGGCCTGATCAATGCAGCCACTTTCACCACTTTTTTTGCTCTTTCTCTTCTTCTCATCTAAATTAAGAATGTAAATCAGGGGGGAAAAAAAACCAAGAATATAGACGGGTACGAGGTAATCAACTTTCGCAAAGGAGTTCACCAATAATTTTAGCGTTTGTCCCCCGCTTGGGGCTTGAAGCCACTTCATGTTCTGCTGATATGTGGCTGCTAGTTGCAGGAACGTCTGCTGCACTTGTCTCCGTACAACTTCGCTTCTTGGATGAGCCACGTTAATTGGCTGTTTTCCTTTTTCGTGAGTCTATAAAGGAAATAAAAAGACATATCAAACAACAGCAACACATGTCCAAAAGTGGCATTCGAATTTGAAGTTAAAAAGGCCAACTTGTGTGTTTGGTACTACATCAGGAAAAATAATCTAGGTGTACAGATGATACATGTCATTTATATCGCTTATATGCCCCCTTATAGTCGCATTTAGCTCGCACTTACTTGATTTCATTAATATATTAGTAGCTATTTGCTTTATATTGCGATACTGTCGTTCCTCGTGTGTATTTTGCAGGTTTTGGCGGTCCTGAGCTAAAACCTGAGTCAAATGGAGCATTATCGAGTATCGTGACGTCAAGACGAAGCCCGAGAGTCGATTCGGAAGTCATACTATGTGTTGGGACGTCAAACCTATAGGTTCAGAGCAAACCTATGTGTTCCGGGTACAAGAACAAGGCTTAAACTTGCTGGAAACTTTCTGCCATGCTTAGAACCTATCGGTTCAATGTGAACCGATCGGTTCGATCCACCAAACCGCTTCGGTTCCGCCTGTTTCTCCGTATTTTCGTGACTCTATAAATACAACTCGAGTAGGGTTTAGATGTTTATGCTTTTATTTTATTTTCAGCCCTAGGTTTAGATTTACTTTTCTCATTGCAAAACCTTCAAAAACACTTTAGTTTAGATTAAATCTCTTGCAAGTTTCGATCTTTGCTTAAATTCTCCAGAATTACTCCGGGTTTATTTTCAGTTTTTATCATCTCTAGTTTAGTTTGAGAATTCGATTTCATTGTAACCATCGGTATTCGATTTAATTCAAGGTTTGATTTCAATTGCTTTTCATTCATCATGTTTTATTGTTGTTATTGTATTGCTTTGAATTCATCCCCAATCATGCATATCTAATCTCATCCTAGGGTTCTATGGGGATCGATGATTGATTCTTTGGTTTAGTTTCTGTTTTTGGTTATCTTTTGGTTGCTTGTTGTTAATCTAATCTCATGCCCTAATTCCTCAATCAATTGATCAAAGGCCACGATCGATTGTGCTGACCTAGGAAGCCTAAACCTAAGATCGAAAGCCGGGTTAAGGTGAGCCTTGTGTGAGAGTTAGTAGAGCGAAGCTAATACGTAGCGAGAGCCCGTTAGTTGAGCTTTAGGATTGACTTTGATCCGAGAGGACTTGTCCTAATCCATTAACACGAACCACCACTAGTATCCTTATTCAGTGACAACCTTGGTTGAAATCCTCGTGAACCTGTGACCCTAGATTTCTCCCTATTCATCTTTTGAGCCTTTGATTTTAGTCTACCTTTAGCTTATAGTTCAAACCTAATCCCTTTTCATACCTTGAGATTGACCTTTCCTAGCTGAGCACCTCTTGACTTCATCTGTCTCCTTGTGGATTCGACCCTGCTTACCACTAGCTTCTGTTAGTTGTTTGTTAGGTTATTTTGATTAGGCTTGACGACTTTAGCCTCATCAACAGATGGGTTAGAGTTAATCAGCTAACGCATAAGACTTCACCTTTACTTTTAGACCCGGAAGCCGCCTCAGGTTCTGCTGAAACGTGGCTGCTAGTTGCAGGAATGTCTGCTGCACTTGTCTGCATACAATTTCGCTTCTTGGATGAGCCACGTTGATTTGCTGTTTTCCTTTTTCGTGAGTCTATAAAGGAAATAAAAAGGCATATCAAACAACAGCAACACATGTCCAAAAGTGGCATTCGAATTTGAAGTTAAAAAGGGCAACTTGTCTGTTTGGTGCAACATTTGAAAAACTAATCTAGGTGTCTGAGATGGGTTCTGATTAATCAGCTAACGCATAGGACTTCACCTTTACTTTTAGACCCGGGAGCCGCTTCAGGTTCTGCTGAAACGTGGCTGCTAGTTGGAGGAACGTCTGTTGCAGTTGTCTCCGTACAATTTCGCTTCTTGGATGAGCCACGTTGATTTGCTGTTTTCCTTTTTCGTGAGTCTATAAAGGAAATAAAAAGACATATGAGACAACAGCAACACATGTCCAAAAGTGGCATTCGAATTTGAAGTTAAAAAGGGCAACTTGTCTGTTTGGTGATATCATATTAAAAAATCTAGGTATACAGATGAGTTAGAGGTAATCAGCTAACGCATAGGACTTCACCTTTACTTTTAGACCTGGAAGCCGCTTCAGGTTCTGCTGAAACGTGGCTGCTAGTTGCAGTTCCGTCTGCTGCACTTGTCTCCGTTGCCTTTTGCAATTTAGATGACCGACGTTGATTTGGTGTTTTCCTTTTTCGTGAGCCTATAAAGGAAATAAAAGACATATTAAAAAAACAGCAACATATGTCCGAAAGTGGCGTTCAAATTTGAAGTTAAAAAGGCCAACTTGTCTATTTGGTGCTATATCAGAAAATATAATCTAGGTGTCTGGATGGGTAAGAGGTAATCGGCTCCATGAGACTTCACCTTTACTTTTAGCGTTTGGCCTCCGTTTGGTCCGGAAGCGCCGGGTTCTCACAAAGCGTGGTCGCTAGTTGCACCACTTGTTTAGTACACTTTTGCTTCTTGGATGAGCCACGTTGATTTGGTGTTTTACTTTTCCGTGGGTCTATAAATGAAATTAAAAGACATATTAAACAACAACAACATATGTCGAAAGTGCCATTCGAATATGAAGTAAAAGAGGCCAACTTATGCATTTGGTGCTACGAGCCGCTTTTTTGAGTCAGTTGACTACCGTGGGGAAGCGATCTTTTCCGGGTACTTTTCTTAAAGATAATAATGCATCTTCTTATGTGTCTTCTCAACTTGCTTATGTGACTCCGGTACGGTCCAATATGCATGGACAGGCCGTATAAAGAATGAAACGGTAAGTGGGTAAATAATGTTGGTGATATCTTCACCCCATATAGGCTTCCTCGGTGTCGTTTGTGGGCTAGAATCCAACGACGCCTGAGCCTGTTGGCGCGCCACATAACAGAATTTTGGACTGCCGCTAATGAGAAGTCCATTATGAGGAGATCCTGGGAACAACACAAAAAACAATGAAATTAAATGCGCAACTGATAGGGAAAGCGACAAAATCAAGGGTTAAATAAATAGGTACTTGAGTATAGAACACACTGTCATAAAATAGGTAATTTAATATTTCGTATACCGGGAAATAACTCAACTAAAAAATACGATAAAAATGGAAAAATCAGAGGAAGTAGCTTAGGTAGGCGATATCTTGTGTATTTTAAAAACACGTTAGAGTAGGCTTTGTAGTTTGTACTCATATCCATTTGCTTCGGAAGGTGGGGGGGAAACCGTGCAGAGACATCATAAATCCAAAAAGTAAAATTTTAAAAAGGTGTACGTTCTCATAAATCAAAAATCATTAACCACGACCAACAGGCCTGGTCGGCGGGGCCTAGAAGCAGACACGCCACCTGACCGGTAGTGTGCAGCATCCTCACAACAGTCCCACACGAGGTCAAAACTAACAGCCCTCCAAGGCCTACACTGGCGACCCAAAACACCACTATAACCGCTGCCAAAAACTACAAAAGTGAAATTTTAAAAAGGTGTTTGTCCTCATGAAAATCATAAATGTGTAACCACGACCAACAGCCCCTACTCGACAGGCCCAACAACAGAGACACGGCCACACAACCAGGCGTGTGCAGCTGACCTCAAACAGTCCCACACGAGGTCAATACTAACAGCCCTCCAAGGCTAAAACGGCAGCCCCAAACACCACTATTACCGCTGCGGCGTCACTCGGCCAGAGCCACGGCGCGTGTCGGCGAACACCAACTACGCCGTTGCTGCCTACTCGTTAACAACAACCAAAATTCACAACAACAGCACGGGTACTGGTAGTACCAGCAAGTCATTTAAAAAAACCCGACAAAATCCAACATCTCCCCAAAAAGATGTAAAATCATTACAAAAAAAGAAGTTTAATTTCCCTCCCGAAAAATTGTATTGCACAAGAACAATTGCACGTAGACTACTTCATTACTCAATTATGGATAATAGCCAACAATTAATCACAGTCTATGTGAATTACACAAAAACAATCACACATAAACAGCCTGATTACTCAATAATAACAAACAATTAATCTATGTCTATGCAAAATATAATTACGACATTTTTTTTTTAAAAAAACATCAACATACGCCCACAATACTGAAATTTAAACGGGGAAAAACCCAATACATACGACTACTGAAATTAAAACGGTGAAAACAAACAACACATGAAAACAAAAAAAATCGAACAAAACACACAATACCTGAATGGCCTTCAATAATATTGATCGGGAGAAACAATGATGATGACAAAAACGATGGCCGCGACGGTGTGAAAACGGATTTAAACCCCATAATTAAGCTCATAATGGTGGGAAACGAAGGGATGAAGCACCTCATAATGGCGCGAAACGAAGGGATGAAGCACAAGTCCCTTCGTCTACCACCGTAAGTAAGCACAAGTCTCTTTGGGATGAAAGAGAAGTGGGTCACGTGGATATAGGAAAGGGAAGTTAGTCTGACGTGTCAATGTACGGAGCAACAATGAAAAACACAAGTTTGTCTGACGTGTCAATGTAGGGAGCAACAATGAAAAAACACGCAGGGAGTTGTGGTCAAATGTAAGGTCAATGTTTTAGTTTTGATTTGTATTAGATTGTCTAAATCCCAACTTACTATAAACCCTAATTCAATTTTCAACCTAAATTCATCAAGATTAATAAAATTAACATAATTTTATGAAAAAAAAATTGAAATTGAATCG
This sequence comes from Dianthus caryophyllus, assembly GCA_023091065.1. Lineage (NCBI taxonomy): Eukaryota > Viridiplantae > Streptophyta > Magnoliopsida > Caryophyllales > Caryophyllaceae > Dianthus > Dianthus caryophyllus. Next base: position 7,459,844 of record CM041525.1, on the reverse strand, counting down.
AATTACTACATTGTTGAATTGATTATCGAAATTAATAATTGAAATAATTGAAAAATTGTATGAATTTAGATTAAGAAAAGTTTGAAAAAATAAAAGAGAGAATTTTGTATATTGTTGGAGTAAAAAAGGGTAAGGAATGGAAACTAAATGAAAAAAGTATACGACGTGAGTAAAATCCGTATACGGAAAATCATATACTTCCTCCATTTTTTTGGATTCTATACATTTGCTTTTTGGACACTATTCACAAGTGAGGAGAATCTTCGATATATCGTCTAATATATGAAATAAAAAATAGTCATGTGAGATCTTGTTTTAATTGCATTTTCGAGAGCATTATTAATATTTAAATTTTATAATTTTCGGAATTATGTAACTAAAGATATAAACAAAAGAAAACGTGCATCGACGTACGTGCAAAAAGCAAATGTATAGAATCCAAAAAAAATGGAGGAAGTATAACTTTTACTAATAAATTTAAATGAAATTAGGGTTAGGGTATAAAGAGTTGGTGGACTGGTGGCTTACGGCGGCATTTACGGCAGGAGGCAAAGCCGACAAAGGCGGCCGGCCGGTGGCGGGTACGGGCAGGAGGTCGGCGGTATACAAACACACTATTAATAAAAAAAATTTAAATAAAAAAAGAAGATTAAAAAAAATACAACAACAATTCTGTAGTACTACGTGCACGATGCAACCCCAACCCCATCTCACCGCTACACCCGTGGCGACCCATGCATCTGTCGATTGTCACAGGTTATAAATAAGATGATTGAATTATTGAATAATTGATAAATTTTGATTGAAAAAAATTGGAAAAAAAAATAGAGAGAAACTTGTATATCGTATGAGTAAAAAAGGGTAGTTGTGGAAAATTAAATGAAAAAAGTATATGACGAGAGTAAAATCCGTATACGAAAAATCAATTACGTTTATTTATATTTTAATACAAGTTGATTTATAGTGATTGCTAATTTTGATATATGTCAAATATTTCTATTTTTAATAACGTGGGAACTTCTAGAAAAAAAAGCCGCTACTTTTGGTGCACACTGGTAAACTCTCCGAGCGTATATGATAGCCTGCAAACCATACATTATGTCAGCCACCCTTTTGACGGCTCTTGAAGAGAATTAAACCTAAAACTCGTGAGAATTTTATCCATGTTTTAACCATTAGACGACACGCTTGCGGAGATATATATATCAATTTTAAGTAAATTGTTTTGGATGATAATTAGATTAGTTTTTACTTTCGTAGCTTAAAAATTATCCCTTTAAGCTATTTTCCATAAGGCCATAAGCAAATAACCGAAAGAGATTGATCGTTACATATGATCAAAGAAATTGCTCCCATAAAATCTAGGGATATTTCCCATGGTACCCTCGAGCTTTGGCAGATTACACATGGTACCCCATGTGTGAGGTTTGTTCACATGGTACCCCTAAACTTTGTAAATATGTGCTCAATATGCCCATTTTGTGACGGAAAACTTGAGGACGTTAAGTATATGGAAGAAGACACCAATTATGAGTTTATGGTACATTTAGACCCACATTATTCCTCAATTAAATGCTATTATTTGTACTCTAATCAACAAAAATTACACTAATTAATCAATTCATAATAGCATTTAATTGAGGAATAATTTGGGTTTAATTGTACCCTAAACTCATAATTGATGTCTTCTTTCTTAAACTTAACGTCGTTAAATTTTTCGTCTCAAAATCATGTACATATATTCACAAAGTTTAAAGTACTATGTGAACAAACCTCACACATGCATCAGAATCCGCCAAAGCTCGAAGATCTACATTATAAATATTCCTAAAATCTAACAAAATCTAGATAACTTTTTACTCCGTATATATATTGATTTATTTGTTTGTTTTCTTATTATTAAATACAAAGCAGAATTTAAAGAGAGCGAATTATTTGTCTCATTTTATGTTTCATTTGGTTTTCTACTACTTTTATCGTAATAAATCCTTACTTTATATAATGAAACACTAAATAAAATATGAAAATGGAACAGAAAATTCGCTCTCGAATCTAATTGTAGTTGACGGGTGAAAGTGGGAGGTCAAAGTGAGGCAGCAAAGTGCCACTAATAGAAAGTAGAATGAAACACATGTCACACAAATGCTGAGTAAACATCACAATTTAAGCTTTGAACCATGATTTTCAGCGGGAGGAAGCTGTGTGAATGCGGCCGCAGAAATTCTACTCGTTGCACGTACGACTGTACGAGATCGTTAATACGGAGAAAAATACACAAATAGTAAACTCATTATTGCATATCTTTCCAATTTAGCAATTTAGCCCATTACAATCGTATGATGTCCACTTTTATTGACTCAGTAAAACTACACATACCCAATTATGCTTACATCACATTATATCGCACCATAAGCTAAGCGACTGATCTAGTTTAATTAAAATCCTCTATTTATAATCCTGTTTCGAGAGTTAAAAAAAAATCCTCTATTTTTAAATACGACATTAAAAAAAAGTGTTATTGCTGAATTTAAGAGGGTCTGACTATGCTCGAGATCGAAGAGAATATCCAACCTTGAAACTCACTTGAGTCCATTTATACAAAAATTAATTGGCCATAGTAAGAGAGTCATGTGTCTTTATAAGGTAGAGAATTCTTAGTGTTATCTAATATGGAGTAGTCAAATTTTGGCCATATATTATAACTTGATTCGACCAGAAAATTATTTTTGGTCATTACTAATCAAGAAAAGCCATAGTCATGTATAGGGGTGTAAATGATCAGAAATTTCTGAAGCGCCTTAGGAATCAATCGGTCAAAGCTCGCTCGAGCTCGGTCAGCCGATCTCGAGCTGAGGCGAGTTAGGCCAAATCAGAAGCGATTCAGAGCTTAGTAAAGCTTCGGATCGGAGCTGATTTGGGCTCGTTTTCATTTTTATATATAATTTTGTCTATGTCTATACATTATATTTTGCTACAATTATAGATTTTTTTTTTGTAATATCTTTAGATTGATTTTTTTAATAGAATATTTTATTATAATTGTTATATAATATATTTATTATAATAGATATTAAAAAAAGTGTAGAAAAAAAATATCTAACAAAGCTCGGATTGGGCTCGAGTTGAGCTCAAGACTTCTATACAGTGATTCCAAGCTTTGAATTTTGAGCTCTAGAATTCAGAGCGATTCCGAAGCTCGAGAAATTTTTCAGAAGCCGATTAGCTCACCCAAGCTTCGGAATCGGATCGGCTTTCGATTACACCCTAAGATCATGTAGGTTAGTTCTTAGGGATATGTCTGAGTCAAATACTTAAAAAAACTCAATTACTCCGTATTATAACCTCAATAATGAGAAATTATCATGTTTTTATAAACTTTTCTACAAGTAGTAATTATGGTGGAGTTACATACCATAAATTATGATGATAAGGTCGTCCGACCGTTATTGTTTTTCTTTTTTTACTACGGAATATTTAGATATTACGAGTATTTATCATCAACAATTGGGACAACCGACAACTCATTTAAAATAGCGAAGGCAATTTAATGGGTAGATCTCTTCCAATTAATTAAATTTGGCTTTTCATTCGTAAGAACAAAAAAATTATTGAATAGTTTTTTTTTATTATGTATATTTGAAAATTAAATAAAATAAAGAGTTTAATTATTATACCAACTCACACAAATGAAACCTATAAATACCCCCCTACATCTTACTTCTCAATCCTCACCATTCTCACATCAACTCTTTCAAGCAAACCCTTCTCCTCTCCAACTACTAACCAATAACCATGGCTTCCAAGACCGGCCTAACGACGATAACCGTCTTTCTACTTGTCAACACCGTCTTCATCTCCCTCGCGTCCGCGACAAACAACAACCCTCATCATGCAACAACATGCCCAATAGATGCCCTAAAACTAAGGGTATGTGCCAATTTATTGAATGGTTTACTTGGGATCAAAATTGGAGGTCCTCCAACTCCAAGTGCACCTTGTTGTAGCCTAATTCAAGGCCTTGCTGACGTGGAAGCTGCCACGTGTGTTTGCACTGCCTTAAGGGCTAATGTTTTGGGCATCATACACCTTAATGTTCCTTTGTCTTTGAGCTTGCTTCTTAACAAGTGTGGTTGCAAACTCCCTAGTGGTTTCACTTGCCCTTAATATAATAGCCTACGTACGTCGTCGCTAATTCTCCAATCAGATCGTTATATGCGTACCATAAATACATGTTGTATGCAGGTGCAGTCTTATAGGAGAATTACTTAATTGTTTTATTTTAATGTTTTCTTTAGAATCCCTCTAGTAAGCTTAAACTTTGGAGAATGTAATGAATAATGAATTGAACGTAAAAGTAATTATACAATGTACTACTCCGTACTATATATAGATGTAATAAAGTACTCATGTAATCGAGAAACGTGTATGGTTTCCATTTGGAAGTGAATTTCAAAGTTTCGTTTTCCTGCATGTTTTGAAATTGATTCATAATTTATGTGCGACATGTTTATATTATTTCATGTTTATTTATGTCTATTATGTTTGATTACTGATTAATATCAAGATGGTGAGACCTGTAACTCACTTACGAAGTACATTTTTTTAGTAACAATGTCAAACTAGGTACTCAAAAATTGAGATTTAGATTGATTTTTGATTTAGTACTCTGTAATTTATGTAATTTAGAAATGTGTAAAACAAATAATAACAATAACAATAATAATAATAATAATAATATATGCAAAATGGGACAATACATTCATAAATCATAACAAACACGGCCAACATAATATGCAAACCATGTATATCTTATGTGCATGATATGATTGATATCCTTCCAAATTTTGAAGTAAATCTATTGTAGAAGTGTGTTGGGATTTCCATTTTTTTTTCTCTTTTAATTTTGGATGAATTTACTCGTACTTACTTAAGGGGACAGTCGGACATACCAACACAAATAATGACAAACAAAAGAATTACGAGTAACAAAGGTCAGTCTGCTATTAGTGATTCATCATTTGAACTCGACACATGGTTACCCTACAAAAATCGCAAAGACACACTACATTTTCACATTTATTACTTATCATTAAATTTCTTATGTACGAATTTATAAATTTTTTTACGTGTCATGATATTCTTTAATTTAATTGGTACAATTATTATATGTTATTGTCCCCATTTTAATTTAAATGTTCCTTTTACTTCTTAATTTTGTCCAAATTAAATATTTCTTTTCTATTTATGATAATTATTAATAAAGAATTCCTTTTTTCAAAAATAAAATAAAAATATTAATAAAGAATTTTAAAAGTGACTCATCTTATAAGCAAGTGTTAGCAAAATAAAAATAAGAACATTTAAAATGGGGATGAAGGGAGTATTATTCATAACTTAAGTTTGAAACTCGTGAATATCAATCTCTTTTTTCCAAAACAAATCCTTGAGGATAAATAATTATATGTTAGAATTATTCCTTACAAAAAAATCATGCAAGTCAAGATGATACAGTATATTGTATGTGTCGTCATACGGAGTTGTAGTAAATATAATCCTTCTCGTACTACATTTATGTTGTTGGATTGCATGAAGTCGAAATTTTGTGAAATCAGTAAAGCTTAATATTTCCACCGTTCTAATGATTTGTTTACAGTTTAATTTTGTTGTGAGGGGATTTGAAAGAAGTGTAAACAAATGACTGTGACAGAGGCAATATCAGACAAATAAATTTATATGAGTACTTTATTGCATAATAAAGGAAAAAAAAAAAAAAATATCTCAATTTTTTTTTTTTTTTGGTGACGAGGGGTTTAATCTACACAGTGAGCATTCAGACGTCACCACCATTTGTCTGTATAAGCCACCCCTTTACTCTGAGTAGTCGTGATACGCATGGTGCTTACGGAGGCTTGAACACAGGACCTCATGATTCTGTAATTTCTAGCACTTGAGGATTCTGAGAATACCAGCATTCCACTTAGGTAATATGGAGTAAATTTCATCAATTTCATATGGAGTAAATTTCATCAATTTCACTAGTTTTATAAAATTTCAATTTTTGTTGGAAATCCAAACCCTTAAATTTGGCTTCAATAGTCAGATATTTCAAGTAAAGGAAAATGATATTACGCCACCGGGTGGCACTAAATTTGAGTACCACCCGGGGTATAATGATAAATTGATTAGTATATTTTATTTATTTTTGTAACTTTTACAATTAAAATTTATTAAAAAGAAAAAGGGTATTATAGGAATATGCTTTGTTATTATTTTACAAGATTAACGAATACAATAGAACAATCTTAAGTTGGAGTAACATTTTTGCTTATTCTTAGGAGAGAATTTAGGAGTCCATCTCTAATTATAAACTTCTTTCTCCATTTTGAATAATTTAATTAAACTAGTTCAGTGGCCCGTGAAAATCACGGGCTCTCTTGATAATTTTCGTATTTTGTTTTTTTATTTATTTATCTAATTAAACCTATGTATTGACTTTTTAGCAATGTGCCTACAAAGTCAACATCTTTGATGTTTGAATTTTCAGCTTGCATATATTTCATTATCCTTTTTTAATGATCAATACATGATGTAATCAAAATATTATATATAAATATTGTAAAAGTATAATTTCAAAGAATATAAAAAAGGGTAATATCAATAGAGCAAAAACAATATAAAACACCTTCGAATCGACCTATTTTTAATATACTTTAATTAATCTACTTCCTCCATTTCATTTGATTGTATACGCTTATTTTTTGGACAATATATATATAAGTGAGAAGAATCTTCAACATAACTTTTAAAATGTAAAATGAAAAATAGTCTTGTGCAATCTTATTTTAATTCTCTTAAATTCTTATACTCAAAATATATGTCGTTTTAGAAAAATAGAAGTTTATTTCTCTTTAATTTATAAGAGCAAATGCAATGTGTGGTTTTTTGTTTTTGGGTACTCAATGAGAACTTTAAAATAAAGTTTTGCGATTATGGTGCTCATTGAATTCTTCAATTTAAGAACTAAGTTCTTTTTTAAGAACCAAGTTTTGGAATATTTTTAAAAAGTTAAAATCAACTATTGGGAAAATAATAATAATTGTGGGGCCTTTTGAAGAACAAACTCAACTTATTCCATTGTAATTTAAAGTTTTTCAAAAAATTGATGAAAATTGACATGGCATAAGAAGAACTTAATATTAAGTTCTTCCATGGGAATTGCTCTAAGTCGTTTTTCATTTTCCAAAATACTTAGCCTCGTAACTTAATGGTAGACTAATAATGAGTCTTTAATACTATCTCATAAGACATCATTTTATTGGATTACAACAAAGAATTCACACGCCCATGACCATTTAACTATTTCTAACCTCCTTATTTAATGCATAATTAATTATATAATTACCCTACAATTGTTTTCTTAATAATTGTGTTTTTCTCTAAAATGACATATATTAAGGAAATGAGGGAATAATTTTTTTTTTTTTTGTAATACGGAATTAAGCATATAAACAAAGCAAACGTGCATCGGCGTACGTTTTACTAATTTTTCTAATACGCAACTAAACATATAATTTTTTTTTGCACTATGCAACATTTAATATAGTTTAAATTTTCCATTAATTTTATATAATAATTGTTCTGGTCTTTTGGTTCTCTTATATTAATTAATTGGACTAAACAATTAATTCAAATAAATATGTATGTTATATGAATTATAAGGTAAAGTAGATGAATGATTTATCTATTTTTTTAATTAGTTTTTTATCTTTTAGAAGTTGACTGAAAAAATATATATACATTAAAACACAAAACTAATTAAATTTAGAATAATAAAAATTCGTCACTTGATTGATCCGGAGTAAATAATTTTTGAATTTTGTATGGACTAACCCTTAAATAAAATAAATTTGAAGTAATCTTAAAAAGTACTCCGTAGTAGTTTGTGTAGTATGATTCTTATTTTAGTTGATTAGTTGAGAAATGTTAAGTCTAAAATTTTAATTATGATTAAAAAAAATTGATGTATGTGTTAGAATTTAATAAAAATTGACATATGAATTGTAGGACTTAATTTTATTTTGATGGATAAAAGACCAAAATATAACATATGAGTTGTCGATTAAATATGTTTTTTTACAAAGACTTTGTTTTGTAGAATTTCAGTGATAAATATATTTATCTTCCATTTAATAGAAACTATGATAATAATATAAAATAACTAATAACAATAATATTAATATTAATATTAATGTTATATTTTAAACTTATAATTTGAAGTTATTTAGTAGTTTAAGTTATTTTGGTTTTGTATTTTTAATTTATTATTTGCATCTATGAGTAAATCATATATTTAATTAAGAATAAGGAAGATGAAAAGTTTTTATTATTTTTTTCTTTTTAATTATTTTATATAAATGATGTGGCGACAATTGCACCAATAATACATTGACATGTGTCATCTGATGTGGCGCAATAAGAAGTTAGAAATGCTTAAATGTCGTGTTATTATGAATTGTTAGTTTAGGTTATAGGTTTTGTCACCTTTCAACTTGCTTTTTAATATAATATATAGATATAGATTAGTAGAGTATAATTAGAAAATAATATAATTAAATTAGTATAACCAAACCATAAATTAATTAATGTACTATAACATTAATAAATTTATCATAATCCACATAAATGTGTGAGTTATGTTTATTGAAAGAAAATATATATAGAACACAACATGCTAATAATCTTAATATTGTCATATTATATATTTTTGAACTAAGGTACATATAAATTGATTTTCACAAATTTAATACCCAAGTTTAATTTTTCCAAGAAAAATTATTAACGCATAGTTGTTTAATAAAATTTATTTCAATAATAACGACCCTCATGGTAGTAGATTACTTCAAACAATATTGGTGTTTTTCATTAGCATATAATTAATTAAAGATAATTTAGAGTCCATAAAAAGCATATATAACTGTAATTTGTAAAGTTACACATTTGTTATAAGTTAAATTAATATAAGTATGGAGTAGTTTTCTAAGAGTTAGAAGCATAATTCAATATACTGTAATTTGTAAAGTTACACATTTTTTTTAGAGATGTAAAGTTACATATTTATCCTTTAAAATTTAGCATATAATAAAAAAAAATCTTTCAATTATCTTCTACTTTTATTTTTATTTTAATTTTAAAAATTAGGGTGATCTTGAGTTGATCTGCCGGATAACCCTATTATCATTATCCTTCAAGTAAATCACTTTTTTTTTCTTTATCCAGATTAATATCTAATCTTTGTAAATAACAGAAAAATAAAGGGTTTGAATTACTATCGCTTTAGTTTGGCTAGCTTTTGATATGTCAATAGATTTGGTTCAATTATCCAATCATTTGATTATTTTTTTTTTTTTGGTTTGAAATTGAATGCAAATTGACAATTTTTATTACACTTAATATAATTTTCTGTAAAAATCAATAACTAGATGCGATCAGTGGCGGATCAAGCAGCTTTCTATTGGGGTAGCAAACTAATATGAATAACAATTTTTGATTTGCTTTCCCTTTGTATGGGGTAGCGAGATATTAAGTTTTTTGAATTTTTTTTCTTTGTATAGGGTAGCGGTTGCTACTCCTTAGTTTTACCTAAGATCCGCCTTTGGATGGGATCAAGAGCATATTCATTGCTCCGTATTAGATAAGAAACAAGGAAATGATACAAACGTCCAGGAACATATTTAGATTCATTGAAATAAATCATACAAAATGACCACAAATTGACATACACCCTCCTTAGCACGCACAAATCTATGACAAATAATGGAAACGATAAGTTAACCATGCATTATGCCAATCTTATCTCAAACCAATTCACGCTTAACATAAACTCGAAAAAACATTATTACAATCGATAAATAATAATTTGATAATAAATATATTGACTCGAAATCATTTTTGAGGTTTATTGTTGACGATGTTGCTTTGCTCTCTAGTGATCAATTGATCACTTAAAAGCACTGGAAGCCACGTGGCGGAAATGCGGCCACGATGGTTGACAAGCAAGCTAAGGTCAACAGGAATGTTCAAGTTGAGGCCCAAAGCCCGAGTTTAATGTTGGTGCAGAGGCGCATCACGCCTCTGCGTCAAGGAGTCCCTGGACTAGAGGGCAGCATTGGTCTCCGCTTGGTGGGTTACCTACCTTCAGTTTAAGCAATTGTAGGACATTTGCGCATACCCCTAATTTCACGGTGTCTCGTGGGCAGTTCCCGGTGGACGGGGTGCCGCCACTTGGGGTGGGAGTGTAGGGTGTTGGGTGGGGTTTTGGGATGCTACCACCTCCACATGAGTTTCCACATGCTGAGACTAGGGTTACAAACACAAGGTTTAGGGCTAGAAACATAACTAGGGTTTTTGTGAATGAAGCCATGTTTATTTAAATCACTACTAGTATTAATTGTGTTTTAATAATTACTAGTAGAGATTATTTTCTTTGGTTAATGATGAAAAATAGGGGAGTTTAGTAGGGTTTTTATAGGCTTTAGGTTAAGAGTTAGGACAATTAATTTAGTTATTAAAATGGGGTAAGGATAGATGTAATAATACATACCATGTGTGAACTTAAGAATTTTATTAGTTGGCAAATCGAGCATAATCTGTAAAAATTTGTACTTTTGTGCAAGTTTGAAGGTAAGAATAAAAGTTATGTAAAATGTATAGTAGCTATGATCTCTAATTTCAACCAAGTATCATTATTATTATTAGTTTTAATACTTCGTAGAAGCTAAGTCAGCAAGGTGATCATGTTTAATTTTGAATTTTGATACTTGTTTATTTGTTCATTTTCACATGCACATGGTAGTCTCATCAAATATCATTTCAACTATATTTCATCACCAAAAATACAATCTTTGATATAATTGAGGGTATACATTGTGTGTAAATGAAGAAAAATTAATTTACTACTTATAGATAGTACGATATTTACAAATAAGCAATATAACCCTATGTTATTTATAATTAAATTTTATGATTTTATATAGGCCAATATTATATACTCTCTCCGTTCCAATCATTTGTTTATACTTTTTATTTTTGGGTGTACGGGTCATTTGTTTACACTTTTCATAAATGTTTTTGCCATGTGGAGAATGGACCCAACTTTCTTAACCAATCACATTGTTTAATTTTATACACTTTAATTATAGCAAGTGAGACCTCATTTGTACTTCTACTACGAGTATTATTTAATTGTTTTTCCTCTACCTCTCTCTTTACATCGATAAACGTGTATAAAGGAAACGTAATCAAATCACCGAAACGGAGGGAATAGAAATAAATGCCAAGAATAATCCAAACTGGTCATCTTATTCCATAAATTATCCGAACTCGAATTAATCCACAAATAATCCCAACTATTGAAATAACATTCTAATAATGTACTTTGACCAATTTCAATCGACTCTAACACTTAAAATTTTTTTTGGTGAAACCGACTCTAACTTTACCTCACTCTTATTAAGTAAAAATCAAACCGGTATCACCTCTTTTTTTACCGATTAAAGCAGGTTAAAATTGGTCAAAGTACATTATTGAAATGTTATTTCAATAGTTGGGATTATTCGTGGATTAATTCGAGTTCGGATTATTTATGAAATAAGAGGACCAGTTTTGAATTATTTTTGACAATTAATCCTATTATATATATCTTCATATACTACCTTCAATAAGTGACACCAATAGAAGACATAAAATGATAATCTTTCCCTAACTTGATATCTTACTATTGTCACAAATTTAACTTTGATTGTATCAACATATATAAAGATATTGCATGTTCTTGTTAATGTTTAATTTCATACATTATGTGATTAACAGTAAATCTCTAATTAAAAGCGAGGTGACAGAATACAATAAACCATACCGATGTGTACCGTGTTCACCCTAATCAAAGCATAAACCACTGATTATTATTGTCTTTAAAACAATAATTAAATGCAAATGATGAGATTACGAGTTGCATGATTGATGAATGGGCCACTAATGAAGAAAGAAATGGTGGATTCTACTACTTGGTCGTTTATAGCATAGTAAAGTCCGTGACTCTTGCTTCACTAATAAGCACAATTAATCACGTAATTATACAACTACTACACATTCTTGTAATATTAAATGATTTAAAATAATGTAACAAATTGTTTACGTAACAATTCTTCTTATTATGTAAAATGATCAAATTTATCTCCGCGTTCATTTACTAGTGAAATTTGTCACTCCTTTAGGACACAAAAGTGAAAATAGGAAGTGAAAAATAAGTGACCAAAGAAACTAAAGTACGTGACGACATTTTTATTACTCCGTAGTCCGTATTTATGAGATAATTTATATACGGAGTATATATCTTTTGTCTTGTCTTAATTTAAGGTTAAAACTAAATTTTGATGGATAATAAACCAAAAATAGAGCTACGAAATTAAAAATTTAATATAAACATCTTATCATAAATTAAAAATAATTGAAGTTATTTGTTCAGAAATTATTATACTCTATATTACGTTATGACTGATAATTAAGACGAAAACACTATATATCATAAGTAAGAAGTTATAGGTTCAAATTTCCCCTCTCTTTCATCGAACTTGCCAATTTGGTACTCCGTACTAGGTAGTACCTTGTTCTCTTAAGATAGTAGTCCGAATTGTTTGAGAATTACTCAACTCCCTCACCAAACGTCTAATTACTAAGTTACAATTACATTATCACTATATTCTACCTTGATCGATCTTATTTGATATATCCTATTTAACATAATATTAACATCAAATTTTTATATTTTTTCTATAATGTATAATTGTAGACATTTTCGTTGTAAAATGTGTATTGATCACAAACATACTATGACATCATGGTTTGAATGAAATTGATCGAATGGAGGGAGCAACGATCTCCAATGGTTGGCTAGCTTAGCTACTATACATGGCATTGTAGCTTGTTATATAATTAAGTTCCATAATACTATTTTCAAATTTCAATTTACTTATTCTTTTCCAAACCAAGCTACGCAATTTGATAGAGCTACAATGCATACAATGCATATAGACTACATATACACCATACAACTCCAACGATAAACTACTCCGTACATAATAATATATTCCACAGATTGCACGTAGATCTTTAAGACTTTAAGGACCACCATTGGAGATGATTAACATTCATATGGGTTGATATCCCAATTCAATAAATCAAAAGATTTACTTTATTCATCTAATTCTATGTGAAAATAGGAGTAACTTGTTCGGTTTTATATATAGGAATTTGTTTATAAACTGTTTAATAATGAGATATATTATAAGATTTGATATTTCATTTGCATTGAAATATTATCCAATTATTCTAATTTTATCACAATATTGATAACGTTAGTTAGAGAAAATTTACATAAATTCTTAAATAAGAAGGTCTTTGTTGTGCGCGGAAGTGATATAGAGAAGATGCCAACAATTAATAGACACAAGATTTACGTGGTTATTTACTATCACCTACGTCCACAGGGGCATGGGGGAATATTTCACTATGTCGAAAAATTACATATTACAACAGTAGATCGGCATACACGTGCTCAATAGCTAATAAAACTAGAGCCAAAAGTATTGCCCAATTCTACCAAACAAATATATAGTAATCTCAATTGACAAAAGAGATTACCCCAAATAGAGTTCAACCTAAAAGAACTCACAAACAAGATAAAGGACAAATGATCTTGAGGTCACCCAGATCCGAACAAACTCCTCTATCTCCAAAGAACCCACCAACGAGATAAAGGACAAATGATCTTGAGGTCACCAAGATCCGAACAAACTCCTTCGATCTCCAAAGAACCCATGGAACACCCATCAAACTCGAGCCCTCACATATCGACTCTTCATCTTAGAAGAATCTCACAAATCGACTCTCATTGGATCGTGCTTCACCAAATATTTAGGTTATGGTTCTTGTGAGTCTTCTTCTTTTCTTGAATAGCTAAGCCTACCCTAACAAAGACTAATACAAATAGAAATAGGAAATATATAATAAGGAAATTTCACTCCTAATTAAATAAGGAAAGTTCTTCTTAGCTTCCAACTTTCCAAAACAAGAGTTTCCTTATCATCGTTAATCACACTCCGACAAAACCAATGCAACATAAGAGTCACATTCTAACAATCCCCACCTTGACTCGGACAGTCGCATTTCGCAAACGATTTCCTAATCACTCGCCCCAATACAAGTCACTCACAAGTAGACTTAGATCTGTTGTGTTCCAATGTTGAGCGCTCACACTAGATTACCATAGACTCCACCTTGAGTCTACAACCATCCAATATACCCTGGAGTGGATCTGCCATCGTCCAATTAACCTGGGACTGGGCAGCTCAAGGTTCCACCTTGCGCTCGAATTGTCCAATTAACATGAACCATGCTCCAAAAGGTGTAACCAAATGATACGTATACGTGATATGTATACGATGGATTAAATTAAAATTAAAATTCAATGAACCTATGGAATATATTTAGTTATATTTAGTTCTAGATTAATTAAATCTAGACAATAAATTTAGTTATAATTAGTTTTAGATTCGTTTAACTTAAATAATGAATCTAGTCGTATTTAGTTATATATTTAATTTATGTTTCTCTTATATATAGAGAAGTTGTAATTCATTTGAAAAGGAAGAATTTGATGAAATAAAAAAAAGCTTGTGTCTCTCAAAAAACGTGGTTACGTTTGTTTGTGAAACTCGGATTGTTGCGTACGATCCAAATGTAGGTTTATATCCGTATATAGACCATTAAATTCACAGGATTATAATGAAAACTTTTATAAGATTAATAGTCATAAATTGAAATTGCAAAATATAGTAAAAGAATAAGAATTAACCTTTTAATCCTTATGAATTGGCCTAAGATCAATACCAAAATTATGGTATCTCCTAATTGAAACACCCAAGATAGTCTAAGATATGCCCTTGAATTTGCTAGAATAATTAGAGAGAAAACAGTTTTTCTTTTCTTGAGATTTTGTGTTGTGAATGAGTGAATGAATTAATTAGGAATTAGAGTAGAATTAGGAAGTAAATATACTCCCTCCTAATCTCCTATGGCCGGCCAACTTAATGTATTTGGGGAGATTTGGTTCTCCTCAAATACATTATCTTTTTGACCAAGTAATCCATAATGTATTTGGACACTGTTGTATTTGGTCATTTTAGCTTTTAATATAATGCAATTTATTACTAGTGTCATCTGTATGGACCGACTATAATATATTATAAATATCCTTATATTTATAATTTACTAATTAATTATAACGGTTTATATTTAATTAGCTTGCATTATACACAACAATTAAATATAACATTTTATATTCAATTCACGAATTACATTTAATTCGTTTTAGCTAATATTATTTAATCAGTATTAAATTGCCGTGCCAACATTACACTGACCAACATTTTAGTCAGTAACATCATCTCACTTGACTAACATTTTAGTCACATTTGACTAACCTTTTAGTCAACAACACTAACTAACTGTTTAGTCATTAAGTTAGGCATCAATATGATCATTTTCTCAAATAATCATATCTCTCAAACACATCCTTTAGGTGTGACTCTTAGGGACCAGTTGATCACCGCCATCTGTATGACAATAACGTCAAACTTATCTAGCAAGCCAACCGTTATTGATAAACGTTAGTCAACTGATTAAATACAAAATGTACCATGTGTACCTTTAGAGATTCATTTATGTTATTGCACTCACTGTGGAGGACACTAACCCCAACAATCTCCCACTTGTCCGTACAAGTGTAGGTGCGATAACCGATTCTCATATCCATAATAAATTTCTCCCACTCAATGTAAACCAATTTGCAAAGTCCGTACTTTCAAAGGTCGTAGTTCACATGCGATCAGAATCAAGAGTGGTTTCCGACTAGAGAGTAACTTAAGCGATAAGCGAATCAATATTCGAGCATGGCCATGCATTTTCGATTCTGACTCCTCGAGTGGCCACGAGAATAAATATTACAACTCGATAGAAGTTTGGATATTTCCTCATTTCGAATCCTGCGGATGTAGCGCAGCGTGAAATGACCAGTGAAAATGCAGCGTCACTGTTACGATCGTAGTGAGAAAGAAACCAAAGTCACCCAAAAGTTGCCTTAATCTCAAGAGGCGGTCGATAGTCAAAAGAATCGACTCTAGGAACACTATGGATGTCCTATCCACGACCAGGCACCTAATGTTACGAAACATTTAGGACTCCATGTTGTCGTCACAAAATGTCTGCGCGATTTGATAAACCCGCATCTGTGATCGATCAGTCAACGCTTTGACTTATGGCTCGTTGAACCCACCATCAATCGACGTCACAAAATGATTGCGAGTTATGTCGGCTCGTGTAGGCGATCACGGACCAAAACAAAATATATAGCAATTGATTCACTTTGAGGTGTTCAACGTTGTCTCCGCACAACCTCATGAAAAACAATATATATAACAAAGCGATGATTTTATTAGAAGTTTTAGGAAATACAAGTGACAAATCCATACAAACAACTAATACAACTCAGGAACACGCTTAATTCCCATGGATTTAACGTGGCCTTCATGCTTATCTTGTCTCAACGGCTTAGTGAGAGGATCTGCTATATTATCATCCGTAGCAATCTTGTCAATCACTATCTCCTTCTGCTCCACGGAATCTCGGATCATGTGGGCCTTCCTTTGCGGCGTCTTGAGACTTGTTGCTTGGCTTCGGCTCCTCCGCTTGGAAGATGGCACCACTATTGGCACAATAGATGGTGAGCGGGTCATTCGACCTAGGAACAACAGTTAGGCCTTGTAAGAACTGACGCATCCATATAGCTTCCTTCGAGCCTCTCAAGAAAGATAGTACTCGGACTCGATCGTTGAATGCGCTATAACGAGTTTGTTTGGAGCTTTTTCCGGTGGCCAGCGGCGCCATTTAGAGTAAAAACGAATCCAGATTGAGACTTGAGTCATCTCGATCCGTCCTGGAAACTAGCGTCACAGAATCGGTCACAAGATAGCTCGTTGTCTCCACCATAACTCAATACCCAATCTTTAGTCCTCGTAGGTACTTAAGAATGTTCTTTACGGCCATCCAAAGGTGCTTCACCTGGATTGCCTTGGTATCGGCTCGTCGTACTCGATGCATATGCCACGTCGGACGTGTGCATATCATAGCATACATGATCGATCCTATGGTGAAGCATATGGAATTCGATTCAATGCGCTCGACCTCTTCCGATGTCTTTGGTGCTTGAGCTTTACTCAAATGCACCCGAGATCATTGGAAGGTTCCCTTCTTGGAGTTGGTCATCTTTGAACCTCTCAAGAATCTTATCTATATAAGACTCTGGTGAGGGATAACATCCGTCGTGATCTATCTCTATAGAATCACGAGCCCCAAAATACGTTGTGCCTCACCCGGATCCTTCATCCGGAAATGGTTCTTTAACCATACTTTTACCGGTTAAGAGAGGTATGTCATTCCTAATCAAGAGTATGTCATCGACATACAGTATTAGGAAGCCAATCTTGCTCCCACTCGACTTGATATATAGGCATGGTTCCTCGACTGATCGCGCGAATCCATTCTCCTTTATCACTTGGTCGAAGCGATGATTCCCACTCCGTGAAGCTTGCTTAAGTCCATAAATGGAACGGCAAGCTTGCAAACTTTCTTAGGATTTTCAGGATCGATGTAACCTTCGGGTTGTACCATGTACAACTCCTCCTCCAAATAACCGTTTAAGAAGGCGGTTTTCACATCCATTTGCCAAATTTCATAGTCATGAAATGCGGCAATCGCTAAGAGTATCCGAATGGAACGAAGCATGACTACGGGTGCAAAAATCTCATCATAGTGCAACCCTTGCACTTGAGTGAAACCCTTTGCCACTAGTCGTGCCTTGTATATATCTGGTTGTCCTTCTACAGATCGCTTTATCTTGTAAAGCCATTTGCACTGAAGAGGCCTAGCCTTATCAGGTAAGTCAACCAGATCCCATACATGGTTCTCGTACATAGAGTCCATCTCGGATTGCATGGCTTCTTGCCAAAGCTTTGAGTCAGAACACGTCATGGCACCTTTATAGGTTACGGGTTCGTTACTCTCAAGGAGTAAAACGTCGTCTCTCCCATTCTCCTCGACTATACCGATATATCGATCTGGAGGAATGGAGAGTCTACCCGACCTTCTGGGTTCCAAAGGGACATTTACCGCAGCAGACGTAGAAGGAACAGCTTCCTCCATTGGTTGCTCGGTTGTCGGTTCAGGAATCTCCGACAGATCGAAGGTTCTATTACCTCTCTTGTCTTCGAGAAACTCTTTCTCTAAGAACTTCGCACTAGCCGCAACAAAAACGCGTTGTTCGGTTGGCGAATAGAAGTAATGACCAAACATTCCTTTTGGATAACCAATAAAGTATGTCTTGACCGATCGCGGGCCGAGCTTATCCTCGTGTCTCCACTTGACATAAGCCTCGCACCCCCAAACCCGAATAAAGGACAAGTTAGGGACCGTTCCCTTCCATAACTCGTATGGAGTCTTGTCTAACGCTTTAGTCGGACTTCGGTTAAGTATAAGAGCAGCTGACAAAAGAGCATAGCCCCACAATGAGTCAGGTACTACCGTGTGACTCATCATGGATCGAACCATATCAAGTAATGTTCGATTCCTGCGTTCGGACACACCATTCAGTTGTGGTGTTCCAGGTGGAGTTAACTGTAATACTATTCCGCGGTCTATCGGTGTCGATCAAACTCGGTTGAAAGATATTCGCCACCACGATCCGAGCGTAGTGCTTTTATCTTTCTATCCGGTTGGTTCTCAACCTTATTGCGGAATTCCTTGACCTTGTCAAAGGACTCACTTTTATGCTTCATTAAGTAGACATGTCCATATCTACTCAAATCGTCCGTGAAAGTGATGAAATACCTATAGCCGTCTCTAGCGTTGATTGACATAGGTCCGCACACATCAGTATGTATGAGTCCTAATAGGTCGGCGCATTCCAACTCCTTTGAAGGAAAATCGAGACATTTTGCCTATAAGACATGATTCACACGTGCCAAAAGTTTCATAGTCAAATGGGGCAATTGTCCCACTATCAATGAGCTTTTCACGCGTTTCTCATTTATGTGTCCCATACGGCAATGCCATAAATACGTTTGATCTTTGTCACCAACCTTTGCTTTCTTGTTACTCACATGCATGATTTACGTGGTTTGATCTAAAACATAAATTAGTTCATGGAAACGACTTTACCATAAATCATTTCATTCAAAGAGAAAATACGACTATTATCCTTTATTAAAAATGAAAATCCTTCTTTATCAAGAAGCGGATACGTAAAATAATGTTTTTAGATAAACTAGGTACATAGTAATGCTTATTGAAATAACTCAAAACCGCTTCGGGAGTTGGATTACATATGTTCCTCTTGAAGCGGCGTGAACTCTTGCTCCATTCCCCACTCATGGTCTACATCACCTCTTGCCAGAGTTTTGATGCTTCTTAGGCCCTGCAAATGATTGCACAGATGAGAACCACATCCAGTATCAAGTACCCAAGTTCCGAAACTTGCATGGTTAATCTCAATCATATGAATAAAAGATGACATACCAACAGGAGCGACGCGGCCTGATTTTATGTCCTCAGCATACACGGGACAGTTACGCCTCCAATGCCCAGACTTGTGGCAATGGTGGCACTCCATGCTCTGCTTTGCTTTTGCCTTGCCTTGTGAGCTACCGCTAGACTCACCAGGCCCACTCTTAGCAACCATCGGCTTCTTGAATTTCGGCTTCCCTACAGTTAGGTTAGCCGGAGTCTTACCCTTACCCTTCTTGTTCCCAATCATGAGAACATCTTGCTTCGTGCTCCCACTCAACTTCAGATCACTCTCCGTCTGTACGAGGAGTGAATGTAGTTCATGCAGACTTTTCTGCATGTCATTCATGTAATAGTTTGCCCTAAAGAGGGCATACCCATCATGAAGAGAGTGAAGCACTCGATCAATGATGATCTTCTCATCGATCGTGCAACCAAGCTCCTCCAATTTCTCAACGTTCTCGATCATGGCGAGAAGGTGTGGACCAACCGGTTGGCCCTTTTGGAGTCTAGCTTCAAAGAAACGAGTAGTATACTCGTAACTCTTAATTCTCGGAGCTTTCGAGAATTCCTTAGTAAGGGTGGTGAAAATCTTGTTTGCACCTTGGGTAATGAAACGTCTTTGCAAATTGGGTTCCATTGCATAGATGAGCACGCTCAGAACGCACCCGCCTCCATCATGAAATCGTTGTAAGCAAAAGTTTGAACCTTCTGCATCGGGAGCTGGTAGAGCCGGCGGTGGCTCAGTCAAGTACTTGAGCTTACCGTCAGCAATGGCAGCATTCCGTAATGCAGCCTCCCAATCAGAAAAATTGGACCCATCACTTTTCAGTCGAGTTGACTGATTCATGGTGCCCATGAAAATTCTAAGCCATGATTCTCGCATTAGTGTAGCACTTGGCATTGGTTAAATGCATGCGGACTGACCATTTGTTATAGTAGTTATATCTGTATATAACGTATTCGAAACTGTGAAAAGAAAGAAGAAGAAGAGAAAAGATAAGAAATCATGGTTTTAAAAGTTTAAGTCATAAGCAATAACGAATTTAATGCAATGTCTTGCGCACTCATATAATTGACCTCCCTCGAGAATTACATAAGCGATCCCAAGACTCAATTTCTTTAAATTGATAAGCTAACTGCTTAGCTAATTCTACTGTTAGAATTCTTGGTCGATAGATTTCAGTAAATCCTATCTATTAGTCCACCATACCTTCGAGATATTACTCGAACCACAATGTTGAGATAAACTAAGTCGACAGCCATTACTTACCCAACGTAGAAGGGGTCATATTATGCCTACCGACGAAGAAGGGATTCATAGTGGTTCGACTTATAAAGACTAATTCTCAATTTCAGTTTTAGAGGAAGATCCCATCAACTCATTTTAATTCATTTTAAGTGAACTAATATCTAGCATTATCGTGAATGATTAAATTGAGGTGATAGCTCTAAACAAATGACATCCGTATGTCTATGATCTAGGATGCAACTATATGATCCATTTTCATGCATATTAGGTGGTTTGGTTTAGTTTAGGCGGAATATGATGCTACTATCTAACATGAATGCAAAAACGGTAAAGAAAAACGCAAAAATGAAAAACACCTAGTGTGGCCTATCCCTATGAAAATAAAGACAATTACAATGTGGAATCCATCCATGGACCCTAAGCTGTCTTCATTCTTCATCTTGGGCTTTAAGTGGGAGTCCATCTTGAATCTTCAACTTGAATCTTCTTAAAAATTACATATTTGAATTACAAAATAAACCTATTTACATTCTAATTCAAAATATGCCAAAATTAAAAAAAAAATATTACAAAATTGGAGATTGGAGATCTCAAAATACAACCAAAATTGTGTTTCCTTCATTACGAAAACACAACTTTCTAAGGCCACAGTAGTAAATTACAACCGTTTGTACAATAATTAATGCGTAAATTAAACCATTCAAAAACATTCATTCACAAAAAACATCAACTAAACATAATAAAAACAATGCATACGAATTGATTTTAATCCAAACCACCCTTTTAAATGATTAAAATTATGCAACAATTCCTTAATTGCTCATAATATCTTTTAATCAAAATCTAATCCAAAACCAATTTATATTATCCTTATAACATAAATTAGATCACAATAATATTTTAAACCTATTTAAAATATTAGGTATCATATTTATCATGAACTGCTTCATAATAACACAAAAATATATTATCTTTATAATATAACAAAAATTTCCAAAAATAAATACTAATTTCGGCCAAATAAAATTAAATACCGAATTAATTTAATTTTTTTTTTTAAAATTGAATAACTCGGCCAAAATTTTAAAAACAAAATAAATTTACCCAAAAAAAAAAAAATTCGGCCAACACTTTAAAAATAGAATTAAACCGTTTTAATTCGATTATGCTAATAAAAAGATCAATCCTAATCCAATTTTAATCCGTATTAAACATTGATTTAAGAAATTCAAACTAACCTTTTAGATTAAACATCTTAAATTGATAGATCTAGTGATTAACAACATGATATGTTCATTAACATGCACAAAATTGGTCCTTTTATGTTTTAATTCAATCGGTATTAAATCAAAACTAATGCAAAATCATATATTATAGTTTTAACATCTTAAAACATTGATAAATATGAATCAAATAGACCAAAAAAAAATAAAGACACACGGCCATACAAAACAATTAATCCAATTAGATTTAGGATTATGCAAAGTCAACTTAATGTGACAAAACATACGGCCAACATTTAATCAACCAAGATTTATGATTTTTGCAAAGTCAATCTTATTAATCAAAAAGAATCATACGGCCAAAAAGGATAAATTGATTAAAATTTATACAAAATCGATTTTATGAAAACCTTATAAAAATTTCATGAGCACTCTAGGCTCTGATACCACTTGAAGGTTTATATCCGTATATAGACCATTAAATTCACAGGATTATAATGAAAACTTTTATAAGATTAATAGTCATAAATTGAAATTGCAAAATATAGTAAAAGAATAAGAATTAACCTTTTAATCCTTATGAATTGGCCTAAGATCAATACCAAAATTATGGTATCTCCTAATTGAAACACCCAAGATAGTCTAAGATATGCCCTTGAATTTGCTAGAATAATTAGAGAGAAAACAGTTTTTCTTTTCTTGAGATTTTGTGTTGTGAATGAGTGAATGAATTAATTAGGAATTAGAGTAGAATTAGGAAGTAAATATACTCCCTCCTAATCTCCTATGGCCGGCCAACTTAATGTATTTGGGGAGATTTGGTTCTCCTCAAATACATTATCTTTTTGACCAAGTAATCCATAATGTATATGGACCTTTGTTGTATTTGGTCATTTTAGCTTTTAATATAATGCAATTTATTACTAGTGTCATCAGATTGACTGACTATAATATATTATAAATATCCTTATATTTATAATTTACTAATTAATTATAACGGTTTATATTTAATTAGCTTGCATTATACACAACAATTAAATATAACATTTTATATTCAATTCACGAATTACATTTAATTCGTTTTAGCTAATATTATTTAATCAGGATTAATTTGCCGTAATAACATTACACAGACCAACATTTTAGTCAGTAACATCATCTCACTTGACTAACATTTTAGTCACATTTGACTAACCTTTTAGTCAACAACACTAACTAACTGTTTAGTCATTAAGTTAGGCATCAATATGATCATTTTCTCAAATAATCATATCTCTCAAACACATCCTTTAGGTGTGACTCTTAGGGACCAGTTGATCACCGCCATCTGTATGACAATAACGTCAAACTTATCTAGCAAGCCAACCGTTATTGATAAACGTTAGTCAACTGATTAAATACAAAATGTACCATGTGTACCTTTAGAGATTTATTTATGTTATTGCACTCACTGTGGAGGACACTAACCCCAACACCAAACTAGTGAGTTATTAGGACGCGTCTCCTAATTATTGCTCGATTGGAACCAATAGGTCTTGGTTAGCCAATCTCGTTCATCAAGTTATAGGTCTAACTTGGTGTCTGCTTATCCTTTACGATTTTATTATCTTATTATGTCTACTTCCGCTGCCGATTCGCATCACCAAATCAGCTTCAAAAATACATAGTCGATTCTCAAGTCCTTGCAGTCTCACTACTAGACATCTTCTACTAGACATCGGTGTCTACGGTCCATAACAGTATGATATTGTCCGCTTTGGGCCTAGCCCTCACGGATTTACTCATGGGCTCCTTCCCAAAGGGCCTCATACTATTATATTTTGGTAACCCTTTATATAGTTGATCATTCACCTATTCTCCACCGATGTGGGACTTGGGTTTGCACCCTAGCTAACAGTCTTCTTATTACAAATTTTATTACAGAGTACTCCGTATAATACTTCTCACATAAGGGATGATTACAATTTTTTTTTAAAATATCATTAATACATTGTATTTATTTATTATGATAAGACAATGCGGTGTGGATATCAAAAGCAATTGGTAAATAAATTAGTGTAGTATATTGTAGGAGATTGTTTAGGTATTTTGAAATATTAACATAAAACTACAAGATAATATTTTAGATTTTAAGTATATCTTTTAATGACAACATCAAAGTGTCAAACTACCATTTGACCACATGATGAATAGGTTAAATGGATGTCAGGATCCTCTAGAGTAACTCTACCGTAGAGTTACTCTAGAATTTCGGTTTTTAAATTAGATAATCATAATAAATTTATTTAATTTTGATATTTCTCTTGTACAAATACCCTCATATGCGTTCCTCATCAAATTTTTTTCACGAAAAAGGGTTTAGGATACAATTTTCCGGCCGAATCTGAACCAAAAGATACCCTACACATAATTGGTGAACCCGTTTGGGTGATGGATGAAAAGAAATTTTGTATTCTATGCAAGTAATGTGACAAAAATGGAGTAACTCTACGGTAGAGTTACTCTAGAGGATCTCTACACGTTAAAGTGTACGCATGTACACGTAAAAAAACAAAAAAAGAAAAAAAAAAAAAAACTGTACACAATTTCCTACCTTATGACGACAATAATCAAATTCAAACTACACAAATTAACATGCATAATTCAATCTTATGAACATGCAATATCACAATAATTTTTTGATCTAAAAATTATTCGACACATGTATGTAGTTCCAAGATTAAGGCCCTGTTCTTTTACCATAGGAGTGAACTTATAGTGAGATTCTAACTTATAGGAGTGAAATGAACTTATAGGAGTCGAAATGAAATTTGAACTTATAGGAGCTGAGCTGAACTTATAAGAGCTGAGCTGAACTTATAGGAGCTGAGCTGAACTTATAAGAGCTGAAATTTGAACTTATAGAATTTGAATTTATAGGAGGTGAACTTATAGAATTTGAACTTATAGGAGCTGAAACTTATTGGAGTTAAATTTATTAGAATTTAAAACTTATTGAATAATAATAATAATAATAATAATAATAATAATAATAATAATAATAATAATAATAATAATAATAATAATAATAATAATAATAATAATAATAATAATAATAATTTAAATATTAATATTAATATTAATATAATATGAAATTTTTTATTAAATTAATAACAATAATAACAATGATATTTATAGTAATGATGATGATGATTACAATAATTAAAATATTTTAATTTATTCAAAATGATTAATTTTACTAATAATAAACAATAGTGTTCAAAATCGATTTTGCGGTTTAGTATAGTTAAATATCTCAATATATAGTTGATTATAAATAAGTTGGCTCGGTTAAATATTTTAATATACTATATTTATTATTATTATTATTATTATTATTATTATTATTATTATTATTATTATTATTATTATTATTATTATGCAATAATAATAGTTATATAAAAATAAAACATAATATAATTTATAGGAGCTGAACTTATAAGAGCTGAACTTATAGGAGTGAACTTATAGGAGTGAAAGTGAACTTATAGGAGTTGAAATAACTTATGTGTTTGAGCCAACTTATAGGAGCCGAAAAAGCTGAAATGAGCTTATAGGAGTTGAAATTTGAACTTATAGGAAATTGAAATGAACTTATAAGATTTAAAATTGGGTGAAAAGAACAGGGCCTAAGAACAACTCTTACAAGCTGTATAAATTGAAATTTATTTTGCAATAATTATATAACAAAAAAATTAATCAAATCAAAAGCCAGCTTGAGCACACTGATTGGAGTAGTCTAATTAAGCACATGGTTACCCTAAAAACCCTCAAATCTTTATTATACTAAACCACAGTTATCGCTGACATCATCAAATCCACATGTCGCGATTTTGTGAGTTTTTTTCCCGCCAAAACCTCATGCTGACATCATCCCTTCTATTATATATTATTATTATTATTATTATTATTATTATTATTATTACTAGTTGTAAAGCCCGTGCGATGCACGGGTTTTAAAAATGAAAATAAAAAGTTTTAAAAAAAAAAAAGTAGTCAAAAGAAATTGTAAGATCAATTAATAATATATATTGATAAGTGTGAACATTATTTCAAAGAGTAAGCCTTCTTTGTGATCTTTGATCAATTGTAAGAAAATTACTTTAAAATTGCTCCACTAATTCCCGTAATCATTAATCCAAGGAATACAAAGTAATGTTATTAATCTTACCAAGTTAGTTTTCCTCTAGCTTGGTCGATATAAACTAAATGATGAGATGATTAATTTTTTCTAACTTAGTTCTACTTTATCCACACCTATAAAACAATTTCACAACGACTATTTTATTCAAAAAGCTTATTATTTCAACCTAAATTCGACTCATTTGAGATAGATAGATGGAGGATAGAAAACAAAACTTCTTTTACGACCTTTAGTAGCTATATTAAAAAAATGTTAACCAAAATTATTTATCATTAATTTTAAAAATTTGGACTTTCTCGCATTGCTCGAAAAAACTCTTATATATTATATATATAAGTGTAAGGCCCTTGCGATCCACGGGTAGAAAACAATGCTTTTTTTTTTTTTTTTTTTTTTTTTTTTTTTTTTTTATAAATTATATTTTTTATGTGGGATTAATTTTAGATTTATACAAATAAATAAAGAACATCTTTATAGACAATGTTAAGCACATATTACTACGTATTAAGATTAGGCAACGCGATACTATGATAAGGACATCGTATACTTTCATTTTGCATCTATATTGTACAATTTGATCAATATCACATGATTTTGCATCTATATTAAATTTTTGGAACATAATTAGTGCTATCTTCAACCAAATTATACGTAAATAATTTGTACAATTTATTGGTACAATGTGAGAAACTTACGGAGTAAAAAATAGTAACTTTCTCATAGCAACTCTTGTTTAAGAATCTCAACTTTGTATACAACAAATAAATTAAACTCATACAATTATTTAGGAACAACAGATTATAACAAAATAATTTACTATAGTTAGATAATCTCGATTTCAAGTTTAACATATAATCTATAATTTACAAATAAATTAAACTCATACAACTAATTTGCAACATATAATCTCGATTTCAAGTTTAACATGATACTATTACATAACATTTTATTGTGGTAAAGTAACCCAAAAAAAAAAAGTTAAAGGTGATGGATAAAAAAAAAATTACCTCGTGATATAGACCTTTTTGCCGTAAATTATTTGATTATTCATGTTACCTGCAAAATTTAAAATAATTATATTTAGTTCTTAATGTAGAAAATTGACAATAATTAAAATGCAATTAGAGGAAGAGACTTATTTCATAAATACAATTTAAAAAAAAACGTATGAAAGGAGAAAAAAGTTGCGCAGGAATTTAGTTGAGATTTGCTTGCAAAGACTTTGTATAAATACTACAATGATCATTTATTGTAAATTAATATGACTCCTATCTCTAATAAACTTTGAATTTTCATCGAATTTATCTTCAAAAATATCACAACTTACAAAAAAATAAAAATTACTAATATTAAAAATTTAAATTAAGAGTTTTAAAAAAGTTGGGGACTACCACGTCGCTCGAAAAAACCTTCAATTATATTGATATATTGATTATTATTATTATTATTATTATTATTATTATTATTATTATTATTATTATTATTATTATTATTATTATTATTATTATTATTATTATTATTATTATTATTATTATTATTATTATTATTATTATTATTATTATTATTATTATTATTATTATATTATTATTATTATGTCCAAATTCATTATCTATAATTATCATTACACAATAATCATGTTCACACTTCACATTAATATTATGCATAAAATAATAAAATCTTAGTTTTAAATAATATATTTATCCTAAATTCATTAGTTTTTATTTTAATATTTTACTTTTCGTTTAATTCTATATTATAATTAAAAACTAAGTACTTAATGTACTATTTTGCTATAACTCCACTTTTAATTTCAAATATGTATCTTTAATATTTATTTTAGCTTTGTCAGAAAAATATTTATCCTAGATTAAATATTTGTTTATTTTAATTTTTTTACTTTTTATTTTATATTTTCTAATAAAAAATAAATGCTTTACAGAAACTTGGTACATAAAGTATTACAATGTAAAATATATTCACTTTATACATCTTTGTTATTTAGAATCTATGTTTGTTCGTTACTAAATGTACACTTGAATATCATACAAATTAACA
The DNA here is from genome assembly GCA_023091065.1 of Dianthus caryophyllus. Taxonomy (NCBI): domain Eukaryota; kingdom Viridiplantae; phylum Streptophyta; class Magnoliopsida; order Caryophyllales; family Caryophyllaceae; genus Dianthus; species Dianthus caryophyllus. The sequence goes on along the minus strand of CM041525.1, from coordinate 7,431,457 downwards.
ATTTTATTATTTTTCAATTGATTTATTACTTATAATTTTATTAATTTAAAAACAATAATATCTATAGTTACCGTGCATTGATGCACGGGATCTAAACTAGTTTAACATTATTAATTTACTAAATTCACCAAAAACTTCCCGTATAAAACCCTAAAAGTTCATTTACTACATTTCCCACCAAAATCCCTCCAATCAAAAGTCATCTTATTAACACATAATCAAGAAATTAAAATTAAACCCTTAATAATAATTATAATTAATTAATTACAAAGATGGCTTCAAAGGCTATTTTCCTCATATGCCTTAACCTAGGGTTCTTCACTTTGGTGAGCTCAAGCTATGTCCCAACCACCACCCCATGCCCACCACCACCGCCACCACCGTCTTCATACGACTATTGGATATAATAGAATCAGTCGAGATATCGACATATTAGTATTAATGGTATATGAGATATTCGAGTATATCATATAGAATATTTACGATATTATGACCTAAGTTAATTATTTATGTTAGCTTATTTACTATATAAGTTGGCTTATTGTTATGATAAAAGATACAACACAATATTAATCTCTTTTTATGAATTCTCTATTGTCAAATTCTATTATGGTATCAGAGCCTCGTTCCTGAGGTCTCTCAATACGCTTCCGCTTTCTTGCTGTTGAGCAACATGGCGGGACTTCATTTTAATATTGATGTGATTGTTTTTTTCTTTAAAAAAAAAAATTAAAAAATAAAAAAAATCCATGTCCAATTTGCCGTGAGGTTGGGAGTCTTTTCTCTCTTAATTTTGTTTACATTAAGACAATAAACCTACACACCCATCATTCCTTTTATCTTGCTCCATTTCTACGGTCTACCATATGCATTTTTTCAATGAAATAATCGATTTCGGTTATTGTATTTTCGGATCTTTTCTTTCTCACTTTCCGATAAACTTCTTTCCAAAATGGATTGATTTTGAAGAGTTCAAAAAGATGACGTTCTCTTCGCTTTTGTTGATTTGTTAGGTTCGAAAAATTGCAGCGTTCCTAACAAATGTTTTGTTTAAACGAGTTCGAAAAATTGTAACGTTCTCGTCTTCATTCATTTTCGGTGGGTTCGAAAAATTATGACGTTCCCAACCGTGGTTTTATTTCGTTTTTGACGGGTCCGAAAAGCTACGACGTTCCCGTCCGTTGTCGTGAAGATTGAAGATTAAGGAAGAGCAAAGAAGACCGAAGATTTTGTATATGTTGTTTTCTTATTTGGGGCAAACCCATGAAATTTTTTACCAATTTCCATGGGTTTGAGGGGGGTTGTTGGATATAATAGAATAAGTCGAGATATCGACATATTAGTATTAATGGTATATGAGATATTCGAGTATATCATATAGAATATTTACGATATTATGACCTAAGTTATTTATGTTAGCTTATTTACTATATAAGTTGGCTTATTGTTATGATACAACACACAACACAATATTAATCTCTTTTTATGAATTCTCTATTGTCTAATTCTATTACGACGGCCACCACAACGGTGGGTCCACTATACCGGTCCCATCAGCCGGAGGGAAGTGCCCTAAAGGTACCCTTAAAAATGTGGCGCGCGAGTGCCCTTAACCCGGGTTGGTCCCTGCGTGCCAATCTTGGACCAGCGCGAGCACATTGTTGCAGCCTTATCAATGGTTTGGTTGACCTTGACGCGGCCGTGTGCCTGTGCACAGCACTCGAGGCCCGAGTGACGGGCTGGTTTTATCCTGCTGACTATAAGTGTCCTACTTACTAGAGAGTAGAGACATCATTTTATGTTGGTTTCAATTGTTCTTCACATTTTATTTGGTTCAATTCTATTTGATTTGTAATTTTACTTAATTAATTGGTGATCAACTAACCACATTGATCGATCACTACCTTATTTATTTTTTCAATCTTGTAATAAGGCTCTTTGGATTGGAATTGAATTCTAGAGAGCTAGGTCGACAAGATTAACGTTTAATAGTAAAATAAGCTGATTTAAATGACGGTGTTTCTTACGAGTATATATAAGAACTGCACTAATTCTCATGTGAGACGCGACTTACGATAAACTTATCGTGAGTCCTCTCACATGAGGGGTAGTTATTAGTATTTTTTTTTGTTTTTTAATTTTTTTTTTTTAAGTAGTTGAGTGAGAGGACTCACACTAAATTAGTGTGAGTCAAGTCTTACACAAGAACTACTCTAAGAACTGATAAAAACAAAAACATGAGGAACAAAATAAGAAAACAGATAAATAGATCGATTTACTTGATCATTATCGATGTAACAGCTATTTTCAGAGGTTATGATACGTATGTGTGTGTGTATAATAGTTATGGTAAGTCAAATGATGTATATGTTAATATGTATATGTAAATTAATTACCTAAACCCTAATAAAAATAAAGAATAATCCTAATTAGTACCTCATCTCCCAAGAATAGTACCAACTCAAAATAATTCAAGAATAATATATTTAATCAATTTTAATCGGCTCAAATAGTTACAAAATAAGGTCAAACCATTTTTAATTTTAGATAGGTAAGGAAAATTTAAAAGCGATTTAACCTTTTTTTTTTTGTACATGTTCGAGCCGGTTAAAATTGACAAGAATAATATATTATTAGAATCATTTTCAATACTTGAGATTATTTTGATTTGAAATTATTTTTGGAAAAATGTGTGTTAATTGAGATCATTTCTGTGAAATTTTACTAAAAATAACAAGATTATTATGAAAAGCCTTTAAATAGAGCCCGAATCTATTAATGTTTAGTCCTTCAAAGTGGCGACTATATATATTTAACAGTTTAAAGGAATCTTTATTATACTAAATGACAGTTCTTGCTGACATCATCAATGCCACATGTCGCGATTCTGTGCATTTTTTTCCCGCCAAAATGAAATGCTGACATCACTCATCATACATTACATTTTTAAGTCCAAATTCGTTATTTATGATTATCACTTCTAAATTATAATGCTAAGTACATTTTTTTTTTTAATATTTCACTTTTTGTTATATATATATTTATAATAAAATAAAAATTAGTAGCTTTTTCTAATATTTTGTTTGTAACTCCATATTAAAGTTTCAAATAAGTATTTGGAATAGCTAATTAACTTTTTTAACAATATATTTATGTTGAATTCATTGCGGAGTACTTGCTTATTTTAATATTGATTGTATTTAATTTTTTCTAAATCGTAAATAAATGTTGGGCTATTTTACATATAAAGTCGATAATACAAAATTTATGCAGGTTATATATTTTAGCTATTTTATATGGAATCTTAGTTTATTTATTACTCTATGTATAGTAAAATGATTATAATGTTATTATCCTTTTATTTATCACTTATATTTATATTAGTTATAAATAATATAATTCTATAATAACCGTGCATTTATGCACGGGATCTAAGCTAGTTATTCAACAAATCTCACTTAAATGTTATCACAATTATAACAGACAGGTTTATGAGGTGCACCCCCATAGATTCCTGATGTACCAGATTCTCCGATCCCTTCCGACACAAATAATAGTTCCCAACGGAGTAATCGCAAACTTATGACATTTGGCAAGTCCAAATGGGTGGACCTTGCTGTGCTAAACAGGCTTAGTAAACATATCAACTAGCTAGGTTATCAACAATAACCAATATGTTCTCTTAGTTCTCAATTAAGTTCTCAAAAAGTGATATGTCACATCTATATACTTAATCCTCTCATGGTGGACTTAAACTTTATCTAAACATATTCCACTGAAAATGTCTGAAATTGTCACTGCATATGATAGTCGCTCAAAGTGGCAACCAACAGTTTAATACATAATCAGATACTCGTAGTCGTTATCGATTAGTACTAAGTTGCCAAGTTGTATTAAGTAATTTATCATTATTCTAAGTTTAATTATACATATGGTCACTTTTTTTTTATTCACCACATACTCCGTAACATTTATCAATTATAATAATTAGAGTAATAATAATCTTCCATTTATATAGTAATTTCTATTCTAACCTTGTCATAACAGTAAAAATAATCGTTGTTGCGTTTGATATCAATACTCATAGTCTGCCAAGTGCCAATGAAAAAGTAACATGTTAATTAATTAAGATAACAATGCAGTATATGTAATACGGAGTACTTCGTAACACTTGATGTAAAAAGTAATTATTTAATAATTTATTTGTGATTTAGATCACTTAATTATGAGATATACATTGCATAAATAAAAAATAGTTAGAACAAGTCGTTTTAAAACACTTTATTGATAAAACTTGATATTCTACTTATGAAGAGATGAGTTCAATCAATAAAGGCGGCAAATATGAGCACGACGGGCACGACGATAGAACTTTAACCCCTTTTTGTGAAATTTTAATACATTTTCATGAAACTCAGAGGCGAAACCAGGAATTAAATATACGTAGGGGCTGAATATTGACTACGTTTCGTTACATGTGCTAAAAAATTTATTAGTCGACAACGTCGCACTTTTTTTAATAAACTAGTTTGTAAATACCTTTAATTGTCTACTTTTTCGTGAACTAATTCGTTTATACATTTTTAAAAGACAAGATTTTGGTTGAACGACTATCGACACTTATTTTGAAAAGTATGTTCTTCAAAATCAGCACATTCCGTACCTACGAAAAATGAAAATATTGAAAGATAAGAACGGTAATTGATTGGCACCCTTACAAAATGCAAATGGTACAACTCAAGTTAAATTGTTTGATTTAAAACTATATAATTTGTGATATTTTTATCATTTAAGAAACTAAATACCTTAATTTAATTTAAATTGTTCACATTTTATAGTATATTAATGGTCTAAATTCGTAAATTTAAATTGGAAAGAAAATAAAGGAGTCAATTAAAGAAATAATTTATTCAAAATATACATTCATAGACTTTACTTTTCCAAAAAATATAAAAAAGGAACACCTATGAGGGCTTGAACGTCTAACCTCCAACATGAAACAAAAGATGCTTTGCCAATGCATCACTTTCAATTAGATGTTAACTATTGCACTAAAAATTATCTATCCTTAAAGTCCCCTAGGCCATAGCCCATATAGCCATGCCCTAGTTCCGCCCATGATGAAACTTCAAAATGTGTGAAACTTTAACAATTAGCTAGTGAAACTTTAACACATTGAACTTTCACAATTTTAGAGTTTCATGAAAATATGTTAAAGTTTTATAAAAAGGGGTTAAAGTTCTATCGCCGTGCCCGCCGTGCTCATATCTGCCACCTTCATTGAACTCATTACTATTTATGAATAGTAAGTGTTTTACTCCATAAAAATAATACGGAGTATGTCATTAGTGACATCAATTTTGTCTTTCCGAGAAGTTTCGGCAAACACATTTACAATGACATCGAACTTCTAATAAACGATCACACTAAACGTATATAACGGGTGTGAACACTAACCGTCTATAACATAATTACTACAAAATACGGAGTAATAGAATTAGAGGAGCAACCCAAGGCAGCCAAATTATTATTCAATTTCATTGACAATTTACTACCAATAATTTAAGATCTAAAACCTGATTTTCTACGGTTATTCAAATGTGATTAACATGCATGAGTTATGAGTATATAATAGCTCTAACATGCATTATTACTACTATTATTTAACATCTTTCTATGATACATGAGAGTGTGAATACATTTACTTGCATGATTTATTAGAACAACACTTATAATTATATTTCATATGTCAACAAAATAATTAATTAATTAAAAGCCAGCTTTAATATCACTGATTGGGTAGCCTTAACACATGGTTACCCTAAAAACCCTCAAAATTCAACATTATTTTTTTCCAAAGTTCACCAAAATCTCTCCCTATAAAAACCCTAAGTTCATTTCCTTTATTTTCCACCAAAATTCATCCATTCATAAGTCTAACTACCTCTACACCATTTATAATTAATCATCAATTAAACAATTATTAATAAGTGTAATTAATTATATTCCCCTAAGATAATGGCTTCATCAAAGGCTATTTTCCTCATATCCCTTAACCTAGTTTTCTTCACTTTTTTGGTGAGCTCAAGCTATGTCCCAACTACCCCAAGCCCACCACCACCGCCACCACCGTCTTCATACGACGGCCCCAGCGGCCAAGGTGGTTCCCCCACACCGGTACCAACAGCAGGAGGCAAGTGCCCTAAAAATACCCTACAAATCGCGGCATGTGCCAGTGTTTTGCACGGGTTGGTCCATGCCAATTTGGGACCAGCGAGGCAACATTGTTGTAGCCTTGTCGACGGTTTGGTTGGCCTAGATGCGGCAGTGTGCTTGTGCACGGCACTCGAGGTCCGAGTCTTGGGAATTGTCCACCTAAGGCTTCCCATTTCCGTGACCTTATTGCTTAACCTGTGTAACAAGGCTGGTACTGTTCCTGCTGACTATAAGTGTCCTAACTAATAGAGACATTATATAGAGAATGATGGTTTCAAAATTTACTTTAATTTCCATTTGTGTTGATTCAATTTTAATTTATTATTTGTATTATCGGCACTTTGTTTTATTTGTGTTTCATTGTACTATTATTGTTCAATAATAAAATAAGTTGATTTAAATAATGGTGTTTATGTAAGAGTAAGGGATCTTTGTTGTGCTTAATACGGACTACGGAGTTGTAGTGATATATAATCAGCCTTGAAAGTTGAAAGTGGGAAAGAAATTTAAAAAAATTCATGCAAGTTTAAATGCTAGAATTACTACTCTAAAATCATGAAGAAAAAAACACTATAAACGATAAACTATAAACTAATTCTTGTATAAGTCAGGACTTACAATAAATTATTGTAAGTCCGTCTCATTTTTACCGGATTATATAGCTTTTGTACTATGTAAGTGATAATTATGATTAATTGTTACTAAATCTTTTTAGTACCTCTGTTAGTGACTTTAGTAGATTTGTTTCATGTTTTTGTACTCATTTAACTACAATTTGTACCTTCTTCTCACATTAACTTAGTGTAAGTTCAGCCTTGGTCTCAAATCATTTCAAACTTACGTTAATCTCCTAGTACACTGAAACTTTTGTTAAAATAGGTTATTTAAATAAATATTTGGAGTTTCGGGTCGGATTAAAAAATATTTAGGAAAATAGTGTTCACGTAGGATTGGATAACTACGGACCCAAAAACGTCACTACGCGTGGCGTTATATACCTCTAAATGTGGGTTTTCAAAAAACTGAAAAAAATTCTAGAACACCAAAACCGCCACTCGGAATGGTGTTTTTAGCTCTTCGACTTTTTCTTTTTTTTTTTTTCTTTTTTTTTTTTTGTAATTTTTAGAAACACAGACAAATATATGGTAGAAAACGACACGCGTAATGACGTTTTTGGGTTCGTATTTATCCAAGTGTACGTGGACCCTAATTCGCTAATTATAAATAGTTTTTAAACTTATCTAAAACGCTAAATATTTATTTTAAAAACTCTATTTTAACAAAAGTTTCTAATACATTCAACTAATACACCCTCTCCTTCTCGATCAACATATATCAAGGCCATTTTTAATCAAAGCTAAATGGTAATAAAAAACATTCTAAAATGTCACTCAAAATAGTGAAAAAACCCTCTTTACAACAATAGGCTACAGAAAATCACTTCAAAAAAATTTGAAAAAAAATTGACTTAGTATATTTTGAGGAGGGTACGTTAGTTGAGTATATTAAGAGATTAACATTAGTTTGGAAATTTTGAGAAGATGGTGCATAGTATGGTACTATTCCCATGAAATCTCCCTAATATATTCATGCACCCTTACTAAAATGACTCATAAGACACCTTTTCAATTTAGTTAATCCTGACTACGTACACTTTAATAGGAATCAAGTAATTCATTTAAATCACTGCCATGGATATCATTTAAATAATTTTTGAAATATGTAAAAATGAAGTGGGGTATTAACAACTAATTTAAGCATCAACACAAGTGTCCAATTCTGCTATGCACGTTAGATTTAACGGGTTTTTTTTGGAATGAAGTTAACAAGAAAAATGTAGATGTTTGGTACCTTTTGACAAAATAAAATAAAATAGGATTAATTGCCAAGAATAATCCGAACTGGTCATTTTATTCCATAAATAATCCGAACTTGAATTAATCCACGAATAATCCCAACTATTGAAGTAACATTCCAATAATGAACTTTGGCCGATTTTAACATGCTTTAATCAATAAAAAAGAAGTGAAAACGGTTTGAATTTTACTTAAAATAAGAGTGAGACAAAGTTAGAGTCGATTTCACGATTTTTTTTACGTGTTAGAGTCGATTGAAATTGGCCAAAGTTCATTATTGGAATATTACTTCAATAGTTGGGATTATTCGTGGATTAATTCAAGTTCGGATTATTTATGGAATAAAATGACCAGTTCGGATTATTCTTGGCAATTAATCCAATAAAATATGTTAGTTACTCTTTTTTTTTTTCTTTTTTTTTTTTTAAAGTGGGGTTTATTTGATACATTTTGAGTATCATTGACAATTACGGAATAACTGTCAATAAGTTTAGCACAAATTCAATTGTGTGAGTCAAACTCACAATAAGTTATTATAAGCCAGCCTCATTTGCGTACTCGATTTTACTCCGTATTTGTGTTTCATTATTGTACTATTATTATTGTTCAATAATAAAATAAGTTGATTTAAATAATGGTGTTTATGTAAGAGTAATGGATCTTTGTTGTGCTTAATACGGACTACGGAGTTGTAGTGATATATAATCAGCCTTGAAAGTTGGAAGTGGTAAAGAAAAAAAATTCATGCAAGTTTAAATGCTAGAATTACTACTCTAAAATCAAGAAGAAAAAAACACTATAAACAATAAACTATATACGGAGTACAAAAATATAACTTGATTAATGATCGAATCGCGTAATCTCTTTTCTTTTAGAGTATTTGTACCCTTAAATAAGTTCAATTGGTTTTGGGTTCACGATATCGCTCGTGAGATAAGACAATCAATTCCTTATCATTTTTGGCAAATAGAATCGAGAGAATACAGATGGGGTTACATTGTATTTTGTTTTTACTCATGAAAAATCTGATTTTTTCATGTTCAATCATAAAAAATTCTTGCACAAATTAAAGATTGAATATATATATATATATATATAGTACGGAATATATGTTTAATCTTCTCAAATCATTCCAAACTTATGTTAATCTCCTAATACACCAAAACTTTTGTTAAAATAGAGTTATTTAAATAAATATTTGTAGTTTTGGGTCGGATTAAAAAATATTTAGGAAAATAGTGTCCACGTCTGACGTCACGTAGGCTTGGATAACTATGGACCCAAATTAAAAAGGTCATTACGTGTGGCGTTATATACCTCTAAATGTGCGTTTTCAAAAAATTGAAAAATAAAATAATCCTGGAACACCTAAAACGCCACGTCGCATGGTGTTTTTAGTGAAAATGTCACTCGGGATGACATTTTTAGCCCTTCAACCTTTTTTCTTTAAAAAAAATAAAAATTCAGAAACACAGACAAATGGTAGAAAACGCTACGCGTAATGGTGGTTTTGGGTCCGTATTTATCCAAGCCTACGTGGCGTGGACCCTAATTCGCTAAGTAGTTTTTAAACTGACTCAAAATGCTAAATATATATTAAAAGAACCCTATTTTAACAAAAGTTTATAATACACTCAACTAACATACCAAGACCAATTTTTAGCATGTTCAATGTATTCTACGAACATGGGTCCCAAATATTTGGGGGCCTCTAAAAAGGAAAAGGTGTAGTCCATATATCTCATTGAGTGATATAAAACTCGATAAAATACTTTTTATTTTCATTAGTTTAATGTGTAAATAGATCATTTTCTCTTCGAATGAACAAAGTATGTGTAACAACCTGGTTTTTCGTGACTTTAATTAAACTAAGGCGGAAAATTAATTAAGTCTATATATTACAAAACCAGCTGTTAATCGTAATAAAACTCTGTATACATAGTACGAGTTTAGAATAACAGAGTACAAGTTTGATTACATTCTCTCAAAACAGATTACAAAAAAATAAGGCCTTGAATCCTCGATAGATCAACAAATAATACTTGGTACTGCATTAAACTCTCATCATTTTCCCGCACACTCCTTCGAGTTTCGACACATGCAATTTCTAAAGCAATATGCGATATGAATAATAAATAAACAAGGGAAACAAATAGCAAGTATGCAAGCAGAAACACATAAGGAAATCATGATGATTTAACACGAGTATAAACCAATCAAATAACCAACCATGCTCACAAATAATCATACTCCACAAATCGTACTCGATACTCACCAGTCATTCAAATAATCATCAAACAAACAAGGAAATGCATTCAACATGTGATAACAAATGAATCTTCGTTAGTAAAGGCTAAGCATGCAGACATAATCCGCGCGATGGCCGTGAGGCCAACATCACTTGGACATGACTGCCAGGCTTAAAGATATCTAAGGTAATAAAGATGGCTACATCCCTTGTCTAATGTATGCATACACTACCTATCGAGGATCATACTTATTCGCTATTCAAAAGGTATCACCGACGAAAAAGTTCGACTATCACCAGAGACGGGTACCCCCGGATGGGGTTGGCGTTTCCAATTACTGCTATATGGGCCCACGGTAATATCAAGTATGCCCCATCCCTGAGGTTGATACTCCGCGCCGAAAAGAAATCTCAAGATTGTTAATCGCCTTGGGCAACTCAGGGAGGGAGCCCAAGTCCCCATATCTGACTACCTCGTTAACTTCGAATTTCAAGAGTCGCAACATGGCGAACAATCCTAGTATTTTATTCAAGTAGTTCGTTTTTCTCAATTTCTCCTTCTCTCGTTCATAAATAATAATAATAATGACTAACTTGTAATATAAATATAACGTCGAACTTGTATAATGAAATTTTAGTAACAACAGTTCTTCAGGTAAAACAGAACACATAGAAAAACTTAATTATTTATTTTGAGTCCGTTCGTAAATTTTAAATATTTTTCACTATTCATTATTTTACTATTCACCGTATTTACTATTCATCGCATTTACTATTCCTCGTATTTACTATTCCTCGTATTTATACGTATTTGTATTTTCGTATTACGTATTTGTACGTATTTTTATACTTCGTATTTTATTCGTATCTTATACGTATATGTATTCTTATACTTAGTATTTATTATTTTATTTTCTTTATACTTAGTATTTTTATTTTATTTTCTTTATACTTTAGTATTTTTGTACTCTTATACATTTTGATATACTAAGGATATTTTAGAAGATAAAACTAAGTCTTTTTATTTTCTAAGTGTAAAATTCTAGTTTTAAAGTCGTTAGGTTCGTTTTGTATTTAGTGATTTGAAAAATGATTTCGGAAGTAAAACTTAATATAACCTAAGTACAAAATTCTAGAGTCAAAGTTGTTAAGTTCATTTTGTACTTAGTGATTTTAAATAACTTTTTAAAAGTGAAACTCGGTTTTATTTAGTCATATACTTAACTAATCTTTTAGCGGTTTCCATTTTTTAGCGAGGTTGTCGTAGTTCATTTTAAATAGTCCGTATCTCCACATCCAAATTTAAGCATAGGTAGTAGCACTCGACAAGATTCATTTTAATACGGGTAACGTTTATTTTTATCGGTTTAGTTGATTCTTTTTATTAACGGTTCATTTTACAATCTAATATAATTCTACTTATAAATCAATTTTAGTGACTAAGTGATAAATTCATTTTGATCAAATTTAGCCCATTTTAATTAGGAATGCCGTGTGCATGTATATTATATCAAAATGGATTTGTTTCTTTTAATTTCTTAATTCCAACTTGTTAATTACTAATTAAATTATTTTAACAATAAACTAAAAAGTGATAAAAATAAATTTAACCCCAAAATTGGCAAGGATGCCGTGGAGAATGAGGGTGGTTCCAAAATTTTCATTTTTCGATTTTATCGGTTTTTGACTTAAAGTTTTTATATACTAATTATTTAGTTTATGCTAAAACGATTTAAGTTGATACTTAAAAACAATAAATAACTAAAACTTATAAAATTTATGAATCAAACTAATCACCTAAGTGAAGAACACATGAATGTGTGATGAATTTTAATGTTTTTCATATGAACATTATTTAGTCAAAATTTTATATGTTTATGAAATTTTCTCAAATTTTTCCTACAAGTCTATTTTAACTAGTCTAATCATAATATGTTATTTAGAAAAATTAAAACTAAAATTTGGTCCAAATAAGGCAAGAATGCCGTGTGTGTATGTATGTATGTATATGATTTTTGATTTTTGATTTTTATACTTCTAATTCAAATACTAAATTACTTTATATCATTTATACATTTAAATCATGAGTAGAAAACATATCAAAACATTAACACAAATAACTAAACATCATTCAAACATAAGATTAACACAAAAATTTCAAGAACACACATAACACATTAAAACATTTAAATTCATGACAATTTCATTTTAAGTCCTAAACATAAACTAATTATATTTTCATGTTCATTTCATCCTTAGTATTTTAAGCATGTAATTTACAAAAATTAAAACGAAAAATTAGACAAAAATGAAGGGGAATGCCGTGGGTTTTCAAGTGAGCAACAATTTTCATTTTTCGATTTTTGTCTTCTAATTTAACATATGAATACTAGGTGATATAATAAAACCATACATGCATCAAAAATAAAAACACATAATCAAATTCGAGGCGCTTATCATATAAATGAGCGGGAAGCACCTTAGTTAGGTTATGAGTGAAATAGATTAGCAATTGCCTGGATCAATGATATGATCGAATTGGCTAAGATCGACTCCACCACCTTGCTCCTGCCTTTGGTTAGGAGAGGTACATAAGAATGAAATACACAAGTTAGTAATTTAATTTAAAACTAGCTAACTATACTAAAATTTTCAAGTGTAGTAGTATTTAGTTTAGGTGATGTTTGTATTTAAAGTGATTTTGATTTATGTTCATTTTTAATTTGCATGCAAAAAGAGTGAGTGAATACTAAATACAAATGGTGAGGAATTTATTTACATGTTCTAGTGAATCTATAAACAAGAAATGAAATTTTTAAAGAAGAAAGACTAGAGGAAGGAGATGAAGATCATGTATGATCTTGAGCTTGAAGTTGAAGATGAGCTTACAAGGTTTTTAGAGTATGATTTTATTAGAGAGAAAAGAAGTTTAAGACTTAGAAAAAAAAATGAAGTGTGTTGTTGTTGTTGTTGTTTGTGTCGTGTGATGTAGTATGTAGTAGTAGTTGTTTTATTTTTTTTTTGTAGTATGTAAGTTGTAGTATTGTGTAAGGATAATGCATGCATGCTTGAGACAAGGGGACACAAGGGTGTAAGAGGAGAAGCATGGGTGTAAGAGTGGCATGCATGCTTGAGACAAGGGAACAAGAGTGTGTAAGAAAAGCAAAAGGAAAAAGGAAGACAATGTAGAGCATTGTAGCTCCAAAATCTCGGCCACAATGGTTACTTGGCCCGATTTTTCGTTTTTGAAATTTTCGACTTACAGACGTGAAAAGTCTCGAAATGAAATATATATTCTTGAAATAATGTTTAGAAGTGAGATCGAAAATAAAAATGAAAATAAACCTCAAAGCAATTCAAACAAAATTTGGGTACTAGTTTGTCTCGCAACTTTGAAATAAAATTTTATTCGATCGAAATATATATTTTTTTGTTGAGTGTTATCGAATTAAATCATTACCCTCAAACGTCAAAAAGTTTATCAGTTTGGGCTTAGTGTAACTCAATATATCGAGTTTTAGTGAAAGTGTTAGTTAAATCAAAGTGGAATAGTAATTTGATATTATTATTATATGTTGTGTTAGTAATAATCAATATGATTAAGCTTAAGCTACTTTAATTAGGTTTGGATTATGAGTAATTACATTTTAGAAAAGATTAGGTGACTTAACCATATTTAGGTGGCTTGGCCATTTAGTCAACGTTTGACCTCGATTTGCGTGCCAAAATTTGTCGTTGAGAAATTTGTCGTGTGTGCTTCATTTGATTTATCAAGTTTGAAAAAGTAAACATAAAGTTCAAATTCAAAGTAATTCAAAATGGTTTTAGTTTAGGTGCAAAAATGATTGTAGTGTATTGTTTTAGGAAATTCAGTGAGCGAGGATGATTATTTATTGATTTCCTAATTATAATTAACTTAAATTAACACGGGGTGTTACAATCCTCCCCCCTTAAAGAAGTTTCGTCCCCGAAACTTAAAGTACTCTGGGGGGTTAAGGTTACCTGAGCTAAACAGCTCCGGGTACTTTTCCTTCATCGACGCCTTCTCGGTCTCCCATGTTGCTTGTTCAGTCTTCTGTCCCCTCCAGAGAACTTTGACTAAGGGTATCGACTTGCGTCGTAAGAATTTGGTCTCTCTGGCGAGAATTTCCACTGGTCTTTCGGAGTAAAGCATGTTAGGCTCGATGGCGATCACATCGGGCGTAACAATGTGACTCGGGTCGCTTCTGTATCTCCTGAGCTGAGATACATGGAATACATCGTGCACTTTGGATAAGTTTGGCGGTAAGGCGAGTCGGTATGCCACCTCGCCAATTCGTTCAAGTATTTCGTAGGGTCCGATGTACTTTGGACTAAGCTTCCCCTTTAGTCCGAAACGCCTTACCCCTTTCATGGGTGAGACCTTTAAGAAGACCTTATCTCCACTGTTGAACTCAATAGGTCGGATTGCTCGTTTGCATATTTCTTTTGGCGATCTTGAGCAGCTTGTAGTCGTTCTCGAATAATCTTTATGTGTTCAATCTGGTCCTGTATACTTGGGGTCCCAGTGCCACATTATCACTAGCGTCATCCCAACAAACCGGGACTGCGACACTCCTACCATAACAGTGCCTCAAAAGGAGCACACCCTAGACTAGCATGATGGCTATTGTTGTATGAAAATTCAACGAGAGGTAAGCTCTTCTCCCGATTCACGTTGAATTCCATCGTGCATGCCCTCAACATGTCTTCCGTTAACGGATAGTTCGCTCTGCCTGACCGTCGATTCTTTGGATGAAAAGCCGTACTCATTTTCAACTTACTACCCAAAGCCTCTCGCAATTTCTTCCGTAAATGCGATGTAAATCTCGGCGTCCGCATGCGATATGATGTCGAGGGAACGCCATGGAGTCGTATTATTTCCTTTCGTAAGCTTTGGCGATTCTTCCAATCCCCAAGTCTCTTTGATCTAACGAAGTGAGCCGCTTTAGTTAGACGATCTACAATAACCCATATCGCGTCTTTGCCACCTGCTGTCCTGGTAACCCCATGATAAAATCCATGGATATGGAATCCCACTTCCCTTGAGGAATCTCCAACGGTTGGAGTAGTCCTCCTGGTCTCTGGTGTTCAAATTTTACCTTACGGCAAATCATACATCTAGCTACATATTGGCTATCTCCGCCTTCATCCTTATCCACCAGAAGCGTAATTTCAGGTCCTTGTACATCTTGTCTGAGCCAGGATGTACCGAGTAGCGGGTACTATGTGCTTCGTCAAGGATTTTGCGTTTCAAGTTCTCATTATCAGGTATGCACCACCTGCCATTGAAGCGTAGACTCCCCTCAGTGTAAACTTCAAACCCTTCTGCTCCTTCTGGTGGAATTCTCTCCCTAATCTCCAACAATGCCGGGTCTTCCCATTGTAGCACTCGGATGTCATGATATAATTCTGGTTCGACCGCCATTGCATTTAGGTCTGTGTCATCTGATTGTACCAGGTCTAAGCTCAGTCTCTTTAGATCCTGGACGATGTCTGAGGGGATCTCCCAAATGTTGTTCAGAGTGTGTATTGTCTTACGACTCAGTGCATCGGCAACTACATTAGCCTTTCCCTCGTGGTAAAGTAACTCAATCTTGTAACCCTTGGTCAATTCCAACCATCTTCAAGAATGTCTCATGTTCAAATCTCTTTGGGTGAATATGTACTTCAAACTCTTGTGATCAGTGTAGAATTTAATGCTGACCCCGTAGAGATAATGACGCCAAATCTTTAGTGCAAACACCACCGCGGCAAGTTCTAGGTCGTGAATAGGGTAATTCTTTTCATGCACTTTAAGTTGTCTGGATGCGTATGCTATTACTTTCCCCTGTTGCATCAAGACGCAACCCAAACCGTTTAGTGATGCGTCACTGTACACCTCATATTCATCCCCATCGGTTGGCAAGGTTAAAACCGGGGCCGTAGTAAGCCTTGTCTTCAGTTCTTGGAACGCTTTCTCACAGTCGTCGCTCCAAATGAACTTTGATTCCTTTTGTAGCAGTTTAGTCATTGGGCGGGCTACCTTCGAGAAATCAGGAACAAACCTTCGATAATAGCCAGCCAATCCTAGGAAGCTTCTGACCTCCGTGACTGTTTTTGGTGCTATCCATTCTTTGACAGCTTCGATCTTTGCTGGATCTACCATTACTCCCTCCTTGGAGATTACATGACCTAGGAACGCCACTTGGCCTAACCAAAATTCACACTTTGAAAATTTGGCATACCATTTATGGTCTCTCAAGATACTTAGGATAATGTGTAGGTGCTCTGCGTGTTCTTCTTTATCCTTGGAGTAGATCAGGATGTCGTCAATGAACACGACCACGCAGATGTCAAGATATTCATGAAAGGTCCTGTTCATTTGGTCCATAAATACTGCTGGAGCGTTGGTAAGGCCGAACGGCATTACTTTGAACTCGTAATGTCCGTACCTTGATCTGAAGCGATCTTTGTATATCCTCTTTGCGGACCGCATGTCGATGGTATCCTGACCTTAGGTCAATCTTGGAGAACACTCCTGCTCCTTTGAGCTGGTCAAAGAGATCGTCTATCCTAGGCAAAGGATAACGATTTTTGATTGTCACCTTGTTCAGTTCTCTGTAGTCAATGCAAAGCCTCATACTCCCATCCTTCTTCTTTACAAAGAGTACCGGTGCACCCCAAGGTGAAACACTCGGTCTTATGAATCCCAATTCAATCATCTCCTCCAACTGTTTCTTGAGTTCTTGGAGTTCGACAGGCGCCATCCTGTATGGTGCCTTTGATATAGGTGACGTGCCCGGTATGAGGTCGATCGAGAATTCAACATCTCGTGCAGGAGGCATACCTGGTAATACGTCTGGAAAAACATCGGGGTATTCATTCACGATTGGGATATCTTCAATGCGTAGGGTGTCCTCGACCTTAGTAATGCTGCAAAAATACACCTGGTGCCCCTTCCTCTCCATACTCTGAAGTTTCAGTACAGATACTAACTTCACTCCTCCTTTCCTTTTAAAACTCTGGTATGACACTTCCTTCCCTTGGTTAGTTTTCAAAGTGATTTTCTGGTCGTGGCATTTAAATGTTGCGTTATGACGAGCTAGCCAGTTCATTCCCAGAATTACATCGAACTCGGGAAGGTCAAACAATACAAGATCTGACAGGAATTCTGTGTTGTGAACCGAGATTTATACGATATTGTATTTTGAAGAACAGGGAATGTATTTACCATCTGGTAGTGATATGTTAGTTCTGATTTGTGCGAGTTTGTGAGTTTGGATTGTTTGATAAATTTTGAGGATATAAAAGATAAAGATGCTCGTATCGAACAAAATGAAAGCAGTCTGAGTTAACCAAAAATTTACGGTGATGACGTCAACATCGATGATATCATCGCACCCTCTTCGCACTTCGGTCGGGACATACACGCGCGTCCCTGAACCCTAACTGGCTGGCGGTGGTCCCAGATTTGCTTTAGCGGCAGATTCCTTCTTTGGGCACTCATTAGACTTGTGTCCCACTACCTTACGAGTAGCGCACACGATTTGTTCCCCATTACAACGCTTTCCTGGGTGACTCGGTTGTCAGGTTTACACCGATTTGTTCGATAACTGAGGTCAGGAATTTGTGGATTGTTCTTTGCGACGTAAGGAGTGGTATTGCGGTTGTAGAAATGAGTCTTTCCTTGGCTCTTGTGCGGTTGTCTTGATTCGATAACGGGCGACCAAACATGGGTTTATGGATAAACCGCACTCGCCACGGGGCGTGAACGCCTTCTTCTTCTTCTTCTCCTCGCCTTCTCTCTTACGGATGGGTGCCCAGATACACGTTGCCTTTCGTGAGGCTTCAGCAAGTTCTTACAGTAGAATCCGCTCATGTTTATCCTCAGGTTATTGTCCATGCCTCAGACGTAACGAGTTGCGAAGTTCCTCTTCGCTAGTCAATATCTTAGGAGCAAACTTGGACACTCCCGATATTTTTACGTGTAAGCTTGTAGGGACATTTCACCCTGGGTTAGATTCACGAACTCTTCTTCTTTATCCCACTTCAACTCTTCCTCAAGTACTTGTTTTCCAACAAGGTCTTAAACTCACTCCAGCTTATAGAGCCTTAGGGAAAGTGGGCTTTGATCAGCGCCACCAACTATTTGCCTCTCCTTTCAGGTAGTACGCTACCACGCTCACCATTTCGCTCGGTGGTGTCTTGCTCTGGCCCATGAATTTTTCCATCTCTTGATCCACTCACAAGACTGTGGGTCGACAGAGCCGTAATATGTTTGGGCCTGTTTGGAGAATTTCTCAAATGCATCGATTGTTTCCGCTACTTTGATGTTGATACATATTTTGAGCAATTTTGTAATTGCATCCTCGAACCCTTTTCTCCTTGCTTCCTCTTCAAAGAAAATGTTGGCGAAGTTCGGGTTACCCATGTTGGTTAAGTTGTTTGCATCCATTCTGAAAATAAAATAAAATGACGACAAGGCAGTATAAATTTTGAGTGGTTCAAAGATAGAGATGATATAACATGCAAGGTAAAAGACATTTCATTGATAATGTAAAAGGTTTACATCAAAACGCTACAAGCCTCCTAATACATTCTCTATGAAATGAACTAAGGTGAAAACTTAGACATAAGTTCAAAGAAAATAACATAAAAGTTTAGATACATTCTCAAGAGATATGAAATTGAATCGAGAATGACAAAAGATTAGCCCTAAATCCTAGGCAAATTTTGAGTAATGATGCTCCTCCTCCACAAGCTATACTTATACTTAACAAAGATAAGTCATGTCGCCAAACCGAGTTTGAAATCCTCCCACTCGGGTAGTACTCACCCTCAAGTATCGCCGGGAGGCGTAGTCGTCTCCACCATGCTTTGGCCTCCTCGTCAGGCACGCAAATGCTAGGGAGGTTTTCCATTCCTCTCTAACTGAGTGTTCCAGAACCTCGCATTCATACTCCCGATCCATGGGTATAGTGTCCCACCGATCCTCAAATGTCTCAGGTTTCCTCGCATGAACGCTTGATCACATCCAGATATTCCGAGGATCTATGAGATGATCAGAATTCGATGTTCCATATACGAGTCTTAAGTGCCCTAGTCTTCCAAATGACTTCCGCATTGCTCGAGTCCCGTGATCTCTTCCAGACTTCAATTGTTGACGCCGCGCGTAGGCCTCGATGGCTTTCTTGCGGGCCTTCTCCTTTGGTGTCCATTCAGAGTACTTCTTACCGCACGGTAGTCTCATCTGAAATCAATTTAGATAAGGAAATTTAAATGAGATTTGGAAGTACAATATGTATGTAAAATTTTAAAATAATGAATTAAGAAAAGCACATGACTAGGTAGTAACATAACGTCTCCATATATATAAACATATACATGGGTAAAATATTACATTTCAAGGAATATAATACATAAGTTCACCAAACGTCACATCCGAATACAACACCCATAGCCGTTAAGAAAAAGTGACGACATTAAGGTCGTTCTTAAGATAGTTTAAAGTCGGTTACATATATTTTACAAACCGGAGTCGCATGACCTGAATTATTATTTCATGTGCTCAAGAGTCTCCACATCGGCATCTTTCCCAGACTGGAAGTAATTCCACTGGTATTGGAGGATAGAGGTGCTTATATTCTTGATCCATCAGGTTCTCGAGTAGTTCCTCGTGCTCCATCCACCCTGGTGGTTGCATCTCCCTCAGAAGTGGATCTGGGTGACACATGCGATCCATGTAGCTCGTAATCCAGGAGTAGTTGCCAACCTAGTGGAGTCCAGAACTCGTCGTACGGGTGGAAGCTCTCGATCAGTGTCAGGCCTAAGCCAATGCCCCTAGTATGGTAGGGTCGGGTCGTCGTGATCCCATTAGCTTCCACGTATTGCTCTATGACGTGGGAATGGCTACATATATATGCATCTCGTGGCATCATCGGTGGGCGTTGTGGTAGATTGTTACGGAGGAAGGCGTAGTACGTCATCCTAAGGGCCTTTGTCAAACTAGAGTTAGCCATAGAGCAAATAGCAAGTAAGGAATCATAAAGTTAAGATTCTAACGCCATCTAACTAGTTTATTATTATTTGGCCTGGCCCCAAGATTCTACCCTTCTCACATTTTAAACTGATCTAAGTTATTATTTTAGCGATCTAGAGATTTCTAATTCATTATTTGATCCTATAAGTCTATGCACGACATATGATATGAATGTGCAGCCCAGTGTCGTCTCGCTAGATGAGATAACTTTAAGTTATTCACTGGCCGCAAGACACTGATACTAATCAGAATAACCTGGTTTTTCGTGACTTTAATTAAACTAAGGCGGAAAATTAATTAAGTCTATATATTACAAAACCAAATTAATCGTAATAAAACTCTGTATACATAGTACGAGTTTAGAATAACAGAGTACAAGTTTGATTACATTCTCTCAAAGCAGTTACATAAAAAATAAGGCCTTCAATCCTCGATAGATCAACAAATAATACTCGGTACTGCATTAAACTCTCATCATTTTCCCGCACACTCCTTCGAAGTTTCGACACATGCAATTTCTAAAGCAATATGCGATATGAATAATAAATAAACAAGGGAAACAAATAGCAAGTATGCAGCGTAAACACATAAGGAAATCATGATGATTTAACACGAGTATAAACCAATCAAATAACCAACCATGCTCACAAATAATCATACTCCACAAATCGTACTCCAATACTCACCAGTCATTCAAATAATCATCAAACAAACAAGGAAATGCATTCAACATGTGATAACAAATGAATCTTCGTTAGTAAAGCGAAGCACGCAGACATAATCTCCAAAGATGGCGTGGCAGGCCAACATCACTGGACATGATTGCCAGGCTTAAAGATATCTAAGGTAATAAAGATGGCTACATCCCTTGTCTAATGTATGCATACACTACCTATCGAGGATCATACTTATTCGCTTATTCAAAAGGTATCACCGATTTAAAAAGTTCGACTATCACCAGAGACGGTACCTTTGATGGGGTTGGCGTTTCCACCATCGCTATATGGGCCCACGGTAATATCAAGTATGCCCCATCCCCGAGGTTGATACTCCGCTAGAAAAGAAATCTCAAGATTGTTAATCGCCTTGGGCAACTCAGGGAGGAGCCCAAGTCCCCATATCTGACTACCTCGTTAACTTCAATTTCAAGAGTCGCAACATGGCGAACAATCCTAGTATTTTATTCAAGTAGTTCGCTTTTCTCAATTTCTCCTTCTCTCGCTCATAAATAATAATAATAATGACTAACTTGTAATATAAATATAACGTCGAACTTGTATAATGAAATTTTAGTAACAATGATTCTTGGTAAAACAGTAACACATAGAAAAACTTAATTATTTATTTTGAGTCCGTCAGTAAATTTTAAATATTTTTCACTATTCATTATTTTACTATTCACCGTATTTACTATTCATCGCATTTACTATTCCTCAGATTTACTATTCCTCGATTTATACGTATTTGTATTTTCGTATTACGATTTGTACGTATTTTTATACTGTATTTTATTCGTGATCTTATAATGTATATGTATTCTTATACTTAGTATTTATTATTTTATTTTCTTTATACTTAGTATTTTTATTTTATTTTCTTTATACTTTAGTATTTTTGTACTCTTATACATTTTGATATACTAAGGATATTTTAGAAGATAAAACTAAGTCTTCTTATTTTCTTAGTGTAAAATTCTAGTTTTAAAGTCGTTAGGTTCGTTTTGTATTTAGTGATTTGAAAAATGATTTCTGAAGTAAAACTTAATCTAACCTAAGTACAAAATACTAGAGTCAAAGTTGTTAAGTTCATTTTGTACTTAGTGTTTTTAAATAACTTTTTAAAAGTGAAACTCGGTTTTATTTAGTCATATACTTAACTAATCTTTTAGCGGTTTCCATTTTTTAGCGAGGTTGTCGTAGTTCATTTTAAATAGTCCGTATCTCCACATCCAAATTTAAGCATAGGTAGTAGCACTCGACCAGATTCATATTAATACGGGGAACGTTAATCTTTACTCCGCTTAGTTGATTCTTTTTATTAATCTGCTCATTTTACAATCTAATATAATTCTACTTATAAATCAATTTTAGTGACTAAGTGATAAATTCATTTTGATCAAATTTAGCCCATTTTAATTAGGAATGCCAGTGTGCATGTATATTATATCAAAATGGATTTGTTTCTTTTAATTTCTTAATTCCAACTTGTTAATTACTAATTAAATTATTTTAACAATAAACTAAAAAGTGATAAAAATAAATTTAACCCCAAAATTGGCAAGGATGCCGTGGAGAATGAGGGTGGTTCCAAAATTTTCATTTTTCGATATTATCTGCTTTTTGACTTAAAGTTTTTATATACTAATTATTTAGTTTATGCTAAAACGATTTAAGTTGATACTTAAAAACAATAAATAACTAAAACTTATAAAATTTATGAATCAAACTAATCACCTAAGTGAAGAACACATGAATGTGTGATGAATTTTAATGTTTTTCATATGAACATTATTTAGTCAAAATTTTATATGTTTATGAAATTTTCTCAAATTTTTCCTACAAGTCTATTTTAACTAGTCTAATCATAATATGTTATTTAGAAAAATTAAAACTAAAATTTGGTCCAAATAAGGCAAGAATGCCGTGTGTATGTATGTATGTATATGATTTTTGATTTTTGATTTTTATACTTCTAATTCAAATACTAAATTACTTTATATCATTTATACATTTAAATCATGAGTAGAAAACATATCAAAACATTAACACAAATAACTAAACATCATTCAAACATAAGATTAACACAAAAATTTCAAGAACACACATAACACATTAAAACATTTAAATTCATGACAATTTCATTTTAAGTCCTAAACATAAACTAATTATATTTTCATGTTCATTTCATCCTTAGTATTTTAAGCATGTAATTTACAAAAATTAAAACGAAAAATTAGACAAAAATGAAGGGGAATGCCGTGGGTTTTCAAGTGAGCAACAATTTTCATTTTTCGATTTTTGTCTTCTAATTTAACATATGAATACTAGGTGATATAATAAAACCATACATGCATCAAAAATAAAAACACATAATCAAATTCGAGGCGCTTTATCATATAAATGTGCGGGAAGCACCTTAGTTAGGTTATGAGTGAAATAGATTAGCAATTGTCGGGATCAATGATATGATCGAATTGGCTAAGATCGACTCCACCACCTTGCTCCTCGTCTTTGGTTAGGAGAGGTACATAAGAATGAAATACACAAGTTAGTAATTTAATTTAAAACTAGCTAACTATACTAAAATTTTCAAGTGTAGTAGTATTTAGTTTAGGTGATGTTTGTATTTAAAGTGATTTTGATTTATGTTCATTTTTAATTTGCATGCAAAAAGAGTGAGTGAATACTAAATACAAATGGTGAGGAATTTATTTACATGTTCTAGTGAATCTATAAACAAGAAATGAAATTTTTAAAGAAGAAAGACTAGAGGAAGGAGATGAAGATCATGTATGATCTTGAGCTTGAAGTTGAAGATGAGCTTACAAGGTTTTTAGAGTATGATTTTATTAGAGAGAAAAGAAGTTTAAGACTTAGAAAAAAAAATGAAGTGTGTTGTTGTTGTTGTTGTTTGTGTCGTGTGATGTAGTATGTAGTAGTAGTTGTTTTATTTTTTTTTGTAGTATGTAAGTTGTAGTATTGTGTAAGGATAATGCATGCATGCTTGCGACAAGGGGACACAAGGGTGTAAGAGGAGAAGCATGGGTGTAAGAGTGGCATGCATGCTTGAGACAAGGAACAAGAGTGTGTAAGAAAAGCAAAAGGAAAGGAAGACAATGTAGAGCATCAGAGCTCCAAAATCTCGGCCACAATGGTTACTTGGCCCGATTTTTCGTTTTTGAAATTTTCGACTTGCGCGTACGTGAAAAGTCTCGAAATGAAATATATATTCTTGAAATAATGTTTAGAAGTGAGATCGAAAATAAAAATGAAAATAAACCTCAAAACGAATTCAAACAAAATTTGGGTACTAGTTTGTCTCGCAACTTTGAAATAAAATTTTATTCGATCGAAATATATATTTTTTTGTTGAGTGTTATCGAATTAAATCATTACCCTCAAACGTCAAAAAGTTTATCAGTTTGGGCTTAGTGTAACTCAATATATCGAGTTTTAGTGAAAGTGTTAGTTAAATCAAAGTGGAATAGTAATTTGATATTATTATTATATGTTGTGTTAGTAATAATCAATATGATTAAGCTTAAGCTACTTTAATTAGGTTTGGATTATGAGTAATTACATTTTAGAAAAGATTAGGTGACTTAACCATATTTAGGTGGCTTGGCCATTTAGTCAACGTTTGACCTCGATTTGCGTGCCAAAATTTGTCGTTGAGAAATTTGTCGTGTGTGCTTCATTTGATTTATCAAGTTTGAAAAAGTAAACATAAAGTTCAAATTCAAAGTAATTCAAAATGGTTTTAGTTTAGGTGCAAAAATGATTGTAGTGTATTGTTTTAGGAAATTCAGTGAGCGAGGATGATTATTTATTGATTTCCTAATTATAATTAACTTAAATTAACACGGGGTGTTACAGTATGTTTTAATTATTAATATATTTTCCAATTTTTATTCAATAGAACACTAGCACAAAATTAAGCAAAAAAAACGCAAGAAACCCGTTTTATATAAAAAATCCAACCGTTGTTTCCATGGCCGTTGCTTATAATCAAAAACAACGCAAAAAAAATATACGAAACCGTTTTTTATATCAAAAATATCGTTCTTTAAAAATTTGGCGGTTTTGATTAAATAAAACGGTTTTTTACAAAAAATCGTTTTTTAAAAACATTAAAAAAAACGGTTTTTAACAAAAACCCGTTTTTTTAATATTAAAAAAAAGGGTTTTTATAAAAAAAACCGTTTTTTTTAATAATTATTAAAAAAAAGGGTTTTTTTGAAAAAACCGTTTTAAATAATTCATTTTTTTTAAAAAAAAAAATAAAATTACGAAATTGTTATAATTACATATAAATTATCCAAATACAATTTATATAAATTATCCAAATACAATTTATATAAATTATCAAAATACAATTCATATAAATTATCAAATATTTTCAGATACAATTTATATAAATTATCAAAAAAATTCTTTTTGTAGTATATCGCTAAAAATCCACATTAAACGACATAACCTATGCAAACGAAAATGAAAATTGAATACACCTTGATTATACTTCATCTTCTTCCTCACTTTCATCTCCCTCTTCTCATTTATACTTCATCTTCTTCCTCACCTTCTTCTTTCTTTAACTCTATTAACAATACCAACAAAAAAAAAAAAAAACAACAACAATAACATCAACATCGACAACAACAACAACAATGCAACCTCAACAACAACAACAACAACAACAACCGTAACAACAACAACAAGAACAACAACAATAACATACATACAATAAAATCAAACAAAAAAAACGAAATTAGGGAATAAAAAGAATGAAGAATAATAAAACGAATGAAAAACGAACCTTTTTAAGGAATTTAAATTAGGGCTTAGCAAACTTCGAACAAAGTAAACTTTAAACTTAAATTAAACAATGAACAATATTGAAACTAATATAAATGAAAGGTTGTTTCGAATAAAATTAGAGTAAAGAATACGAATGAAAAAAAAAAATGAAGTAGAAGAGAGTGTTTGATAATGAATACGACTCAAAAATAAGAAGCAGCAAAAATAAATATACAAAGGCAAAAATAAAAAAACGTTTGATCTTCCTATGAGCGCCAAACTTTAAAAAATTTAAAACAAAAAAAAACGGTTTTTTATAAAAAAACCGTTATAAAAAGTTATTAAAAACGGTTTTTTTAAAAAAACCGTTTTAAATAAGTATTAAAAAAAGGTTTTTTTAAAAAAACCGTTTTAAATAATTCAATTTTTTTTTAAAAAAAAAATAAAATTACGAAATTGCTATAATTACATATAAATTATCCAAATACAATTTATATAAATTATCAAAATACAATTTATATAAATTATCAAAAATTTCTAGATACAATTTATATAAATTATCTAGAGATTTCTTGTTATATATAAATAACAAAAATATTAGGTATTCAAAAATATATATTATATATATAATATTGTTAATAAATTTAACTACTTTCTTTAATTCAATATCAATTTTATTAAATACATTTCAATATAAAGAAGAAAATATGAGGTATATTAATATTACAAAAATGTTTAAAAATTTTAATATTCCATAATTGTTTAAATATTTTAATTATTAAAAACCTAATTAAAAATAACGGTTTTTCTAAAAAAACCGTTTTTTTTAATTATTAATTTTTTTTTTAATATTAGTATTAATTAAAACGGTTTTACATAAAAACCGTTTTTTTTAATATACAAAAAAAACGGTTTTTATGAAATAACCGTTTTTTTAATGTTAATTAAATATAACGCTTTTTTAATTACGAAACCGTTATTTAAAGTCTAACTAAAAAAAACACATTTTTGTAAATAACCGTTTT
Organism: Dianthus caryophyllus; assembly: GCA_023091065.1. NCBI lineage: Eukaryota > Viridiplantae > Streptophyta > Magnoliopsida > Caryophyllales > Caryophyllaceae > Dianthus > Dianthus caryophyllus. Next base: position 7,404,557 of record CM041525.1, on the reverse strand, counting down.
TTATAGTTTAACCGTTGTTTATAATTGTTTTTTCGTTGTTTTTTGTTATGAGTTAGATTTGGCGCCTATAGATTAAACAACGGAAATTTTTTTGTCGTTGTTTATAATATTATAAACAACGGCAAGGCTAATTTGTGTTGTTTTTGCTCCGTTGTTTTTGCTCAGATTTGTAGTAGTGGAAGGATGATAAACTAATATTAGGGGCCTCAATAAAATTACAGAACACGGGCCCCCAAAATGAATCTACGGCCACATACCCTCTCCTTCTTGATCAAAATATATCAAGGCCATTTTTTATCAAAGCTAAATGGTAATAAAAACATTAAATGTCACTCAAAATTAGGGATGGCAATGGGTCCAAGACCTGACCCAAACCCGCAAGACCCGACCCTAATGGGTCGGGTTTGGGTCTAATATTTTTGGGCCCAACGGGTCTGGGCCGGGTCTACAATTAATGGGTCTGGGTCTCGTCATGTAGACCCAGACCCGACCCATGGACCTGTTTATATATATAATTATTAATTACTATAATGTCTCACTCTTAAGTATAATGTTTTTTTCCCCCAACTATTAGCCATATGCTCTATACGCTAATTCTATCGGAGTATGTTTTAGTATCAAATATCATGTTATTTATTTTAAGTTTTACGAATCGCTCATAAAAACGTTTAATGTTTTGGATATACTTTATACAAAGAACATCATAAATGGGGCGGAACAAAGTTTTTTCAACATGTAAAGTTTTGAAAATATTTATTGCGGCAATAATGTTTACAAAATACAATTTAATGTTTATATTAAAACAAACCAGAGAAGAATCCAGTGACCCAGATGTAGGTTTATATCCGTATATAGACCATTAAATTCACAGGATTATAATGAAAACTTTTACAAGATTTAAAGTCATAAATCAAAATTGCATAACATAATAAAAGAATAAGAATTAACCTTTTAATCCTTATGAATTGGCCTAAGATCAATACCAAAAATATAGCATCTCCTAATAATCTCACCCAAGATGATTTGAGAAATACCTTAGAATTGCTAGAGAATTTTAGAGGAGAAAACTATTTTTCTCTCTAGGTTTTTTTTTGTGTTTTAGTTGTGATGAAAAATTAGGAATGAATTAATTAGGAAATTAGAGAGCAATTAGGAAGCAAATATACTCCTCTAATCTCTCCTCAATCGGGCTTTACCACCATCTCTTTATTTGGGAGATTTAGTTCTCCTCAAATACTTCTACTTGTTGACCAAGATACAAAGTGTATCGGACAGAATGTATCTGGACACTTTTCTCTTGGTCATTTTAGCTTTTAATATAATGCAATTTATTACTAGTGTCATCTCAGATGGATCGACTATAATATATTATAATTATCCTTATATTTATAATTTACTAATTAATTATAACGGTTTATATTTAATTAGCTTGCATTATACACAACAATTAAATATAACATTTTATATCCAATTCACGAATTACATTTAATTCGCCACAGCTAAAATTATTTAATCAAGATTAAATCGCTGCATTATCATTTTATCGACTAACATTTTAGTCAAGAACATCATCACAATCGACTAACATTTTAGTCACATTTGACTAACCTTTTTAGTCAACAACACTAACTAACTGCTTAGTCATTAAGTAAGGCATCAATATGATCATTTTCTCAAATAATCATATTTCTCAAACACATCCTTTAGGTGTGACTCTTAGGGACCAGTTGATCACCGCCATCGTATGACAATAACGCCAAACTTATCTAGCAAGCCAACCGTTATTGATAAACGTTAATCAACTGATTAAATACAAAATGTACCTGTGTACCTTTAGAGATTTATTTATGTTATTGCACTCACCGTGGAGGACACTAACCCCAACAATCTCCCACTTGTCCGCATAAGTGTAGGTGCGATAACCGATTCTCATATCCATAATAAATTTCTCCCACTCAATGTAAAACCAATTTGCAAAGTCCGGTACTTTCAAAGGTCGTAGTTCACAAGCGATCGAGAATCAAGAGTGGTTTCCCCGACTAGAGAGTAACTTAACTGATAAACGAATCAATATTCGAGCATGGCCATGCATTTTCAGTTACAGCTCCTCGAGTGGCCCTGAGAATAAATATTATAACTCGATAGAAGTTTGGATATTTCCTCAACTCGAATCCTGCAGATGTAGCGCTGACGTAAAATGACCCAAAGTGAAAATCGCTTGGCCTCCTCGTTACTTCGCCGTAGTGAGAAAGAAACCAAAGCCACCCAAAATCTGCCTTAATCTCAAGAGACGGCCGATAGTCAAAAGAGTCGACCCTAGGAACACTATGGATGTCCTATCCGCGACCAGGCACCTAATGTTCTGAAACATTTAGGACTCCATGTTGTCGTCACAAAATGTCCCCGCGATTTGATAAACCCGCATCTGTGATCGATCGATCAACGATTTGACTTATGGCTCGTTGAACCCACCATCAATCGACGTCCACAAAATGATTGCCAGAGTTATCACTCGTGTAGGCGACCACGGACCAAAACAAAATATATAGCAATTCACCCACTTTGAGGTGTTCAACGTTATGCGCACAACCCTCATGAAAAACAATATATATAACAAAACGATGATTTTATTAGAAGTTTTAGGAAATACAAGTGTCAAATCCATACAAAACAACTAATACAACTCAAGAACACGCTTAATTCCCATGGATTTAACGTGCCCTTCATGCTTATCTTGTCTCAACGGCAGTGAGAGGATCTCGCTATGTTATCATCCGTAGCAATCTTGTCAATCACTATCTCCTTACGCTCCACGTAATCCCGGGATCATGCGAGCCTTCCTTCGCACGTGCGAGACTTGTTCTTTGGACTTAGGCTCCTTTGCTTGGAAGATGGCACCACTATTGTCACAATAAATGGTGATCGGGTCATTCGAACTTCGGAACTACGATTAGTCCTTGTAAGAATCGACGATCCATATAGCTTCCTTCGCTGACCTCACGAGCGACATAGTACTTTCGGACTCGGTCGTTGAATCTGCTATAACGCTTTGTTTGGAGCTTTTCCGGTGACCGCGGCGCCATTAAGAGTAAAAGCGAATCCAGTTGAGATTTCGAGTCATCTCGATCCATTTGAAACTAGCGTCACAGAATCGGTTGCGCATAGCTCGGTCTCCACCATAAGTCAATACCCAATCTTTAGTCCTCGTAGGTACTTAAGAATGTTCTTTACGCCATCCGGTGTGCTACACCTGGATTGCCTTGGTATCGACTCGTCATACACAATGCATATGCCACGTCCGGACGTGTGCATATCATGGCATACATGATCGATCCTATTGCCGAGCATATGGAATCCGACTCATGCGCTCGACCTCTTCCGATGTCTTTGGTGCTTGAGCTTTACTCAAATGCACCGAGATCATTGGAAGGTTCCTTTCTTGGAGTTGGTCATCTTTGAACCTCTCAAGAATCTTATCTATATAAGACTCCTGGTGAGGGATAACATCCGTCGTGATCTATCTCTATAGATACGGAGCCCCAAAATACTGTGCTACTCACCCGGATCTTTCATCCGGAAATGGTTCTTTAACCATACTTTTACCGGTTAAGAGAGGTATGTCATTCCCAATCAAGAGTATGTCATCGACGCATGCAAGATTAGGAAGACAATCTTGCTCCCACTCGACTTGATATATAGGCATGGTTCCTCGACTGATCGAGTGAATCCATTCTCCTTTATCACTTGGTCGAAGCGATGATTCCAACTCCGTGAAGCTTGCTTAAGTCCATAGATGGAACGCTTAAGCTTGAAAACCTTATTAGGATCTTTAGGATCGATATAACCTTCGGGTTGTACCATGTACAACTCCTCCTCCAAATAACCGTTTAAGAAGGCGGTTTTCACATCCATTTGCCAAATTTCATAGTCATGAAATGCGGCGATCGCTAAGAGGATCCGAATGGAACGAAGCATGACTACGGGTGCAAAAATCTCATCATAGTGCAACCCTTGCACTTGAGTGAAACCCTTTGCAACTAGTCGTGCCTTGTATATGTCTGGTTGTCCTTCTACAGATCGCTTTATCTTGTAAAGCCATTTGCACTGAAGAGGCCTAGCCTTATCAGGTAAGTCAACCAGATCCCATACATTGTTCTCGTACATCGAGTCCATCTCGGATTGCATGGCTTCTTGCCAAAGTTTTGAGTCGGAACATGTCATGGCACCTTTATAGGTTACGGGTTCGTTACTCTCAAGGAGTAAAACGCCGTCTCTCCCATTCTCCTCAACCATACCGATGTATCTGTCTGGAGGAATGGAGATTCTACCCGACCTCCTGGGTTCCAAAGGGACATTAACCGCAGCAGACGTAGAAGGAACAGCTTTCTCCATTTGTTTCTCGGTTGTTGGTTTAGGAATCTCCGACAGATCGAAGGTTCTATTACCTCTTTTGTCTTCGAGAAACTCTTTCTCTAAGAACTTCGCACTAGCCGCAACAAAAACGCGTTGTTCGGTTGGCGAATAGAAGTAATGACCAAACATTCCTTTTGGATAACCTATAAAGTATGTCTTGACCGATCGCGGGCCGAGCTTATCCTCGTGTCTCCACTTGACATAAGCCTCGCACCCCCAAACCCGAATAAAGGACAAGTTAGGGACCGTTCCCTTCCATAACTCGTATGGAGTCTTGTCTACAGCTTTAGACGGACTTCGGTTAAGTATAAGAGCAACTGACAAAAGAGCATAGCCCCACAATGAGTCAGGTACTACCGTGTGACTCATCATGGATCGAACCATATCAAGTAATGTTCGATTCCTGCGTTCGGACACAGCATTCCGGTTGCAGGGTGTTCCGGTGGAGTTAATTAAGCGTAATACTATCCCGCGGTCTTTCGGTGTCGATCAAACTCGGTTGAAAGATATTCGCCACCACGATCTGAACGTAGTGCTTTTATCTTTCTATCCAGTTGGTTCTCAACCTTATTCTGGAATTCCTTGAACTTGTCAAAGGACTCACTTTTGTGCTTCATTAAGTAGACATGTCCATATCTACTCAAATCGTCCGTGAAAGTGATGAAATACCTATAGTCATCTCTAGCGTTGATTGACATAGGTCCGCACACATCAAGATGTATGAGTCCTAATAGGTCAGCAGCGCGCATTCCAACTCCTTTGAAGGAAATTCGAGACATCTTGCCTATGAGACATGATTCACACGTGCCAAAAGTTTCATAGTCAAATGGGGTAATTGTCCCATTATCAATGAGCTTTTTCACGCCGCTTTCTCATTTATGTGTCCCATACGGCAATGCCATAAATACGCTTTGATCTTTGTCACCAACCTTTGCTTTCTTGTTACTCACATGCATGATTTACGTGGTTTGATCTAAAACATAAATTCCGCTCATGGAAACAAACTTTACCATAAATCATTTCATTCAAAGAGAAAATACATCTATTATCCTTTATTAAAAATGAAAATCCTTCTTTATCAAGAACGGATACGTAAATAATGTTTTTAGATAAACTAGGTACATAGTAATGCTTATTCGTAAATAACTCAAAACCGCTCGGGAGTTGGATTACATATGTTCTCTCAAACGACAAAGAACTCTTGCTCCATTCCCCACTCGCAGTCTACATCACCTCTTGCCAGTTACGATGTTTCTTAGGCCCTCGCAAATGATTGCACAGATGAGAACCACATCCAAGATCAAGTACCCAAGTTCAAACTTGCATGGTTAATCTCAATCATATGAATAAAAGAAGACATACCAACAGAGCCGACGCGGCCCGATTTTATGTCCTCAAAGATACACGGACGCTTACGCCTCCAATGCCCAGACTTGTGGCAGTGGTGGCACTCCATGCTCTGCTTTGCTTTTGCCTTACCTTGTGAGCTACCGCTAGACTCACCAGGCCCACTCTTCGTAATCACTGGCTTCTTAAACTTTGTCTTTCCTACAGTTAGGTTAGCCGGAGCCTTACCATTACCCTTACGCTTGTTGCCTATCATGAGAACATCTTGTTTCATGCTCCCACTTAACTTCAGATCACTCTCCATCTGTACGAGGAGTGAGTGAAGTTCATGCAGACTTTTCTGCATGTCATTCATGTAATAGTTTGCCCTAAAGAGGGCATACCCATCATGAAGAGAGTGGAGCACTCGATCAATGACGATCTTCTCATCGATTTTGCAACCAAGCTCATTGATGAGCTTTAAATTTATACCGCAAGCGTACGGTGTCGTAGCATACGGGTCGAACACAAGGAGGTCGATAAATTAGTCACTAGTTAGTCTCGAATTATAAGTTATCTACGCGAATCAATAATTTTGGTTGCTAAAAGCTAATAAACTAAACTAATAACAATAATAATTAAAATCTACCAATCAAGCTACCAAATATTAGGGTGTTGATATCATAACCAATACAAATTAATCAACGCAATGACTCCTTAACGACTTGTTTAATTGCTTACTCAAGTGGGACTAATGTTCTACTCGACTCATAGAATCAAAGCCTATACTTAATATTCCCTCTCGAGATATAAAAAGCCTACCTAGCATGTTATAAGTCCTATTCTCATGGCTCAGATAACACGATAGATGCATTAAGACACAACATTACAATGTCCCGACTCTAACTCTCACCTATTCTCATGGGAAAGGTCGAGTCTTAATTAGGGTTCTCTAAATACAAGCCCTACTGTCGTAGTAACTTATATTGAGTAAAATTAGTAAAATTAATTATGATCAACACTAAGACTCACAAGGATCAAGACTCGACTGTCGTACGTAATCTCAACCAGGAATCAATAATATCAAATCACAACAATAAGACTAATCAATAAACACAACCCTAATTGAACCTAAGCAAGACAATTCAACAATTCGGAGTCAATCACGCTAATTAATTCATACAATGGTTCAACCAAACCCTAATACAAGACTACTCTAAAATTAAACTACTAACAAGAACAATAAAATAAACTAGCATGATTAAAATAAATAAAGAGGAAGGAGAAAACTTACACTTAATTGAAATCCATAATTTTGAACAGAAGAAGAGGAGAGAAAACTACTGTAAAAACTACTCCTAAAACTACTCCTAATCTACCCCTAATCTAATCTACGTTCTATTCTAATCCTACGTTATTTTCCTACTACTACCCTACGTTGTTTGTTTTATTTTATTGTAAAATATAAGAAGCATAGGTAAAAACTAAAACTAATCATCATTTAACTGCCTAATTAAAACTCCAGCCAAACTCCTTGCTTTGGGCCGTCTATTTCATAGGTCCAACTTTTGAGTTTTGTCTAAACTTCAATCCAACTAAACTTGACTTGGGCCTAATTTCTTGACCCATCTTCACTCCGGCTAGCTTTTAGTATAAAAAGTCGTCTCCTGCAAATAATCACATAAAATCGTAGTAAACCGTCGGAGAAACAAATATGAGATAAATCGTACTAAAAATGCCGGAAATATATAATAAATTGGGGGAAGTCACATATAAAAATAATGTCAAAATACGGTGTTAACAAACTCCCCCATGCTAGACTTTTGCTCGTCCTCGAGCGAAAAAGGATCGAAGAAAATCAAAGTGACACAAATTTATCACGTTAGTATCTCAAAGTGGACGACCTATACAAATAAACTTACAACCATAGTCCATTTCACCAAAAATAGAGCACAAGTCTCAATCATTCACACCGACATTATACTACTCGTTTCTCACGCTTTCGCAAAAATTAAACTTACGATAATTGAATTCAAGCAAGGCCAATCAAACATCCACTTTCCGTTCCACCTTACTTTCCACATCATTCCATTTTATTTCTTTTTCTTTCTTTTTTTTCCTTTTTTTTTTTTGAAAATGTGGAGCATCCCTCGTATGTTATACCGTTTAGCTTGACATTTAATCGTTAAAGATCGAGCTCGGGTACACATATTTCCTTAAGGGTTACATAATTGCTCATACTCTCGGTCACAACCAAATTCATGGCCATTGTGGTTACTCAAATCAATGAGTCCCCTCCGAAAGCATCGAAGCATTGCTCCAACATTATTAATATCCATCCTTTCATACCACAAACCAAACATTCCATACATTCCACATCCCATTGCCTTACTTGAATGCCAATATCGAAAGCAAAAAAAAAAAACGAAAAGCGATAATAATAAAGCAAATACAAGTGGGCTGGTGTTTGAGACTCACAATCTATTTCTAGGAAATAAACATATAGAGAAAGCTAAGATGATAGATTTTCAACTCGGAGATACTAAAGATCAAAATTCGCATACTAATCAATTCTTGAAACATAAAAGCACAAGCAAAATTTTTTGGAACACCCTCCCCCATGCTTAAATCATGCATTGTCCTCAATGTATGCAATTAAAAATGAAAGAACAAGGACAAGTAAAAATAGGAGAAGGAAACGAGCTCACCAAAGTGATGATGGAAGAATTGTTGCCGGAGCACAATCATGGGCAGCAGTGAATTCCCCCGAAATTATCCCGTCAGTGAGGCACAAACATCGTCAATATCCCTCAGATGGCACGAGCAGCAGCAAAATACCAAAACACCCACCAAAACTCGATATTGAATGTCGCTCACCAAAAACAAAGTGAAGTCACCATCAGAAGGAGTGACTCAAAAATCCAAATGAGAGCTCGACATCGGCAAGTCGACATCAATGAACAATCTCCAGCCACCCGAAACAGCAATAGATCAAACCCCACAGCAGAAATCAAACCCCAAAACAGCCCAGAAATTTCGCCTCAATCGAACCAATAAACTCGACATGGCAGGTATCGAGTGATTGAAACCCCCAAAATCGAAAAATTTGAACCATATAACTCAGAAATCAATCCCCTTTTTGAAGCAATTATTTTTAATCTCGAAACCAACTAGGTGGATGACATGAATTTAAGCCCAAAATAAAACATCCAAACCCTAATTGCATCAAAATAAGAGGAGAAAGAAGGTTAATTCTGACCGGAAACGGCAGCTTTGTGGCCGGAGACGGCGGTCTCGGTGATTGGTGGCATAGAGAGGCGCCTTTACTACGGCGATTCTGATGGACCACGGTGGCAGGCACGCCGTGATGCGTGAAGAGCGGCGAAGGCAAAGAATGGAGACCGAAGGAGATAGAGGGGTGAGAGGCGGGACCACCGGTGATTGGTGATTGACGACGCGAGGCAAAGACAGAAACGCCGGCGGTGGATGTTGACGACGGTTGAGGCGGCGTCTGCGGCGGTGATGATGGTAGACGCCGGTGTAGTAGGTGGTTGTGGTGGAAGATGAAGAGGGAGAAAGGTTTTAGTGGTTTTGGTTTGGTTTTTTTTCAGTTTTACGTTTTTTTTTCTTTTTTTTTTTTTTCTTATTTTTCTGATTTTTTTTTTGAAAAGTAAGGGCTATAGTTGTAGTGTACACTACAACTTTGGTTGTATTTGAGGCTGACTTTTTTGCTCAAAAATTTCTTCTCTACTACACTTGTAGCGTGGACTACAACTTCACTTGTAGTCGGGGCTGTCCTTGAAGCATAAATTTTCTCTTTAGTCTACAATTATAGTAGAAACTACAACCTCCATTTTCATTGCATCCCCTTTTTTTTACCTACAAAAGTACACTAAACAAACGAACTACACACAAACGTATATACAAAAACATAAAGTGCTAAAATTAAAATTAAAAATGTCTTTTTAAGATAAACTACATAAAATAAAATACAAGGATAAAATTGGGTTGCCTCCCAATAAGCGCTTGGTTTAAGTCATTAGCTCGACGCCTTGAAAATTCTTCTTCCGGAATTTCAAGTTAGGAAAACCTGCAAAACTCAAGATCGGAAGCATTCAAGGCTCTCAAGAGCCGATCAAATAGCCTATCACAGGACTCATAAAAGTGACAATAAAAGAAGCGGATGATCATACAAGACAATACGTGAACAATAGAGTCAAAAACATGTATCAAAGCTTTCTCCGAGACTCTAGGTTCGAAAATCACTTCCTTGTCACTAGTGTGCTCTTGACTAGAGGGCAGTGTTATAGCAAGTAATGGAGCGGGATAATATGAGGGACATTCCATAGGGACTAACACAAGTGTCTCCAATAAAGGTTCTTCTACAATAGGGTACGTCTCAACATGTGCATCGAACTCTTCGACTCGACTTTCTTCACAAATCACACCCATTTCTTCATCATCACCTTGAACCTTTAACGAACCATCTTCCTTAACCTCGTCACTAGTCATGCAAAAATCGTCTACCCTAATATCATCAACAACCTCAAAATGCGGGGGTAACCAATTAGTTTGCTCAAGGGAAGTCACCTCGTCGGAGTTTTCTACACAATTATCATCATCATCAAAGAAATTTTCATTCTCACAAAAAGTTGTATTAGACTCACGACTTCGACTTACTAGAGATAAATAAGTTTCACAATTAAGAACAGAAATCTCCTCAAGACGTAAACGTGACTCGTCAAGGTTTCTTTGAATAGTTTCGCTTGTTCGCTCCATATTCTCTAGCATAACTTCCATGTTGGACTTAGGAGAAGGATCAATATGTGCAATGTTAGAATTAACAAAAGATTCACTTACTTGGAAACAATCAAATTGAACACTTTCCATCGAATTCATATTACTCTCCATAGAATTCCCTAAGTCATAAGAAGAAGATTGGATAGACACTTCTAAAGATTGAGAAGCCTTAAACCTATAGAATTCCCATAACTCATCAATACACATGAACGTAAGCCTACCATTACTCATATAATCGGCTAAAGCTCTAGTTTCACAATTCATACCCTCCATGACAACATAGCCTAAATCCCAATTTGAATAGTAATAACCACAAGAACCACAATAAGCAATATAATCATCAAACCTCGAGAGGTACTCATGAAAGGGTTCATCATCATATTGGGGGAAATCGAAAATGGCCATGTTAAAAATAAAAGTACAGAAAAATAAAATGCGTAATCTAACAAATCCAAGCCTAAACTAATGCTAATCCGTTGACCTCCCCGGCAACGGCGCCAAAAACTTGATGAGCTTTAAATTTATACCGCAAGCGTACGGTGTCGTAGCATACGGGTCGAACACAAGGAGGTCGATAAATTAGTCACTAGTTAGTCTCGAATTATAAGTTATCTACGCGAATCAATAATTTTGGTTGCTAAAAGCTAATAAACTAAACTAATAACAATAATAATTAAAATCTACCAATCAAGCTACCAAATATTAGGGTGTTGATATCATAACCAATACAAATTAATCAACGCAATGACTCCTTAACGACTTGTTTAATTGCTTACTCAAGTGGGACTAATGTTCTACTCGACTCATAGAATCAAAGCCTATACTTAATATTCCCTCTCGAGATATAAAAAGCCTACCTAGCATGTTATAAGTCCTATTCTCATGGCTCAGATAACACGATAGATGCATTAAGACACAACATTACAATGTCCCGACTCTAACTCTCACCTATTCTCATGGGAAAGGTCGAGTCTTAATTAGGGTTCTCTAAATACAAGCCCTACTGTCGTAGTAACTTATATTGAGTAAAATTAGTAAAATTAATTATGATCAACACTAAGACTCACAAGGATCAAGACTCGAGGCTGCACGTAATCTCAACCAGGAATCAATAATATCAAATCACAACAATAAGACTAATCAATAAACACAACCCTAATTGAACCTAAGCAAGACAATTCAACAATTCGGAGTCAATCACGCTAATTAATTCATACAATGGTTCAACCAAACCCTAATACAAGACTACTCTAAAATTAAACTACTAACAAGAACAATAAAATAAACTAGCATGATTAAAATAAATAAAGAGGAAGGAGAAAACTTACACTTAATTGAAATCCATAATTTTGAACAGAAGAAGAGGAGAGAAAACTACTGTAAAAACTACTCCTAAAACTACTCCTAATCTACCCCTAATCTAATCTACGTTCTATTCTAATCCTACGTTATTTTCCTACTACTACCCTACGTTGTTTGTTTTATTTTATTGTAAAATATAAGAAGCATAGGTAAAAACTAAAACTAATCATCATTTAACTGCCTAATTAAAACTCCAGCCAAACTCCTTGCTTTGGGCCGTCTATTTCATAGGTCCAACTTTTGAGTTTTGTCTAAACTTCAATCCAACTAAACTTGACTTGGGCCTAATTTCTTGACCCATCTTCACTCCGGCTAGCTTTTAGTATAAAAAGTCGTCTCCTGCAAATAATCACATAAAATCGTAGTAAACCGTCGGAGAAACAAATATGAGATAAATCGTACTAAAAATGCCGGAAATATATAATAAATTGGGGGAAGTCACATATAAAAATAATGTCAAAATACGGTGTTAACACTCATCCAGTTTCTCAACATTCTCGATCATGTCGAGAAGGTGTGGACCAACCGGTTGGCCCTTCTGGAGTCTAGCCTCAAAGAAACGAGTAGTATACTCGTAACTCTTAATTCTCGGTGCTTTCGAGAATTCTTTGGTCAGGGTGGTGAAAATCTTGTTTGCACCTTGGGTAATGTAACGTCTTTGCAAATTGGATTACATTGCATAGATGAGTACGTTCTGTAACGCACCCGCCTCCATCATGAAATCGTTATAAGCAAAGATTTCAGCTTCTTCTGCATCGGGAGCTAGTAGAGCCGACGGTGGCTCAGTCAAGTACTTGAGCTTACCGTCAGCGATGGCAGCATTCCGTAATGCGGCCTCCCAATCAGAAAAGTTGGACCCATCATTCTTCAGTCGAGTAGACTGATTCATGCTGCCCATGAAAATTCTAAGCCATGATTCGCGCATTAGTGTGGCACTTGGCATTGGTTCGTCAGTACGGACAGCCATTTGTTATAGTAGTTATATCTGTATATAACGTATTCGAAACTGTGAAAAGAAAGAAGAAGAAGAAGAGAGAAGATAAGAAACCATTGTTTTAAAATTTAAGTCAAAAACGATAACATATTAATGCAATGACTTATACACTCATATAATTGACCTCCCTCGAGAATTATATAAGCGATCCCAAGGCTCAATTTCTTTAAATTGATAAGCTAACTGCTTAGCTAATTCTCTTTGTTAGAATTCTTGGTCGAAAGATTTCAGTAAATCCTATCTATTAGTCCACCATACCTTCGAGATATTACTCGAACCATAATGTTGAGATAAACTAAGTTGACAGCCACTACTTACCCAACGTAGAAGGGGTCATATTATGCCTACCGACGAAGAAGGGATTCATAGTGGTTCGACTTATAAAGACTAATTCTCAATTTCAGTTTTAGAGGAAGATCCCATCAACTCATTTTAATTCATTTTAAGTGAACTAATATCGAGCATTATCGTGAATGATTAAATTGAGGTGATAGCTCTAAACAAATGACATCCGTATGTCAATAATTTAGGATGCAACTATATGATCCATTTTCATGCATATTAGGTGGTTTGGTTTAGTTTAGTGAATATGATGCTACTATCTAACGTGAATGCAATGAAAAGCAGTGAAAGAAAACGCAAAACGAAAAACACCTACAGTGTGGCCTATCCCTATGAAAATAAAGACAAATACAAAGTGGAATCCATCCATGGACCCTAAGCTTGTCTTCATTCTTCATCTTGGGCTTTAAGTGAGTCCATCTTGAATCTTCAACTTGAATCTTCAAAATTACAATTTTGAATTACAAAAATAAACCTATTTACATTCTAATTCAAAATATGCCAAAATTAAAAATATTACAAAATTGGAGATTCGAGATCTCAAAATACAACCAAAATTGTGTTTCCTTCATTACGAAAACACAACTTTCTAAGGCCACACTAGTAAATTACAACCGTTTGTACAAAATAATGCGTAAAATCAACCATTCATTCAAACATTCATTCACAAACATAAATAAATAGCATCAACTAAACATAATAAAATCAATGCATACAAATTGATTAAATCCAAACCACCCTTTTTAAATGATTAAAATTATGCAACAATTCCTTAATTGTTCATAATATCTTTTAATCAAAATATAATCCAAATCAATTTATATTATCGGTATAACATAAATTCGATCTCAAGATATTTTAAACTGCTTTAAAATATTAGGTATCATATTTATTATGAACTACTTCACAATAAAACAAAACATATTATCTTTATAATATAACAAAATATTGTAAAAACAATAATTTCCAAAATAAAATAGGAAACCGAAATTAATTAAAAAAAAACAATATTACGGCCAAAAAATAAAATTGCCTTTTTTTTTTTTTTTTTTTTTTTAAATTTTAAATAAAGTATTCGGCCAATAAAAAAAAACAAATTTTTTAATGATGTTAATTCGGCCAAAACAATGAAAAATAGAATTAAACTGTTTTAATTCGATTATGCTAGTAATTAGATCGATACTAACTCAATTTTAATCTGTATTAAACATTGATTTAAGAGATTCAATTTAACCTTTTAAATTAAACAACTTAAAATTGGTAGATCTAATGAATAGCACACAATATGTTCATTAACATATAAAATTTTGATCCTATTATGTTTTAATTCAATCGGTATTGAAACAAAACTAATACAAATTCATATAAGATAATTTTAACAACTTAAAACATCGATAATTATGAATTAAACGGACCAAAACCAAGCCAAAATTTTTCAAAAACTCACGGCCTACTCACAAAACAATTCGGCCATCTCAAAAACTTGTTTAAAAATTATACAAAATCGATTTTTATGAAAACCTTATAAAAATTTCATGTGCCCTAAGGCTCTGATACCACTTGTAGGTTTATATCCGTATATAGACCATTAAATTCACAGAATTATAATGAAAACTTTTACAAGATTTAAAGTCATAAATCAAAATTGCATAACATAATAAAAGAATAAGAATTAACCTTTTAATCCTTATGAATTGGCCTAAGATCAATACCAAAAATATAGTATCTCCTAATAATCTCACCCAAGATGATTTGAGAAATACCTTAGAATTGCTAGAGAATTTTAGAGGAGAAAACTATTTTTCTCTCTAGGTTTTTTTTTGTGTTTTAGTTGTGATGAAATTAAAAATTAGGAATGAATTAATTAGGAAATTAGAGAGCAATTAGGAAGCAAATATACTCCTCTAATCTCCTCAATTGGGCCGGCCACCATCTCTTTATTTGGGGAGATTTAGTTCTCCTCAAATACTCTACTTGTTGACCAAGATACAAAGTGTATCGGGACAGAATGTATCTGGACACTTTTCTCTTGGTCATTTTAGCTTTTAATATAATGCAATTTATTACTAGTGTCATCTGTATGGACCGACTATAATATATTATAAATATCCTTATATTTATAATTTACTAATTAATTATAACGGTTTATATTTAATTAGCTTGCATTATACACAACAATTAAATATAACATTTTATATTCAATTCACGAATTACATTTAATTCGCCTCAGCTAAAATTATTTAATCAGTATTAAATTGCCGTACCATCATTTTACTGACTAACATTTTAGTCAGTAACATCATCACACTGACTAACATTTTAGTCACATTTGACTAACCTTTTAGTCAACAATACTAACTAACTGTTTAGTCATTAAGTAAGGCATCAATATGATCATTTTCTCAAATAATCATATTTCTCAAACACATCCTTTAGGTGTGACTCTTAGGGACCAGTTGATCACCGCCATCTGTATGACAATAACGTCAAACTTATCTAGCAAGCCAACCGTTATTGATAAACGTTAATCAACTGATTAAATACAAAATGTACCCTGTGTACCTTTAGAGATTTATTTATGTTATTGCACTCACTGTGGAGGACACTAACCCCAACACCAGACCCATCGGGTTCGGGTCTGGGTCTTAGAATTTTAGACGCGATGGATCTGGGTCGGGTCTGGGTCTAATACATGCAAAGCGGGTCTGGGTCTGGGTCCTATAGGACCCGCCCCAGACCCGACCCATTGTCATCCTTACTCAAAATAGTGAAAAAGTCATCTTTAATTCTTTACTACACCGAGAAGGGTATATTTTGAGAAGGGTACATTAGTTGAGTATATTAGGAGATTAACATTAGTTTGGAATGGTTTGAGAAGATGGCCCATAGTATGGTACTAGCTATTCCCATGAACCCATGCACCCTTCCTAAAATGACTCATAAGACACCTTTTCAATTTAATTAATTCTGACTACACTTTAATGGGAATCCAGTAATTCATTTAAATCACGGCAATGGAGATCGGATCAAGGACCAACAATCTAGAAGCATAATTTTTGAACTAGTGCTCTACTGAAATGCATCAATATTTTGTGCTTTTTTTAAAAAATAAAAAAAGTACGGAGTATATATCTTCATTAACTATTTAAAATACAAAAAATCATAAATTCGGTGAGGTATGATGGGTCACCACTTGACTCCAACAACGTGTAAACTGTAAATGACAACAGCAAGGGATTGAGCGAGGAACAATATCAGCGACACTTTGTTTCTTCTGGCTTGATTGTGGATGAACTTGAGTAAGTATTAACGATATATAGATGAGGTTCATTGACTTCTGTTTTGCTCTTTGGAGGTCTCCATTGCGTTAGACAATTCATAAACTATATGTCGATAAATTTGTGAAAATTGAAACAAAAACTGAATTTTAGGTTTTAAATTGAGCCACCTGGAACAAAAAAGAATAAAAAAACCAAAGCACACCACTTGGCCACCGCAGCCTCTGGTCAGGCTTTACACTGATACATGTGGTGGTGAACGAATGCATGTCTGGACTCAACCCCTCGTCATAAAAAAAAAAAAAAAAAAAAAAAAAGGTTTTAAATTGAGAGTTAGAATGACTACTGAAATATGGAGTAGTAAAGTTAAAAGATGGAAAAAATAATTTTTGAAATGTGTAAAAATGAGGTGGGGTATTAACAACTACGGAGTAAGCATCAACACAAGTGTCCAATTCAACTATGCACGTTAGATTTAACGGTTTTTTTTTGGATGGAAGTAATATTCTACTTCGTATATCATTCAACAAGAAAAATGTAGATATTTAGTACCTGTTGACAAAATAAAATAAAATATGTCAGTTATTTTTTTTTTTTTTTTTTTTTTCAAGTAGGATTTATTTGATACATTTTGAAAAAAAAAAAAAAAAAAGCATATTCAAAAAATCATTGACAATTACAGTATAACTATCAATAATTTTAGATCTTAAAAATGATTTTATACATTTAATCAAATGTGACAAACATGCATGAGTATATAACTCCGACATGCATTATTACTTTGATTTAACATCTTTTTATGATACGGAGTACATGCATGAGAGTGTGAACACATATATATACATTTACTTGCATGATTTATTACAACAACACTTAAGAGCTGTGTGTAAATCAATTGGAGTTTATTTGCTACAATCATTTTATCAAGAAAATAATTAATTAATCAACAGCCAGTTTAATCTCACTAATTGGACTAGCCTTAGCACATGGTAACCCTAAAAACCCTCCAATTTAACATTATTAATTTCCAAAGGTTGTGAAAATCTTCCCCTATAAAACCCTAAGTTTATTTTCTTTATTTTCCACCAAAATTCCTCACCAATCAAAAGTCTAACTTATTCTATACCTATACAATAAATTATCAACTAAACATTTAATAAGTTTAATTAGTTCCCCTAAGATGGCTTCATCAAAGGCTATTTTCCTCATATGCCTTAACCTAGTTTTCTTCACTTTGGTGAGCTCAAGCTATGTCCCAACTACCCCAAGCCCACCACCACCGCCACCACCGTCTTCATACGACGGCCCCAGCGGCCAAGGTGGTTCCCCCACACCGGTACCAACAGCAGGAGGCAAGTGCCCTAAAAATACCCTACAAATCGCGGCATGTGCCAGTGTTTTGCACGGGTTGGTCCATGCCAATTTGGGACCAGCGAGGCAACATTGTTGTAGCCTTGTCGACGATTTGGTTGGGCTAGATGCGGCAGTGTGCTTGTGCACGGCGCTCGAGGTCCGAGTCTTGGGACTTGTCCACCTAAGGCTTCCCATTTCGGTGACCTTATTGCTTAACCTGTGTAACAAGGCTGGTACTGTTCCTGCTGACTATAAGTGTCCTAATTAATAGAGACATTATATAGAGTATGATGGTTTCAAAATCTACTTTCCATTTGTGTTGATTCAATTTTAATTTATTGTTTTTATTTTCGGCACTTTATTTTATTTGGGTTTCATTGTACTATTCTTGTTCAATAATAAAATAAGTTGATTTAAATAATGGTGTTTATGTTATGCATTAATTCTCCTGTAAGGCTGAAATCACACTAAGTTAAT
The DNA here is from genome assembly GCA_023091065.1 of Dianthus caryophyllus. Lineage (NCBI taxonomy): Eukaryota > Viridiplantae > Streptophyta > Magnoliopsida > Caryophyllales > Caryophyllaceae > Dianthus > Dianthus caryophyllus. The sequence goes on along the minus strand of CM041525.1, from coordinate 7,386,212 downwards.
GTGAGACCAAAATACAAATGACAGTTAAAGGGGTACAAAAACATGAAACAAATCTACTAAAGTCACTAAAAGAGGTACTAAAAAAATTTAGTAACAATTAATCATAATTATCACTTAAATAGTACAAAAGCTATATAATCGGATACAAATAAGGCGGACTTATACTAATTTATTGTAAGTCCTAACTTACACAAGAATTAGTGTTATGCAAGAGTAATGGATCTTTGTTGTGCTTAATACGGACTATGGAGTTGTAGTGATATATGATCAGCCTTGAAAGTTGGAAGTGGGAAAGAAAAAAAAATTCATGCAAGTTTAAATGCTAGAATTACTACTCTAAAATCAAGAAGAAGAAAAAACACTAAAAACAATAAACGATATACCGAGTACAAAAATATAACTTCAATAATGATTGAATCGCGTAATCGTTTTTCTTTTGAGTATTTCAACCCTTAAATTGGTCTTGGGTTCACGATATCGCTCGCGGGGTAAGACAATCAATTCCTTGTCATTTTTGGCAAATAGAATCGAGAGAATACACATGGGATTACATTGTATTTTGTTTTTACTCATGAAAAATCTGTTTTTCAATCATAAAAAATTCTTGCACAAGGATTGAATATATAATACACTGAGAAAGTTCATGGAAATATATAGTACGGAGTATATGCTTAATCAGTTAATCTTCTCAAATCATTCCAAACTTATGTTAATCTCCTAATACACCGAAACTTTTGTTAAAATAGAGTTATTTAAATGAATATTTGGAGTTTTGTGTCGGATTAAAAATTATTTCAGGAAATAGTGTCCACGTAGGCTTGGATAACTATGGACCCAAAAATGTCATTACGCATGGCGTTATATACCTCTAAATGTGCGTTTTTAAAAAATTGAAACAAAAAATCATGAAACACCAAAAACGCCACGCCGCATGGTGTTTTTTGTAAAAATGTCACTCGAGATGGCATTTTTAGCCTTTCAACTGTTTTTCTTTTTTTTAAAATTTTTAGAAACACAGACAAATGGTAGAAAACGCCACACGTAATGGCGTTTTTGAGTCCGTATTTATCCAAGCATACGTGGACCCTAATTCGCTAAATAGTTTTTAAATTGACCCAAAATACTAAATATTTATTTAAAGAAACCTATTTTAAAAAAAGTTTCTAATACACTCAACTAACATACCAAGGCCAATTTTTAGCATGTTCAATGTGCTCTACGAACACAGGCCCCAAATATTTGAGGGCCTCTAAAACGGAATAGGTGTAATCCATATATCTCATTGAGTGATATAAAACTCGATAAAATACTTTTATTTTCATTAGTGTAATGTGTAAATAGATCATTTTCTTTTCGAATGAACTAAGTATGTTTTAATTATTAACAAATTTTCCAATTTTTATTCAATAGAACGAAGGATGATAAAACTAATATTAGAGGCCTCAATAAAATTATAGAACACGGGCCCCCAAAATGATTCTACGGCCACATACCCTCTCCTTCTCGATCAAAATATATCAAGGCCATTTTTCATCAAAGCTAAATGGTAATAAAACATTCTAAAATGTCACTCAAAATAGTGAAAAAGCTAAGCCATCTTTACTACATTAGACTATAAGAAAATCACTTCAAAAAAATTTGAAATTAAAGAAAATTGTCTTAGTATATTTTGAGGAGGGTACATTAGGAGCTTTTTTCAAAAATAATGCTCAAAAATAATATAATTAACAAAATAGGGCGCATAGGAAAATATTTATCAGAAATGGGTCCACGTAGGATTGGACAAACGTAAATAAACAGTTAGGTACAAAGGCGCTAAACTATTTGACGACTAAACACAAACCTAAAATATATAACCAGGCGCTAAATAGGACAGCGCCTCTACACTTTCGAAAACCTTTGGCGGCGCTAGATTATCGAGCGCCTAAGTAGGCCATAAGTTTACTTCCCCTTCTCTCCATTCATTCATTACTTCCCCTTCTCTCCATTCTCCTATGGGAGCTTTTTTCTAAAATAATGCTCCAAAATAAAATAATTAACGAAATAGGGCGCCATCGAAAGTAATTACCAAAAATGGGTCCACGTAGGCTCGGACAAATCTCAATGTCAGGTTATGTGCCAAGTCGCTAAAGTATATAGCGCCTCGTTACAAACCTGTCCTCATGTGTGATTTAAAAAACCAAGGCTCTAAACTATATAGCGCCTCAATTGTTATTCTGCTGAAAATAGTAAGGCGTTATCTAATTCAGCGCCTTTGGTAAAGAACATTTTGTTTAATTCAACGCCTTGCTTACTGAACACTTTGTTCACAACCTTTTGGAGTGACACGCAACCAAAGTCATTGAAGGCGCTACAAATGACGCTTTGGACCTGTTCAACTAGATAGTAAAAGATCAAGTTGAAAACAACCCACAACACACGCTAGAAGTGCAATAAACATGACCTTAAATAAGTTTGTCAACCATACATAGTAGGGACGATAATTATCAAGTTCAACACAATTCATAACACACGAGTAATAAACTAGAAGTTCAACACATTTAAAGCTAAGGTTGCTTAGACCCTCTTCGGGCCCTAGCACTAGACGGAGCAGACGAAGATGAAGGCGTATTCAAATAGTCTTCTGGTATAGGAGTGAGTTGTTGACTGCTTCTCGGGGTTCGAAAATTATATCTTGGTGGTGGGCTTGGATCCTCCCCGACGACAAAGTGAACCTCGGGAACCAAATGACCAAAGGAAGTAGAGTTTAAGGCATGAACAGACAATGCCATCAAATTATCAAACACTAGTTGTTGGTCATGGGTGAAACCTTGGTTGCTTGTCGTATACAGGTTTTGCACTTCTTTGATCATGCTCACGTGACCATGCACCTGCGAGAAAATGTTTGAAAAATATTAAACATATGCGCAAAAAAAAAAAAAAAAAAAAATTACAATTATGGATAGTCATGTATTTTAATAAATTAAAATTAAATGTATTTTAAAACTTACAAGCGCCTCGGTGTCGGCCGCATTTGGCCGATAGTCATGATAATCCGCATAGTTAGCACCCAAATTACAATTATGAGGGCTAATGATACGACGAGTACGTTGTAAGTACCATTGGTAGTATGGATCATTATGTTCCATTTTCCTAGTGTACGGTATCCCGGGTTGTATCATGTACAACCTTCGATCATCCCACGACTTAATGTAAGCTTTGTGAACTACTGGGTAATCTCTTGCCTTAACCCGCCTATCGGACTCATGAAGATCAGACTCTGTATCACAATTAGGGGGTATGAGCTGATGCCATCCAAACTGGCGAGTTACCCTCTGAGGTAAGTGCCACTCGACTACATCGAAGCATATAAGCGGTGCCATCACAAGCCAATCCTCGGGATCCTCGAAACAAATAGGAGGAAGTATCTCTAAGATGTCACCTGGGTACGGGTTCCATTCGAACTGATCTTCTGTCATTTTATCGAACAAATCCCTATACACTACTACCCCCAACTTACGATCTTTGTACCTACGGTCGACATTTGTCCAACGAACTCCTAATGGATCGACCCCAATCTCGACAAATTCACCAAGTGAGTATTCATTTCATTCCTACTACAGTCGGGCGACCTATACTAATTCTTTCCCAAGCCCACAATTGCAATAGCACCACCGCCCCACTAATTTCCGTTGCCTTCGCTTTACTTGCCCGACAAAGATTACGATACAAATACGCTAAGGTCGCACTACCCCAACTATACGCATCAATATCATCAAAATCCACAATCAACGGAAAGTATATAAGCTGTACATGACCACCACTCTTATCGGGAAGTAAGACGGTCCCGATAAGGTACAACAAATACGCTCTCAAATACATTTCAACCTCCTCGTCATGTGCATCGGGGGGCAAGTTTTCAAAATTATCACGCAACCACTTTAGCCTCAATGAACTACCGTCAAGGACATCAGGCTCAGGCCTACGTCCTAAATATTGTTCCACATAAGCAGGCCAATAGTAGTCACCTTTTCCTGTTACAGCTTTCCCACTCACTTTTAAACCCAACAACACATTCACATCTTGCAGCATGACACTCGCCTCACCAAAAGGAAAATGGAATGTCTGTGTTTCTTGCCTCCATCTCTCTACTAATGCTGTGATCAAATCACGCTCTATAGTCATACTACCTAATTTATGTACACCGTAAAACTGTGTCTCAGCTATCCGATCTAATACAGCTTGAGGAACTTGAAATTTATTCTTAGTTTTTAGGTGTTGACGACATGTTAACGTACCCAACTCCTGTAAACATGGGCAAGTACATAGTATGACGTAAATAAAGTTATAAATACGATGTAAAAAGACAAAGGAAAAATACAAAAAAATTAACTAACCCGCCCTCTCCAAATCAGAAAAGGCATGTATATCACTTAACATTCTAGTAAATGACTCGTTATGAGGTGCAAAGGAATCCATTAATGTTTGAGATTGTTGTTCAATAGGTGTTAACTCGATGTATAAATCCATTGAACCGGCATTGGAATGAAATATGGTAGACCACATTGCGGCTAAACTAACATCATTGTTAAGACTAACAACTTTGCAAGATCCCGCAGTAGGAAATTTCATCTTCACTTTCATGTCAAATTTGGCTTTTTCAACACCAATACCCTTATATAATTCAGAAATAAGCTCACAAAAACTCATTTTACTACTTGCAAATACAAAACTTTCACTACCTCCTTTATAATAAACACTTCTTCCATCCTCAACAATTTCACCATCCCAATAACACAATAAAGGAAAATGAGTTCTCTCCATTATGTGATAACAACAAATCAACACAAGCAAATATTACCCAAACTCACTAACCACAAAACTAACTACTTGATAGCAAAATAAACACAAATTAAAGTAGAAATTAGTAATATACCTCTTAAAATAAATTACATTTGTGAATGGGAGGACAAATTGCATATGTATGGCAGGGATTCACGATTTTTTGGAATGAAATTGCTGGGTTTTTGGTAAGTTAGGGTTTCAGGTTTTTGGGGCTTTTTTTTCTTTTTAACTAGTATAACACCCGTGAAAATTCACGGGCTTAATTTTAGTTACCGTTTAAATTAGTCTATATAATAAATCTTGAAAATAATCTTAAAAATAAAATTAATCTTATAATTTGATTCTCATTTTGTAATTAAATTACTCGTATACTCTTATTGAATAATTTTATATAACCTCTCAAAAAAAAAAAAAAAATTTATAATTTTCCAATTTTAATTAAGAATATTAAAATAACTATATCCATTATTTATTTACGTATAAATTAATTTTGATATAATATATTTTCAAACTTAAATAAGTTAAAAAAAACAAATATTTCAACCATAACCCACCACGTGACGTATATAACGCACCTGATTATATTTACCCGTGCCAACTGGAATGGGCAAACTTGAGACCCAACCGAAATTTATGACACTTAGTCGAGTTCTCAATTGAATTATAGGTATCTTTTAGCTAGATTTGCTTCAAACGAATCATTTTGACTGTACTTTTTTCAAATTTTCAGACGTTAAAATTAAAAAATTTCTATTTTTTGATTCAAATATTTGATTTTAAATGGCATTAAAATAGGGTGTTCGATATGTGGCCCGACATTATCAAGTGAATGTTAAACATAACTCAAAGATTAAGGAAATATTTTATCGTGTGAGAGACATACAATAAGTTAACTGTCAAATTGTTTCATTAATTTTTTTTAATATTGTTTTTTAGTATGATTTATGGTACTCGAAAATAAATAACCTTTGGCTAATATATTTCTTAACACTAAGCTCTACCATTGAGAATACATATAAAAATTGAAATTGATAGAATAAATTGTTAGCACTACTCCATTATTTTGTATAAGACGTTTGATCTACCCATAAAATAAGGATTTTTAATGAAAATATTAAAATAATGTAGTTAGCACAAATTCCATTGAAAATATAAAAAGATTGAAATGGTAATAAGCATTAAAATAAAACTTACTCCGTATTAATTACATATATACACATTCAATGTGCATGGTATTTATTGAAAACGTTTTTCTTCCCCCTTGACTAAAAAAATCCAAATCTAGAAAATTAAATTTAAAAAAATTCAACTCAGTAAATTACGAAAATAAAATTCTATAACTTTCTAAGATTTGTTAATTCAAATTTATTTTACCTTGACCCAAAAAACGACTTAAAAATTTATGAAATCAAAATTTATTCTACCTTGACTTAAAAATTAATAATCACTTAATGTAAGAGTTTTTAATAACAAAATATAATAAAACCTTTTTATCTAAGAAATTGTAAAAAAATAAATAATGTGTGAAGATGAAAAAATATTCTAGTGAATATATAAAATGCATAAATATTTTAAATATAGTGAGTATATAAAAAGTTGAGTTAAATTTCCATTTAATATATCAACTCATCGAATTATAGTAAGTAAATTATACACCGTAATAAAATTAATGAAATATGGAGTACCAACTAACAAAGTGTTTCGGTGAAACAAAAAAAGAAAAGTAAAGTGTAATGTGAAAACATTTAATTACAAATGAATAGTGAAAAAAAAAAAGTACAGCAAAAAAAAAATTACAAACTTCATTTACTACGGAGTATGATGTACCTTGTAAATATAATGCCAATTAATGCTGTGTTTTGTTTGTATGGATTGATAGTCAAAGACAATTTTGCCCTTTAGTTTCTATTGCAAAGTCTGATTTAACTACTTGTAAAGACCATTTTACCCAATTAATTAGAGGGCTGCATTCCATGAAAGCTGAAAAATTAGAGCGCCACGTCAGCTATTGAAAACCTTTCTTTAATATATATAATGATTGCACGACACAATGAATGAATTGAATGAAAGGTAGTGGAAGGCAGTGTATTGAATAAGAGCAGCAATATAATGAATAAAACATGAGGCGCTGTATTGTATAGCGCTCTAAAACTTTTTACCGAAAACTAGAAAGGCGTGTACTGGTATAGCGCCGCTGCTCTTTTTTTTTTTTTTTATACAGGTTTGTAACGAGGCGCTATATACTTTAGCGACTTGGCACATAACCTGACATTGAGATTTGTCCGAGCCTACGTGGACCCATTTTTGGTAATTACTTTCGATGGCGCCCTATTTCGTTAATTATTTTATTTTGCAGCATTATTTTAGAAAAAAGCTCAGTTTACTTCCCCTTCTCTCCATTCATTCATTACTGTGTAAAAAAAAAGCCCCAAATACCTTGACCCTAAAAATATGAAAGCCAATAATTCAACCCAAAATCATCACAAATTTGATGAAATCGACCATGTTGTCGCTATCGTCACAAAATCGATCATCGCAAATGAACGAATTGAACTGGTTGAATTTTTTTGGTATTGTATGTTAGGGATTGTGCTTTGTAAACTATTGACCACTTTTATTTATCATGTGCCTTAGCTTCCTACTTGGCCTTCATCTTCCTTTCATGACAAACTTGTCTATAAGGTGGTGCTTGCTTTGTTTTTAATCTTAATCTTAAACTTAAAGTTATTATACTTACAGTGAAGAAAAGGGGAGGTATGGCTCTGTGTTGTAATAAGGCGCTACTTTATCCAACGACTCAATAGTTTTTTTTTTTTAATAAGTAGGGGAGGCGCTATGTTATCTAGCGCCTGGTTATATGTTTTAGGTTTGTGTTTAGACGTTGAATAGTTTAGCGCCTTCGTATTCAACTGATTATTTACGTTTGTCCGATCCTACGTGGACCCATTTATGATAAATACTTTCGTATGCGCCCTATTTTGTTAATTATTTTATTTTTGAGCATTATTTTAAAAAAAAGCTCGTACATTAGTTGAGTATATTCTAGATTCACATTAGTTTGGAATGGTTTGAGAAGATGGTGCATAGTATGGTACTAGCTATTCCCATGAACCCATGCACCCTTACTAAAATGACTTATAAGACACCTTTTCAATTTAATTAATTCTGACTACACTTTAATGGGAATCCAGTAATTCATTTAAATCACTGCAATGGAGATCGGATCAAAGACCAATTCAACAATCTAGAAGCATGATTTTTGAACTAGTGCTCTACTGAAATGCATCAATATTTTGTGCTTTTTTTTTTTAAAAAAAAAAAGTATATATTTTCATTAACTCTTTAAAATACAAAAAATCATAAATTTGGTGTGGTACGATGGGTCACCACTTGACTCCAACACAACATGTAAACGATGTAAGAATAATTTTATACGGTATTGTATTTAATTATTATTACGTTATTTGGACCTTTAGTTAATCTTAAGTTAATGCGGTAATTAGCTAAATATAATAGTTGGGCTTTTCAGTGGGAGTAGCCCAGTTAATTTAATTGTTGACGGACCGATTAAATTAATTAGGTTATGAAGCCCGGTCCTCCTCTCGCCCTTATTAATGTGCTAAACCGTTATTAGCTCAAAAAAAAACAATTAAGGAAAACACAATTAAAGGGTTTAAGGGTTTAAGGGTTAGAGAGGAGAAAACCAAGCTCAGCCTCTCACGTTTCACCACCGCCTCTTCTGCCGGATTTCCGCCGCCGATTTCGTCGCCGTTTACCGCCCTCGATCATGTCGGACCAAGGTACGTAATTCTCCATGTGATTTGTTTCTAATCGAAGGTCCTGTGAACGAATTAAGTTTGTATCGTTCGTAACTAGGTTATTATCGTTTGAACCTAGTTTACATGTGGTATCAGAGCCTTGTTTGTGATTAGAAACTTATCCATGATTACCGGACTCGTTTTTGATTTTTTTGGGTCTGTTTTGGGTTCGTTTTTGGGTCAGTTTTTTGGCCTTTTTGGTTCGTTTTTGGGGTCTGTTTTGGTCAGATTTTTGGGGTCGGTTTTGGCTGAAAGTTTATGGTAAGGTTTTGGTCGATTTTCTGGTCGAATTTTGGTGGTTGTTTGGCTGAATTTTCAGCCGTGTAATTGGGTCTCTTTAATGGAGATTTGTTTTCAAGAGTTTGTGATGAGTATGCCGGGTGGTGTTGTTGTTTCTCAGCCATTAAAGGCCATGTATTATTTATGGAGGTTGTTATGATTAATGGCCATGTTTGTTTTTTAATTAAAGAGCTTAATGATGATGGTGTCTTTAGAGTGGTAATGGGAATAATAATGATGATGGTCGTGCCTTAATTAGAATTCTTTGTAATTTGTTTAAGGAGATTAGTGGCTTTTGGTTATGAAAGTTTGTCAAGAGGGTTGACCATTAATGGTCGGCTGTTTTTACGGAGTATTTTATTTGTTTGGTTTTGCTTTTGGTAGTCTTTTTTGTAGGTTTATATCCGTATATAGACCTTAAAAATCACAGGATTATAATGAAAAACTTTATAAGATTTTAAGGTCATAAATCGAAATTGCAAAACATAATAAAAGAATAAGAATTAACCTTTTAATCCTTGAGAATTGGCCTAAGATCAATACCAAAATTATGGTATCTCCTAATAATCTCACCCAAGATGTATTTGTGATATGCCCTTTTGTTGCTAGAAAAATTAGAGGAGAAAACTATTTTTCTCTCTAGGTTTTTGTGTTGTGTGCTCTGTAGAATTGTGATTCAGTTCAATGAGATTTTGGAGAGTGATTAGATTAAGTAGAGAGGAAGAAAACTACTCCCTCTAATACCTAATCCCACACGTCCAAATTAAGCTAGAGTGGGCTCTTCCACTTCTTAATTTACAAGCCCAAATCTAATTAAGAGTATAACCCATTTAATTAGTTTTATTTGGCTTCTAATGTATAATGTAATTTATAATATCCTTATATTATAATTAATCATAAATATCCTTATATTTATAATTTACTAATTAATTATAACTGATTTAAATTAATTAGCCTACATTATACGTAATAATTAAATATAACCGTTTATATTCAATTTCAATTACAAATTAATTCTCTCATCTAATATTATTTAATCATTATTAAATAACATTCATTATCACATTTGACTAACCTCTTAGCCATATTGGACTAACCTTTCTACCAACAACACCGACTAACCTTTAGTCATTAAATGAGCATCGATATGATTATTTTCTCAAATAATCACATCTCTCAAACACATCCTTTAGGTGTGACTCTTAGGGACCAGTTGATCACCGCATATCTGTATGACAATAACGTCAAACTTATCTAGCAAGCCAACCGTTATTGATAAACGTTAATCAACTGATTAAATACAAAATGTACCCTGTGTACCTTTAGAGATTTATTTATGTTATTGCACTCACTGTGGAGGACACTAACCCCAACAATCTCCCACTTGTCCGTACAAGTGTAGGTGCGATAACCGATTCTCATATCCATAATAAATTTCTCCCACTCAATGTAAACCAATTTGCAAAGTCCGTACTTTCAAAGGTCGTAGTTCACAAGCGATCAGAATCAAGAGTGGTTTCCCCGACTAGAGAGTAACTTAACTGATAAACGAATCAATATTCGAGCATGGCCATGCATTTCAGTTACGGCTCCTCGAGTGGCCCTGAGAATAAATATTATAACTTCGATAGAAGTTTGGATATTTCCCTCAACTCGAATCTCGCAGATGTAAGCGCAGCATGAAATGACCAGTGAAAATGCGCTTGGCCTCTGCTACGATCGGCCGTGAGAAAGAAACCAAAGTCACCCAAAATCGCCTTAATCTCAAGAGGCGGTCGATAGTCAAAAGAATCGACTCTAGGAACACTATGGATGTCCTATCCACGACCAAGCACCTAATGTTACGAAACATTTAGGACTCCATGTAGTCGTCACAAAATGTCTGCGATTTCAAGAAACCCGCGATCGTGATCGATCACCAACGCTTTGACTTATGGCTCGTTGAACCCACCATCAATCGACGTCACAAAATGATTGCGAGTTATCGGCTCGTGTGGCGATCACGGACCAAAACAAAATATAAAGCAATTCGATTCACTTTGAAGTGTTCAACGTTATATGCACAACCTCATGAAAAACAATATATATAACAAAACGATGATTTTATTAGAAGTTTTAGGAATTACAAGTGTCAAATCCATACAAACAACTAATACAACTCAGGCACACGCTTAATTCCCATGGAATTAACGTGCCTTCATGCTTATCTTGTCTCAGCGGCTTAGTGAGAGGATGCGCTATTTTATCATCCGTAGCAATCTTGTCAATCACTATCTCCTTCTCGCTCCACGTAATCCGGATCATGTGAGCCTTCCTTGCACGCGTCTGAGACTTGTTCTTTGGACTTAGGCTCCTTCGCTTGGAAGATGGCACCACTATTGTCACAATAGATGGTGATCGGGTCATTCGAACTTGGAACTACAGTTAGTCCTTGTAAGACCTGACGCATCCATATAGCTTCCTTCGCGACCTCACGAGCGACATAGTACTTTCGGACTCGATCGTTGAATCGCTATAACGGTTTGTTTGGAGCTTTTCCGGTGGCGCTGGCGCCATTAAGAGTAAAACGAATCCAGTTGAGATTGAGATTTGAGTCATCTCGATCCGCTTTGGAAACTAGCATCTGTAGAACTGGTTGCGCATAGTTCAGGTGTCTCCTCCATAAGTCAATACCCAATCTTTAGTCCTCCGTAGGTACTTAAGAATGTTCTTTGCGCCATCCGAGTGCTTCGCTGGATTGCCTTGGTATCGGCTTCGTCATACTCAATGCATATGCCACGCCTGCGGGCGTGTGCATATCATGGCATACATGATCGATCCTATTGCCGAAGCATATGGAATCCGACTTATGCGCTCGACCTCTTCCGATGTCTTTGGTGCTTGAGCTTTACTCAAGTGCACCCCTGAGATCATTGGAAGGTTCCCCTTCTTGGAGTTGGTAATGCTGAACCTCTCAAGAATCTTATCTATATAAGACTCCTGACTGAGGGATAACATCCGTCGTGATCTATCTCTATAGATACGGAGCCCCAAAATACGTTGTGCCTCACCCAGATCTTTCATCTGGAAATGGTTCTTTAACCATACTTTTACCGAAGTTAAGAGAGGTATGTCATTCCCAATCAAGAGTATGTCATCGACGTACAGTATTAGAAAGACAATCTTGCTCCCACTCGACTTGATATATAGACATGGTTCCTCGACCGATCGAGTGAATCCATTCTCTTTTATCACTTGGTCGAAGCGATGATTCCAACTCCTTGAAGCTTGCTTAAGTCCATAGATGGAACGCTTAAGCTTGCAAACCTTCTTAGGATTTTCAGGATCAATGTAACCTTCGGGTTGTACCATGTACAACTCCTCCTCCAAATAACCGTTTAAGAAGGCGGTTTTCACGTCCATTTGCCAAATTTCATAGTCATGAAATGCGGCTATCGCTAAGAGAATCCGAATGGAACGAAGCATGACTACGGGTGCAAAAATCTCATCATAGTGCAACCCTTGCACTTGAGTGAAACCCTTTGCCACTAGTCGTGCCTTGTATATATCTGATTGTCCTTCTACAGATCGCTTTATCTTGTAAAGCCATTTGCACTGAAGAGGCCTAGCCTTATCAGGTAAGTCAACCAGATCCCATACATGGTTCTCGTACATCGAGTCCATCTCGGATTGCATGGCTTCGCCAAAGCTTTGAGTCGAGAACACGCCATGGCACCTTTATAGGTTACTGGGTTCGTTACTCTCAAGGAGTAGAACGTCGTCTCTCCCATTCTCCTCGACTATACCGATATATCGATGCGGAGGAATGGAGAGTCTACCCGACCTCCTGGGTTCAAAGGGACATTAACCGCAGCCAGACGTAGAAGGAACGACTTCCTCCATTGGTTGCTCGGTTGTTGGTTCAGAATCTCAAACGGATCGAAGGTTCTATTACCTCTCTTGTCTTGAGAAACTCTTTCTCTAAGAACGTCGCACTAGCCGCAACAAAAACGCGCTTGTTCGGTTGGCGAATAGAAGTAATGACCAAACATTCCTTTTGGATAACCAATAAAGTATGTCTTGACCGATCGCGGGCGAGCTTATCCTCGTGTCTCCACTTGACATAAGCCTCGCACCCCAAACCCGAATAAAGGACAAGTTGGGGGACCGTTCCGCTTCCATAACTCGTATGGAGTCTTGTCTACACTTTAGACGGACTTGCTAAGTATAAGAGCAGCTGACAAAAGAGCATAGCCCCACAATGAGTCAGGTACTACCGTGTGACTCATCATGGATCGAACCATATCAAGTAATGTTCGATTCCTGCGTTCGGACACACCATTCAGTTGTGGTGTTCCAGGTGGAGTTAACTGTAGTACTATCCCGCGGTCTTTCAGGTGTCGATCAAACTCAGTTGAAAGATATTCGCCACCACGATCCGAACGTAGTGCTTTTATCTTTCTATCCAGTTGGTTCTCAACCTTATTCTGAAATTCCTTGAACTTGTCAAAGGACTCACTTTTATGCTTCATTAAGTAGACATGTCCATATCTACTCAAATCGTCCGTGAAAGTGATAAAATACCTATAGCCATCTCTAGCGTTGATTGACATAGGTCCGCACACATCAGTATGTATGAGTCCTAGTAGGTCAGCAGCGCGCATTCCAACACCTTTGAAGGAAATTCGAGACATTTTGTCTATAAGACATGATTCGCACGTGCCAAAAGTTTCATAGTCAAATGGGGCAATTGTCCCATTATCAATGAGCTTTTTCACGCGTTTCTCATTTATGTGTCCCATACGGCAATGCCATAAATACGTTTGATCTTTGTCACCAACCTTTGCTTTCTTGTTACTCACATGCATGATTTCTGTGGTTTGATCTAAAACATAAATTAGTTCATGGAAACTGCTTTACCATAAATCATATCGTTCAATGAGAAAATACAGCTATTATTCTTAATTGAAAATGAAAATCCTTCTTTATCAAGAACGGATACAGAAATAATGTTTTTAGATAAACTAGGTACATAGTAACAGTTATTCAGAAATAACTCAAATCCACTTGGGAGTTGGATTACATATGTCCCTATTGAAACGGCAAAGAACTCTTGCTCCATTCCCCACTCGCAGTCTACATCACCTCTTGCCGAGTTGGATGCTTCTTAGGCCCTGCAAATGATTGCACAGATGAGAACCACATCCAGTATCAAGTACCCAAGTTCCGAAACTTGCATGGTTAATCTCAATCATATGAATAAAAGAAGACATACCAACAGGAGCGACGCGGCCTGATTTTATGTCCTCAGCATACACGGGACAGTTACGCCTCCAATGCCCAGACTTGTGGCAATGGTGGCACTCCATGCTACGCTTTGCTTTTGCCTTGCCTTGTGAGCTACCGCCAGACTCACCAGGCCCACTCTTCAGCAACCATCGAACTGCTTGAATTTCGGCTTCCTACGGTTAGGTTAGCCAGAGCCTTACCCTTACCCTTCTTGTTCCCAATCATGAGAACATCTTGCTTCGTGCTCCCACTCAACTTCGATCACTCCGCCTGCACGAGGAGTGAATGTAGTTCATGCGCACTTTTCTCGCATGTCATTCATGTAATAGTTTGCCCTAAAGAGGGCATACCCATCATGAAGAGAGTGAAGCACTCGATCAATGATGATCTTCTCATCGATCGTGCAACCAAGCTCCTCCATTTCTCAACGTTCGATCATGGCGAGAAGGTGTGGACCAACCGGTTGGCCCTTTTGGAGTCTAGCTTCAAAGTAACGCGTAGTATACTCGTAACTCTTATTGCTCGGTGCTTTCGAGAATTCCTTAGTATGGGTGGTCTAATTCTTGCTTGCACCTTGGGTAATGAAACGTCTTTGCAAATTGGGTTCCATTGCATAGATGAGCACGCTCGTGAACGCACCCGCTCCATCATGAAATCGTTGTAAGCAAAAGTTTCAACTTCCTTACGCATCGGGAGTGGTAGTGGCGGTGGCTCAGTCAAGTACTTGAGCTTACCGTCAGCAATGGCAGCATTCCGTAATGCGGCCTCCCAATCAGAAAAGTTGGACCCATCACTTTTCAGTCGAGTTGACTGATTCATGGTGCCCATGAAAATTCTAAGCCATGATTCGCGCATTAGTGTGGCACTTGGCATTGGTTCGTCAGTACGGACAGCCATTTGTTATAGTAGTTATATCTGTATATAACGTATTCGAAACTGTGAAAAATAAAGAAGAAGAAGAGAAAAGATAAGAAATCATGGTTTTAAAAGTTTAAGTCATAAAGCAATAACGATTTAATGCAATGACTCGTGCACTCATATAATTGACCTCCCTCGAGAATTATATAGGCGATCCCAAGACTCAATTTCTTTAAATTGATAAGCTAACTGTTTAGCTAATTCTACTGTTAGAATTCTTGGTCGATAGATTTCAGTAAATCCTATCTATTAGTCCACTATAACTACGAGATATTACTCGAATTATAATGTTGAGATAAACTAAGT
Organism: Dianthus caryophyllus; assembly: GCA_023091065.1. NCBI lineage: Eukaryota > Viridiplantae > Streptophyta > Magnoliopsida > Caryophyllales > Caryophyllaceae > Dianthus > Dianthus caryophyllus. The sequence goes on along the minus strand of CM041525.1, from coordinate 7,370,799 downwards.
CGACAACCACTACTTACCCAACGTAGAAGGGGTCATATTATGCCTACCGACGAAGAAGGGATTCATAGTGGTGCGACTCATAAAGACTAATTCTCAATTTCAGTTTTAGAGGAAGGTCCTATCAACTCATTTTAATTCATTTAAGTGAACAAATAACTAGCATTTACGAGAATGATTAATAGAGGTGATAGCCCTAAACAAATGACATCCGTATGTCTATGATCTAGGATGCAACTATATGATCCATTTTCATTCATATTAGGTGGTTTGGTTTAGTTTAGGCGGAATATGATGCTACTAACTAACGTGAATGCAATAAAAACGGTAAAGTAAAACGCAAAAACGAAAAACACCTAGTGTGGCCTATCCCTATGAAAATAAAGACAATTACAAATTGGAATCCATCCATGGACCCTAAGCTTGTCTTCATTCTTCATCTTGGGCTTCAAGTGGGAGTCCATCTTGAATCTTCATCTTGAATCTTCTCAAAATTACATTTTTAAATTACAAAATAAACCTATTTACATTCTAATTCAAAATATGCCAAAATTAAAAATATTACAAGATTGGAGATTCGAGATCTCAAAAATACAACCAAAATTGTGTTTCCTTCATTACGAAAACACAACTTACTAAGGCCACACTAGTAAATTACAACCGTTTGTACATAATTAATGCGTAAAATAAAACCATTCATTCATTCATTCAAAAATAGCATCAACTAAACATAAATAATAACAATGCAAACAATTGATTATTTATCCAAACCACCCTTTTAAATGATTAAAATTATGCAACAATTCCTTAATTGTTCATAATATCTTTTAATCAAAACAATAATCCAAAAGAAATCATTTATATTATCATTATAACATAAATTAGATCATAATAATATTTTAAACTTCTTTAAAATATTAGGTATCATATTTATTATGAACTGTTTCATAATAGCATAAAATATATTATCTTTATAATATAACAAGTTATTTCCAAAAAAAGAAACAACAAATTACCAAAAATAAATAATTACTTTCGGCCAAAATTAAAAAAAAAACAAGAAATAAATTTTTTTTTTTTTTTTTATTTATTTATTTAAAACATATACGGCCAAAAATAAAAAAAAACAAAAAAAAAAAAAAAAAACAAATTTTAATTCGGCCAACAATAAAAGACAATGAATTAAACTGTTTTAATTTGATTAAGTTAATAATTAGATCGATACCTACTCAATTTTAATCCGTATTAAACATTGATTTAAGAGATTCAAAATAACCTTTTAGATTAAACATCTTAAATTTGTAGATCTAATGAATAACAACATGATATGTTCATTAACATACACAAATTTGATCCTTTTATGTTTTAATTCAATCGGTATTAAATCAAAACTTATACAAATTCATATATTATAGTTTTAACATCTTAAAACAAGGATAATTATGAATTAAGTGGACCAAAACAAAGCCAAATTAAACCAAAAATAAAACTCACGGCCATTAAAATAAACTAGATTTAATCAATCATAACGGCCAAACAAGAAATTCAATTCATTCAATTCATTCGTACAATACGGCCAAACAAGAAATTCAATTTACTTGGCCCAAAAGGTCAAATTTGATTAAAATAACATACGGCCAATTTGATCAAAAGCTTATACAATCCAATTTACTTAGCCCAAAAAGTCAAATTTGATTAAAATAACATACGGCCAATTTGATCAAAAGCTTATACAAAATCGATTTTGTGAAAATCTTATAAAAATTTCATGTGCCCTAAGTCTCTGATACCACTTGTAGGTTTATATCCGTATATAGACCTTAAAAATCACAGGATTATAATGAAAAACTTTATAAGATTTTAAGGTCATAAATCGAAATTGTAAAACATAATAAAAGAATAAGAATTAACCTTTTAATCCTTGAGAATTGGCCTAAGATCAATACCAAAATTATGGTATCTCCTAATAATCTCACCCAAGATGTATTTGTGATATGCCCTTTTGTTGCTTGAAAAATTAGAGGAGAAAACTATTTTTCTCTCTAGGTTTTTGTGTTGTGTGCTCTGTAGAATTGTGATTCAGTTCAATGAGATTTTGGAGAGTGATTAGATTAAGTAGAGAGGAAGAAAACTACTCCCTCTAATACCTAATCCCACACGTCCAAATTAAGCTAGAGTGGGCTCTTCCACTTCTTAATTTACAAGCCCAAATCTAATTAAGAGTATAACCCATTTAATTAGTTTTATTTGGCTTCTAATGTATAATGTAATTTATAATATCCTTATATTATAATTAATCATAAATATCCTTATATTTATAATTTACTAATTAATTATAACTGATTTAAATTAATTAGCCTACATTATACGTAATAATTAAATATAACCGTTTATATTCAATTTCCGAATTACAGCTAATTCCTCTCATCTAATATTATTTAATCATTATTAAATAACATTCATTATCACATTTGACTAACCTCTTAGCCATATTGGACTAACCTTTCAGTCAACAACACCGACTAACCTTTTAGTCATTAAATAAGGCATCGATATGATTATTTTCTCAAATAATCACATCTCTCAAACACATCCTTTAGGTGTGACTCTTAGGGACCAGTTGATCACCGCCATCTGTATGACAATAACGTCAAACTTATCTAGCAAGCCAACCGTTATTGATAAACGTTAATCAACTGATTAAATACAAAATGTACCCTGTGTACCTTTAGAGATTTATTTATGTTATTGCACTCACTGTGGAGGACACTAACCCCAACATTTTTTTGTTTAAGGCTTCGTAAGTACTCCGTTTATTATCGGATCAAGTTGAATCGTATGCCCTAAAATTAATGAATTGCTTAATTAATTCTTTTGGGATCGATATTATATGTTGATTTCTTCTCAAGGAATCATTTGGGTTTTCTGTGGGGCTTTCCCGTATTCTTCCGCTGCGCTCTTTTATAGTCGATATAATTGTTTGAAATATCTCAGTAAGTTTGTTTGGTTGCACACATAGTCGCTTCCATTCATAAGAGATTGAAATTTCAGTAAAGAATTATTATACTATGAATGAGTGAAATCATTATTAAGTTGAGTTGAGTTACACCGCAGTGGACCATCTCATGTTCTTTGATTTCATTAAAGTTTAAATAAGCCTCAGACATTCACATTAAGCTTGAGTTACACCACAAAGGGACTCAATTAAGGCGATGAAGGTCGAGAATAAGCAAGTATTGAGGATAAATTACTAGCCCTTAGGTCTTACATGCAGTGGACCGGCGTATATTAGTGACTTATCCATAAAAGTGTAGAACACTTAATTAATTGAGATTAAACTGGTATAGGTTATCCGCAGATGCCGTACTTGGTTTAATCAAAATTATTAGGTTTCTCAATTATTGCACAAGTCTTATTCATTATTGCTAATTGTGTGTTTACTCAAAGACTAATGGTTGAGCATGTTTTCCAACTATGAAGTTGCTCAAAATAAGCTGCTATTTTATTGTCTCTCATTGCTCTCTACTTCTTCGGATCTAACTATTTGAATGGATTGAGATTGTAACTTTCTATGTCCATGTTAAGTTTTGATTGTTTGAAGGAGGACGGTCTTGCTGTGCCTAAGTCTGATGAGAAGGACGCTGCAGTACTTAAGGCGTATAAGGATTGGAAAGACAAGGATGGTAACTGTCTTTTCTTTTTGCGTCTAGTCACTGCTGTGGACATTAAGAACTCAATTACAGAGGCTAAATGTGACACAACTAAAAAATATCTTGCAAAATTTAAGGAGAAGTTTGAGCCTTCTAACAAGGCATTAATTGGAAAGCTTCTCACTGAACTGTCTCATTGTAAGTATGATGAAAAGAAAATGGACATGGCTAAGCATATAATTCATATGCACAGCTTAGCCACTAAGTTGTTCAAATTGGGACTTAAAGTTGAGGATCCCATATTAACGCATTTCATCTTTGAGGGACTTCCTAAAGAGTTTGAGGCATTCCATGTCAGCTACAATGCTATAAAGGAGACATGGACAGTGGATGAACTTGCTAATAAACTTGTTCAGGAAGCCACGCGCCTAAGTAATGCTCAAGGGCATAATGTACCTCAAGCGCACTTTGTGCATAAAGGTGAGGGCTCTAAGGGAAAGGGACAGTCCAAAAGGAAGGACTGGACGAGCAGTAAGTCAAGCTCATCCAGTATGTCAGGTCTACCAGGCAATAAGACTCTGGTGCTAATGTACACGTTTCTAACTTATTATTGGGCTTAAGTTCGACCCGAACCATAAGAGAAAATGAAAGGAACCTACTCATGGGAAACAAGTTTGAAGCATCCATTAAAGCTATAGGATGTTTTAGTTTAGAATTAAGTAATGGATTTAAATTACTTTTAGAGGATACAATTTTGTTCCATCAATGTCTCGTAATTTAATTTCATTGTCTAAACTGGACAGTATTGGTTTTTCTGTGACTTTTGGAAACGGTTCTTTCAGTTTATTTAAAGATAATAGTATTGTTGGTGTGAAACGTGTAAGGTCGAATGAGAACTCAGCGTTCTTGTGGCATAAAAGGTTGGCCCATATTTCGAGGGAAAGAATGATATTGTTAGTAAAAGACAACATTCTTCCTTCTCTTGATTTCTTGATTTTGGGACGTGTGTGGAATGCATTAAAGGCAAGCAAACCAAACACACTAAAAGGCGCCACGAGGAGTAATCGCTCTTTTAGAGATCATTCATACAGACATATGTGGTCCATTTGATGTTCCCTCCTTTTCTGGAGAGAAATATTTCATCACCTTTATAGATGATTATTCACGGTATTGCTACATTTACTTGTTGCATGAAAAGTCTCAATCAGTAAATGCCGTAGAGCTTTACATTAAGGAGGTTGAGCGGCAACTTGGAAAGAAAGTGAAAATCATCAGATCTGACAGAGGTGGAGAATTTTATGGTAGATATGATGAATCAGGACAACATCCTGGTCCATTTGCTAAACTTCTAGAAAGCTTGGGTATTGTCGCTCAGTACACAATGCCAGGTTCACCCTGGATGAACGGTGTTGCTGAAAGACGTAACAGAACCCTATTAGAGTCTGTAAGGGCAATGATGAGTATGACAAACTTACCCAAATCATTGTGGATGCACGCACTTATGACTGCAGTGTATGTCGCAAACCGGGTTCCTAGTAAGGCAGTTTCAAAGACACCATTTGAACTGTGGAAAGGGTGGAAACCGAGTTTGAGACATTTACACATTTGGGGTTGCCCCGCAGAAGCACGCATCTACAATCCTCAGGAGAAGAAACTCGATTCTAAAACCATTAGCGGGTTTTTCATCGGGTATGCTTCTAAATCAAAGGGGTATAAGTCTTACTGTCCTAAACACAGCACCAGAATAATAGAGACTGGAAATGCCAAATTCCTAGAGGATGGCGAAGTCAGTGGGAGAATTGATGAGGTCATCATCAATGAGATTAGAGAGGAAACTTCGGTTCCCATTTCTGTACCTCTAATCTCTAATCATGGCGTTCTAATCGACGATGTCGATGCAAGGGAACAATATAAGGATGATGAACCTCAACCCATCAATGTGACTCCTGCCATTCCTGAAGTCATTGAAGTGGCAAATACACCTATAGCTGAGGCTCCTGTAAGGAGGTCCACAAGACCTCGTAGGTCGGCTATCTCAGATGACTATGAGGTTTATATGCTACAGTAAGAGTTTGACATAGGATTGGATAAAGATCCAGTGACGTTTTCACAAGCCGTAAAAGGCAATGATTCTGATAAATGAATTGATGTCTGTAGATACCCGTATCCGTACCCCCCAAATACAAACCCTGTGATGAAATGGACTTTTTACAAAAAGCATGTTTTTAACGTAATGTCAAAACAGGTACATTTTGTCGAAAACATTTTAAGTCGTTTAACGCATAAATGATTTATTCGCATGTCGTGTAAAATGAGTATTCGTTTAGTCATTTTATTTAAAGTGACTCCAACACAAAAACAAGCCTTTTCCCACACAAGAAAAGCCCACAAAGCACCTAAGCACGCCTCGAGGCGTCAGGCCTTCAAACGAAGCTCACGTCTAAACACATTTCACAAAAACAACCCAAACACACAAAAGCGGCCCAAGACACACAAAAAGGCCCAAGCACCCGAAACGGACCAAAATGCGTCCCGGGTCACATTCTTACGAAACAAAATCTCACAATGTCGTAAAATAATATATTACAATATTATTTTATTTCGAGCCAAAATCGAAAAACACGATTTAAAAACCAAAACACGAACCACGAAAACGGAGCCGAGAAATCAACTTGTACCAATTGATTCCCGGCCCCAAAAGTCAACAAAACAAACACACTCTTACACACCTAGGGGGACAATGTCATACTACATACGGCGCTACAAATTTGTCAGAAAAAGAGGGGAAAATCGCCAGACCACTGGCGATTTTCATGAAAATCGCCATCTTAGGCGATTTTCATGAAAATCGCCGCCTTCCGGCGATTTTCTCCTCTCTTCTCGACATTCAGCGATTTTACGGTTGTCATTTGGTTCATCGGCGATTTTCTCTTTGTTTTGACAGTTTGCGGCGCTCAAAACCCTATAAATACACCCCTTATTCAACCATTTCAAAGCATGAATTATCATCACTCTCTTCTCTATCTACTCCTCACTTACACTCGACTCATACGGGTTCGGCCCGACCGGTAGATTGCATTGCGAACGTATTCGCAATCATTTATAGCGATTCGGACTTCTGATCCGTCTTAAACCTCGCCAATATCGCATAAGCAACGACACAATTAACAATGAACAAACGGAAACCACTTTACATTATGCAAATTCTCATTTACGCATTAATCGACTAAACATGATTTCGACAAAACTTATCTTTATCTTCATTAGTCTTAAAGCATGCAAAACTGAGGGTTTTAAACAAACTTTTACATACACATGAGTCGGAAAATAGCATTTAAATGATTATTCAAACAATGAATTATTGTTTTGTGCACATTTCCTATAGCAACCCGTCATAACTTTGGCGTATACATTCGCTTACGCATATTTATCGAGTCACATATCGTGACTTGTAATGTAGCGGTTTGCATTTGCTCAAACATCGAATTATACACTTTGTTTTCAAGCTAGTAATGGCTACTTTTACGTGAGGCTTTTCGATTCTGATTTTTCATAACGCATTTTGACAAACTTTGGAGAGTACCTCACCCCGAATCCGCTCTGGTTTCACAATTGCCTTAGACGGATAGTATCGACGCACCTTGAACTCTAAGATTCGCGTCTTGAGGAGTCCAAGACGCTGAACGGGTCCAAATTCCTCATAATTTGGTGGCGACTCAGCGGCTTTTAAATGATTTTTCAATATTTCTTTAAAATGCTTTAAACAAATTATGCAATGACATCCCCATAGCAAATCGAGCTAGACGCAGAGCGCTTTTCTGTGCCGCTCTTTCACATTATTTTCAGCGCTGCTGCATTCCGCCATGACACATTTCGAGGCGGCGAAATGAGGCGTCGAGAAGGGATCCCGATCCGGTATCCTCAGTTGGCGGCTCCGCTGGGGACGAGCATGTTTTTTTATTATTTTGAAAACTAGCTTTTCATTTTATTTTAAAAACATAAAGAGGTGAAACTTGAAAACTTGAAAACAGGTTTAAACACGATGTTTGAGCACCTGCAAATCAAGTTTGAGTCGAATCCTCCTGATTCATAACCACACCCTTCGAGGGACGGCCCCAAGTAAGAACTCTCTTCCTAAGCGAGTATACTCTGGACACGTCGATCTCTCACCCTTCCACGATCACAAGTATGGCATCCGTACAAGTGAATCGTAGCAGTCAAACTCGAACGCTCTAGACCCCGTATTGAATCCACACTAATGTGTGTGGTCTTACGGATAACTCTACACCAACGTTGCGGGAATGACCAGGAAGGAACCTTACCTGAAAGCCAAAACCCGTGTCTATCGCATTGCAAATGCGAGGCTATAGTACCCTCACTATAGTCGTCTTTCAAAATACATCATACATAGGCACTTTACAACATTGCATTTACATGTTCAAAAAAAAAACGAACGAACAGTTCTCTTTGCAACTTTTGAAATAACATTTTTCAAAACCTTCCATATAAGTTTGACCTATAGTCATTTCAGCTTAGCACGACAACTCAGTCTTTCAAAACGCCCGCGGATAATCACTACATTCGCAGGGCCTTTCAAAAACGTAAATGGATTACGTGACTCACGGTCATTGTAATTCATTTATAGCAAAACATTTTCACATTGCAAAACCCGAGAATATCAACATATTCCTGCGGAAGTTACTCAAAATAAACGGCCTAGGCCTTTTTGCAAACATCTTCGCAAAACTCACGTCGAGCCGAACGACTCTCTAGTCACTTCGACTTGACAAACATCCCTTACAAAACAAACAAAACTCGGGAATGGTCTTACCCGATCCCGTCATTTACATTGAATCGACTGACCTATAGTCATTTGACTCAATTCATTTTACACAAAACACGTAAAAACGATCAAAACCGTTTTTACACACTTTAACATCCCCGACTCGACTAGCCTATAGCTATCTCGAGTCGGATCCAAAAACTTTTCATTGCAATCCAACAATGAGCCCACGACGACATGCTGTTAATATGGGCCCCTAGGATTCAAGCACAAAGCGTCTTTTACATCGAGAATGGAAACGTGTCAACGCGTTTCTAACTCAAAAGCTTTCCAAACATTTTGTCAAAGCACGACGAGCTGTTTTAACAATACTCACAACACATTTTTTGAAATAAACATTTTTCAAAATTTTTGCAAACCGACTAACTAATAGCTGTTTTGGTTTTAAGCAAAATAAGCTATCTTTTCAAAATCAAAACCCAGGGATAATCACAAAATTCCCGCCGACATTTCAAAAGCATGAGCAGACTACGTGACTCCTCGTCATCGTAGTCCTTTTAATACAAACCTTTTTCTGCAAAACAAACTCGAGGATGACAACATGTCCTCGATGATTTTTCACGACACATTGAACGACCTATGCCCGTTTTAAGCACTTTTGAAATAACATTTTTCAAAATATTCAAACCAAGCAAAGCCCGGGAATGCCCAAAAGCACTCCCTCGGACTTTTTCCACGGCCACTTCAGGCCCAAGCATCATTTTTACAATCAAGCAAAGCCCGAGAATGCCCAAAAGCACTCCCACGGACTTTTTCCACGGTCATTTCGGCCCAAGCATCATTTTTACAATCAAGCAAAATCTGGGAATGCCCAAAAGCACTCCCGCGGACTTTTTCCTCGGTCATTTCGACCAAAACATCACATTTACGTCCAAGCAAAACACGGGAATGCCCAAAAGCAATCCCTAAGAAAACACAGGAATGCCTGCCCAAAAGCAATCCCTAAGCAAACACGGGAATGCCCAAAAGCAATCCCTAAGCAAACACGGGAATGCCCAAAAGCAATCCTTAAGCAAACACGGGAACGCCCAAAAGCAATCCCTAAGCAAAGCCCGGGAATGCCCAAAAGCACTCCCTCGGACTTTTTCCACAGTCATTTCGGCCCAAGCATCATTTTTACAACCAAACAAAGCCCGGGATTGCCCAAAAGCACTCCCACAGACTTTTTCCACGGTCATTTCGGCCCAAGCATCATTTTTACAACCAAGCAAGTCCCGAGAATGCCCAAAAGCACTCCCTCGGACTTCTTCCACGGCCATTTCAGGCCCAAGCATCATTTTAACAATCAAGCAAAGCCTGGGAATGCCCAAAAGCACTCCCTCGGACTTTTACAACCAGGCAAAGCCCGGGAACGCCCAAACGCACTCCCGCAGGCTTTTTCTTCGGCTATTTCAGCCCAAGGATCACTTTTACAACCAATCAAACCCAGGAATGCCCAAGCGCAGTCCTGCGGACTTTTTCATCTAGTCTGAACGACCTATAGTCGCGCCGACTAAGCACCTACAAAGCAAAAACGGCAGAACGTGCAGGACCGTTCTCGTCGCATTTCAAGCATCTCCGACTTAACTAGCTAAACGCTCTCATGTCGAATCCTTTTCCATGCATCTAGGCTCGAGCCCTCAACGATGAACCGTTGACATGGGCTCGACAGATACAAAGCAAACACGTTTTAACATCGATACGAGATGCGCGCACGCATTCTCGCCTCAAAAAGGCTTCCTAGGCACAACATCGTTCCTAAAGCCACGCACTCTCATTTTTGAAATAAGCACTTTTCAAAAATCTTTTCACTTTTACAAAACAAGCAACACACTCTCATTTTTGAAATAAGCTCTTTTCGTAAATATCCGTGTTTTTATAAGACAAGCAAAACCTTTGCATTTTGAAATAATCACGTTTCAAAATTCGCTCAACTTCGAAATAAACACTTTTCGAAATTCCGGGTCAAACCAAATAGTCTTTCACTATTTCGATTTGACCCACTAAGCACTCTTTACAAGTCACTCGGGAATAATCATCACATTCCCAAATCTTGTCAAAGTACAAATAGACTACATGGCCCTTGGCCATCGTAACCTATTTATCTCAAAGCATTTTCAATAAAGCAAAACCCAAGAATCTCGTCGCATTCTTGGAGACTTTTCATTCCAAGCGGCCCACGGCCCTTCACATTTTGAAATAACACTTTTCGAAATTCCGGGTCAAACCAAATAGTCTATACCTAGTTCGATTCGACCCAATCGCAAATCTCTGCAACCGTCCGGGAATAATCACTACATTCCCGAGACCTTACAAAAACGTCAATGGACTGCATGACTCGAGGTCATCATCTGCGAATTTCTAGCAAAACACTTTCACAAGCCCAAACCCAAGAATTACACAATATTCTTGTTGGACTTCATGCGGCCCTGCGCCTTCTCAACTTTTCAAATAAAGCACTTTGCAAATCTCGTTGGGCCAAACGACCCAAAGTCGGCCTGATTCAATAAACATCATTTTTTACAAGCAAGCAAAGCCCGAGAATGGCCAAACCCAATTTCGCAGTCTTTTCATTGGTTCGAATGGCCCATAACCATCTCGACCCAATTCCTCTTAAGCAAAAAGCATGTGGACATACAAACCTACCCACATTCTCATCGAACTAGCTTATCGCTAACGCGGATTCACTCCAAGCAATTCTATCGCAATCCTACGATAGGCCCACGACGACATGCCGTTAACATGCGCCAATCGGATTCAATGAAAACTCTTTAAACATCAAGTCAGAAACGTGTCAATGCGTCTCTAGCTCAAACACCCCCCGAACATTTTGTCAAAGCACGACAAGCGGTTTTCACAAAATCCTCATCACATTTTTGAAATAACATTTTTTAAAAATCCTTCCCTCGAACCGAATGACCCATAGTCATGATGGTTTGACCCACACAAGCAATCTCTTCAAAGCATCCAAGAATAATCACTTTATTCTTGTGACATTTCCAAAACATAAATGAGCTACATGACTCGCCGTCATAGTAACCCATTTATTACAAAGCATCTTCAAACCCGAGAGTGGTAACCCATTCTCGTGGACCTCTTCTCGAAAGCAGATCAAGCGGCTCACGGCCTTTTAACATCTCTTTCGAAATAAGCACTTTTCGAAATCTACGGTTCAAATGGCCTACCGCCATTTTAATCCAAACATCTCTCTTTCACGAAACAACATAACTCGGGAATGAACTAGCATCATCCCACGGTTTCTCCACAGTTAGACCAAGTGGCTCATCGTCGCTTCAATCTAACCCTCCTTCAAACAAAATGCATGAAAACGAGCATAACCGTCTTCATCGCATTTTCAAACATCCTCGATTCAATAGCCTATCGCTACTCCGAGTCGACTCACGCTTTCATCGTAATCCAACGACAAGCCCATAACGACACACCGTTAACACGGGCTTATCGGATTCAATCTCAAAACATCTTTTGCATCGAGCCAAAATGTGACCACGCATTTCCGCTCAACAAAGCATCCCGCTTTTGTCGAAAACAAAACTTTTGCAAGATCAAAGTCGAATCTACGTATACGTGAACCGAGTATCGACGCAAGAATCAACCACATTTGAGACATGCGCGTCTCGAGCATCCAGCAAAGCATCCATCAAGGCACCAACGATGGTCTCGCGGGCCACATTAAATGGCTTGCAATGTTTTCAATACGGGTCGAGTCTTAAGCATCGAGTCAATCTCCGCTGGCCTAGGACAATCGAAGTCTTTGACGACGGGCGCTTTAACAAATCGATAATGGAACAGATTTGCCCACAACTCAACTTCTTTTTTCTTACACAAAAATCATTCTGCACCGACATACATTGCATCCTAGGAGTAGTCATCCGAAGGAGGTCTGGACCGGATACAAAGGTCAAAGACAACAACAATACAAGACACAAAAACAAAAAGGCTTACGACGACTAAACACCTAAGGTCCGGTAGTCAACTTGTGATCTGCTACTCCACTGCTTTTGGAGGAGGATCCATTAATTTGGAGCTCCACAGTGATCATGAATTTGATCATGACCAGAAGTACGAGTATTCCTGGATCGCCCTCCGCGTACTCGATCGCGTGCCTAATAAGCGAACGAACTCGTCAGAGGCGTCTGGCGTGATAGACATACGATCACATGCGACCACCGAACCGCAGGGTCTAGCAAAGGCAAACCACAAGCCCAGGCCACAAAAGGCATGACATATTCTCAAATACAGACGAAAATGCAAAAATCAAAAGCAAAAAGAAAAAAAAAATCTCAAAGCTCTGAAGCAAGGGACAAGGCAAAAAAAGCCTAAAAAGCCTTCTAGCAAGTGGCAAAGCAAGCAAAAGGCAAGAAGCATCGAAGCCCACAAACAAGTGGCAAAGTCTTTGAAAGTCCAAATCGAAGACCAAGCAGTAGCAACAAGCGGCCTAAATCAACTAAGGAGAACCTAACCTTAGGATGCAATGTATCAAGGTTAAACACATAACACAATTCAACGGACCGGCATGTCCTTAAACATGCACCTTTGACAAACACTATTCAACGGACCGACATGTCCTTAAACATGCACTTTTTTTTTTAACAAACACAATTTTACGGGCCGGCATGCCCTTAAACATGCACCCTTTACAAACACAACTCTTGGGCCGGCATGCCCTTAAACGTGGACCTTTTACAAATACATCCTACGGGCCGGCATGCCCCTAAACATGCACTTTCAAATTCTCTACAAAAACAAACACAATTCAACGGGCCGACATGCCCCTAAACATGCACTTTCAAACTTTATACAAAAAGGCAAACACAACTCTTGGGCCGGGATGCCCTTAAACATGCACCACCCGAACTACGCTGGTTTGATTCCACAATCGTGGATACGTAGGCCGCTCACCCGAGCTCAACCAACCCTTTACAAAAATCCACAAAACATCCTTCCGTTTAAAGCTCTTTAAGCTGAGGACGTGTCCACATTAAAATCACAACTCAAAAGCAAATTGTTCCTTTATCGAGGCGTCTAAAACGAATACGTCGAGGCAAAGTTGTCCTAGACCTAGGAGTAGAACTCTACTTTTTAGTCTAACACTGTTTTGCAGGAATAACAGCATCCTACCGAAGACAAGCAAACACAACTGGGGGCTCTAACAACGCACGTGTTCCCAAATGTGAGATTAAATGCAGCGAAATCGAGTCTCGAGTCACGCATACGATTCGTCTTTGTCTTTCAAAGTTTTTCGGCATCCCAAGCATTCCATGAACATCGACTCATACATCGAGTCGATTCTCTTCCAATCAACACGCAATTTTGGCGTCAGAAACAATTTGGTGACATTCAAACAACCCTTTTCAAAACTTTTTAGTTTTTAAAACGCTATCACGGGCTGGCATGCCCTTAAACATGCACGAGGCAACACGTCCTTCAAACAGCTCGTCATCATTTTCAAAAGCACTTTTCAAAAATTAACTCAACACTCGGGTTAATACATTTTGAACAAAAGCATTTTCAAAAACACTTTGCATTTTCGAACGACTCTTTTTGAAAAACACATTTCAGATATAGTCTTTTCTTGAGCACTAACCATGCAGGTACAATGCAAAAGGCAAAGTTGACAAAGAGCATGACATGAGTAAGCATCCACGACGCTCAAAACGCAGTCAAGTGCAACGACTACACACAACAGCACAAGACACACTCTACCCAACGCTACTGGAAGCACCCTACTCAAAACACAACTAGATACACCTCTTCAACCACAACCGCCAACGCAACCGTAGCCATTCAAGCTTCACAAACACAACGGAACGCATTTTCCTCTCACCTACAAAACGAAGGCAAAACACAAATCCCGGTCAAACGGAAGCACACCTACGATATCAAAATTGACACCCCTACTTGCCTAAGCTAGGAACCCCTTCCTAAGCGGGAAAGCTACATCACCACATACTCACCCACAAAAAACAACAATTAGCCCATGCACCATAAACGCGACATGCGATTACTCACCCACAAAAACAGGGGGCTGGCACCTCACCTTAGATCACATGCAAACACGACAAAATAGATGTTCCTCGCAAACTTCCCAAAACAAAAACAAAAGCCCTACTTCAATAGGCGAACAAAAACAAATGTTCTTCACGAACACACTACAACTACAAATACAAAAGCCCTACTTCAATAGGCAAACAAAAACAAATGTTCCTCACGAACAACCTAAACAAACAAAAAGCAAAAGCCCTACTTTAGTAGGCCCACAAACAAACCGATGTTTATCGCAAACACCATTCAACAACAAAAGCAAAAGCCCTACCTCGATAGGCCCACAAACAAATTTTCATTACAAACACCCTACAACAACAAAAACAAAAGCCTTACTTCAATAGGCTAACAAAAAGATGTTCTCACAAACATCCCAGAACTCCACTATAACAAGACACAAGCAGAAGCCCTATTTTAATAGGCCCGCAACCAGACATCTCTAAACAAAAATCTCGCAATCATCATCCAAACAAAAGCTTGCACCACGGACCGACATGTCCTTAAACATGTACGATGGACCGACATGTCCCTAAACATGTACGACGGACCGACATGTCCTTAAACATACACGACGGACAGACATGTCCATAAACATGGGCGGGGTAGCAAACCTCTAAAATACATCCAAAACCACGCCGATCTGATCCCACAAACATAGATAGGTAGACATCTTTACAAAAACACAACCGACATTCAACACAAAATGACACGCCCGACACCTAACAGGGTCAAAGGCAAAGTCAACACAAAAACGACAGGCTCGTCAAGGGCACAGTCGACACAACATTTTCTCAAAAGATATCAAAAACACCTTGCAACGCAAAACAATACACAAACAACAACAAAACACAAAAGCAAAATCAAAAACAGGAATACAGCTCACTCCACGGGCTATATTCAAAAGCAAAGACACACACGCAGCTACTACAAGTTTGACTAACGTTTTAACATCAAAAACTAACTCAAACTGGGGGCTTACTTTTGAAGCAAACATCACAAGTTTGATTAAGATTTTTACATCAAAAACTAACTCAAACTGGGGGCTAACTTTAAAAGCAAAACCACAAAGTTTTTCCTCCAAGACAAAGACAGACATTCACGGTTCAGCGTATCTCACATGCATCAATGCAGAACCTTTTAACATACAAGCGATTTAAATACAAGCAAGATTCAAGCTTTCAAAATACGACACACAAAAACATTCCCTTCTCATAAGGATGCGTCCTAGCATACATCCCAAGCGGATATACAACACAAAACGTCATACAAAGAACAAAAACTAAAACAACTACCTTCCAAGCAGACATATGTCTACAAAACAACAAGCAACAACAACAATACAAACCACACATCCCAAACATCACACACACATCCAAGCCCGATTATACAACTCACATACACATAACACCGCTAACAGATGTGCACGAAGTAAACAACACAAGCCTCGGCAAAGACTCCATGACAAACGTAGCAACAAACCTCAGCAAAGCTCGTTAAGCACACTTCACAATTAGACACAAACGCGCACACGCACTTTAAACAGCAACAGAACCGAGCACATAAAGGCAAATCCCAAACATGAGGTTCAAAACGAGAAAACAAGCTATCTCCACGACAAGACATCTAGCAAAAAGCACTAGCAGAACTAATTCAAAACTAGGTTCACCTCAAATTTCTCCCGAAGACAAGACAAATTATACACCTGATAGTACAAACCAACATAACATAAACAAACGCACTACACAATCACGCAAAAAACGGTTTAACAGCATGTCCAATTGCCTCACGCAAAAACGGTTTAGCAACACCTCAAACTGCCTCACGCAAAAACGGTTTAGCAACACCTCAAAATTGCCTCACACAAAAACGGCTTAGTAACACCTCAAACTACCTCACATAAAAACGGTTTAGCAACACCTCAAACTGCCTCACGTAAAAACGGTTTAGCAACACCTCAAACTGCCTCACGCAAAAACGGTTTAGTAACACCTCAAAATTGCCTCACACAAAAACGGCTTAGCAACACCTCAAACTACCTCACATAAAAACGGCTTAGCAACACCTCAAACTGCCTCACGTAAAAATGGTTTAGCAATACCTTAAAACCACCTCATGCAAAAAAGGTTAGGCATCACCTTCAAAACCAGCGTAAAGCACAGACACAAACACAAACATAAGCACTAGCATAATTGCAGAAACAACTGAACACTCCAACACGAGAAAAACACGCATCTCAAGACATATACACAAGCACTCGACAACAGGGTCAAGCACTAGACATTCAAACGTAAAGCATTATCAAGAACGCTCAAAAACATGAGCCAATCATATACACTCTTTACGAGTCAAAACACATACACTCTTTACGAGTCAAAACACATACACTTTTTAGAAGTAAAGAAAACTAAATTCTATACAAGTTAAAACAAAAACACTTTCTACGAGTCAAGACAATACACTCTTTACGAGTCAAGACAAAAACACTCTTTACGAGTCAAAGCAAAAACACTCTTCACGGGTCAAGACAATACACTCTTTACGAGTCAAGACAAAAACACTCTGCACAAGTCAAAGCACATACACTCTTCACAAATCAAAACACATACACTCTTTACGAGCCGACAACGAATACACTATTTACGAGTCAAGACAAATACACCCTTTACAAGTCAAATTACATACACTCTTTACGAGTTAAAACATTTACACCCTTTTTACGAATCAAGACAAAATGCCTCTTCATGGATCAAAACGCTCTTATACGAGTCAGCGACACTCCTCCACGAGTCGGAAGCAAGTACATACTCATTGAAAACAAGTCAAACACCTAAGCATTTATACTTTTTACAAGTCAAACACCTAAAACACATGCCTCTCTTACGAGTCAAACACCAAACAGGTACCTCTTTTACGAGTCAAACACCTTAAACACATACATTCTCTTACAGGCCAAAAATCCGCACCTCTTTTACGAGTCAAAACACCAAACACGTACCTCTTTTACGAGCCAAACACCAAACACGAGCCTCTTTTATGAATCAAACACCTTAAACACGCACTCTTTACGAGGTCAAACATCAGACACGAGACTCTCTCACGAGTCAAACACTATACACAAGCCTCTTTACGAGTCAAGCATCTAAACACATGCACTCTTTACGAGTCAAAAGCAACTACGCACTTTTACGAGCCAAACATTGAGCACTTACACATGAGCACCAAGGCATAAACACTCTTTCACGAGTCAAACACGCACACTCCTTACGAGTTAAACACGTAACCACGCACCTCTTTGCAAAATCGTGCCTCCAAGCATTACACTTTTTACGAGGGTAACATCAAAACACAAGCACTCATACATGAACACAAGCACTCATACATGAACACAAGCACGCATACAAGAGCAAAAGCGCAAGCACGCGAGCCAGCTGCTCACACAACACAAAGTTCGGCTAAACTACAAAGCGCCATCAAGAAGCATCCGACATCGCCAGACGGCTCAAAGACACCAGACGTCAACAGTAGTGCACGCCTTTAAACATGCACTGACCGCCATGTCCTAAAACATGTTGTCCCACCTCGCAATTCCTGGCACTAAGTCCTCGCCTCTCCTCGAGACATGCTTACTTAGCGCCGCCAGTGGTATCGAGGCCGTAATGGTCCTGATACTATCATTAAGTTTGACTAGCGCTCTTGTCCTAGCTCGATCAACCTGGGGCTCTGTAGATACCGTATCCGCAGTACCCCAAATACAAACCACTGTGATGAAATGGACTTTTACAAAAAGCATGTTTTTAACGTAATGTCAAAGCAGTACATTTTGTCGAAAAACATTTTAAGTCGCTTAACGATAAATGATTTATTCGCATGTCGTAAAATGAGTATTCGTTTAGTCATTTTATTTAAAGTCGACCTAACACAAAAACAAGCCTTTTTCCCACACAAGAAAAGCCCACAAAGCACCTAAGCACGCTCCCGAGGCCCGACGCTTCAAACCAAGCTCACGTCTAAACACATTTCACAAAAACAACCCAAACACACAAAAGCGGCCCAAGACACACAAAAGGCCCAAGCACTAAAGCGGACCAAAATGCGTCCCGGTCACATTCTTACGAAACAAAATCTCACAATGTCGTAAAATAATATATTACAATATTATTTTATTTCGAGCCAAAATCGAAAAACACGACGAAAAACCAAAACATGAAACACGAAAACGGAGCCGAGAAATCAACTTGTACCAATTGATTCCCGGCCCCAAAAGTCAACAAAACAAACACACTCTTACACACCTAGGGGGACAATGTCATACTACATACGGCGCTACAAATTTGTCAGAAAAAGAGGGGAAAATCGCCAGACCACTGGCGATTTTCATGAAAATCGCCGATCTTACGGCGATTTTCTCCTCTTCCGCCGACATTCTGGCGAACTCGGTTAATCGCCGGTTCACTGGCGATTTTCTCTTTGTTTGGCGGTTTGCGGCCTTTCCAAAACCCTATAAATACACCCTTATTCAACCATTTCAAAGCATGAATTATCATCACTCTCTTCTCATCTACTCACTTACGCTTCGACTCATCACGGGTTCGACCACCCAGTATTGGCATTGCGAACCCGTATTCGCGATACGGTTGTAGCGATTCGGACTTGATCCGTCTTAAACCTCGCCAATATCGCATAAGCAGCGACACAATTAACAATGAACAAGCGGAAACCACTTTACATTATGCAAATTCTCATTTACGCATTAAACGACTAAACATGATTTCGACAAAACTTATCGCCTTCATTAGTCTTAAAGCATGCAAAATCGAGGGTTTTAAACAAACTTTTACATACACATGAGTCGGAAAATAGCATTTAAATGATTATTCAAACAATGAATTATTGTTTTGTGCACATTTCCTATAAAGAACCCGTCATAACTTTGGCGTATACATTCGCTTTTTACGCATATTTATCGAGTCACATATCGCACTTATGCGTAGCGGTTTGCATTTGCTCAAACATCGAATTATACACTTTGTTTTCAAGCTAGTAATGGCTACTTTTACGTAGGCTTTTCGATTCTGATTTTCATAACGCATTTTGACAAACTTTCGAGAGTACCACCCCGAATCCGCTCTGGTTTCACAATTGCCTTAGACGGATAGGTATCGACGCACCTTGAACTCTAAGATTCGCGTCTTCGAGTCCAAGACGCGCTGAACGGGTCCAAATTCCCTCATAATTTGGTGGCGACTCCGAAAACGGCTTTTAAATGATTTTTCAATATTTCTTTAAAATGCTTTAAACAAATTATGCAATGACATCCCCCATAGCAAATCGAGCTAGACCCGCAGAGCGCGCTTTTACGCGCCGCTCTTTCACATTATTTTCCCGCGCCGTGCATTCCGCCCCATGACACATTTCGAGGGCGGGCGCGAGCGGGGCGTCGAGAAGGGATCCCGATCCGGTATCCTCAATGTCATGCATGAGGAATTGAAATCTATGACTACAAATAAAGTATGGGAATTAGTTGCTCTACCTAAAGGGCATAAGGCAGTCGCAGTAAATGGGTCTTTAAGACCAAGCGCGACTCCCTTGGCCAAATAGAGCGACATAAAGCCCGCCTTGTAGCTAAAGGTTTCAACCAGAAAGAAGGCATCGATTACAATGAAATCTTCTCTCCAATTTCGAAGAAGGATTCATTAAGGATCATTTTGGCGTTAGTAGTTCATTTTGATCTAGAGCTACATCAAATGGATGTGAAAACGGCATTTCTGAATGGAAGTTTAGAGGAAGAAGTCTACATGTCTCAACCTGAAGGTTTTGTTGAAGACGGTAAAGAGGACCTAGTTTGTTTATTAAAGAAGTCAATATATAGACTTAAGCAAGCCTCTCGGCAATGGTATATTAAGTTTCATGATACCATATGACCTTTAGGTTTTACGGAAAACATTGTTGATCAATGTATATACCTGAAGGTCAGTGGGAGTAAGTTTGCCTTTTTAGTCCTATATGTTGACGATATTTTGATCGCCAGCAGTGTTCTGAGCTTACTTAAGGAGACCAAGAGTTTCTTATCTAGTAACTTTGAGATGAAAGATATGGGTGAGGCGTCCTATGTGATAGGGATAGAAATATCCCGTGACAGGTCACAGAGGACATTAGGTCTGTCTCAGAAAGTATATATCTCAAAGGTACTAGAGAGATTCAGTATGACTGGATGCAATTCCAGTATAGTTCCTATTCAGAAGGGCGATAAACTTAACTTGAAGCAATGTCCCAAATCTGATGAGGAACGTAAAAGAATGCAAGATATCCCTTATGCTTCAATAGTTGGAAGCCTTATGTATGCCCAAGTCTGTGCGAGCGGACATCGGTTTGCGATAGGTGTGTTGGGTCGCAATCAAAGCAACCCTGGTATGGAACACTGGAAGGCTGCGAAAAAGGTGTTAAGGTACTTACAAGGGACTAAGAGTCACATGCTCACTTATAGGCATTCTGATCAGCTTGAAGTGATTGGCTACACTGATTCAGATTTTGGTGGATGCGAGGATAGCAGAAAAAGCACCTCAGGTTACGTGTTTGTCTTAGCGGGAGGAGCCATCTCCTGGAAAAGTGCTAAGCAAACTATTATTGCATCATCCACTATGGAGGCCGAGTTTGTAGCATGCTTTGAGGCTACAAATCAAGGATTATGGTTACGGAACTTAATTTCGGGGTTGAACGTTCTGAGCTCGATCGCAAGACCGCTGAAAATCTTCTGTGACAATGCTGCGGCCGTCTTCTTTTCGAAGAACGATAGGTATTCTAAGGGTATAAAACACATGAAGATGAAATACCTATCAGTTAAAGAGGAAATTCTAAGAGAACAAAGATCTGTGGAGCACATTTTGGCGATGCTAATATAGCAGATCCATCACTAAGCGGGCTATCACCCAAGACATTATTGATGCATGCTAGCCTTATGGGTCTTGAGAATAGCACTTAGTATTATGTTATGTGGATTGCTAGTGTTTTGAAAAGATCTTGTGTTTTGATCAACCTTATGTTATGAATATTTCAATTATTCTGTTTCACATTATTGTTTTATGTGTACACATGATTGGTGGTCGAAGCGTAAATAGTCTTTTCCTAGAGACATTAAAGGGACCATTATGCTTACTCCTCTATACGGATCGTTTGTCATGGGACAAGATCTGATAGTAGATGGAAGGGACCATGTTGAGTAGATAATGTGGAACCGCCATTACTCTATTGTTGTTTCAGGTCTCTCGGGGTAATTAAGATAAAGCCATTAAGTTGGTTTAGCGCCCTTTGCAAACTTATGTTTACCTGCGATATAACGATGAAGATGTACCTATGGTCCAGTGGGAGAATGTAAGAATAATTTTATACGGTATTGTATTTAATTATTATTACGTTATTTTGGACCTTTAGTTAATCTTAAGTTAATGCGGTAATTAGCTAAATATAATAGTTGGGCTTTTCAAATGGGAGTAGCGATTAATTTAATTGTTGACGGACCGATTAAATTAATTAGGTTATGAAGCCCGGTCCTCCTCTCGCCCTTATTAATGTGCTAAACCGTTATTAGCTCAAAAAAAAACAATTAAGGAAAACACAATTAAAGGGTTTAAGGGTTTAAGGGTTAGAGAGGAGAAAACCAAGCTCAGCCTCTCACGTTTCACCACCGCCTCTTCTGCCGGATTTCCGCGCGATTTAAGTAGTTCACAGCCCTCGATCATGTCGGACCAAGGTACGTAATTCTCCATGTGATTTGTTTCTAATCGAAGGTCCTGTGAACGAATTAAGTTTGTATCGTTCGTAACTAGGTTATTATCGTTTGAACCTAGTTTACAAACGAAGCAAGGGATTGAGGAACATATACAATATCAGCGACCCTTTGTTTCTTGTGGCTTGATTGTGGATGAAGTTGAGTAAGTATTAACGATATATAGATGAGGTTCATTGACTTCTGTTTTGCTCTTTGGAGGTCTCTATTGCGTTAGACAATTCATAAACTATATGTCGATAAATTTGTGAAAATTGAAAGAAAAAGTGAATTTTAGGTTTTGAATTGAGAGTTAGAATGAATACTGAAATATGGAGTAGTAAAGTTAAAAGATTGAAAAAATAATTTTTGAAATATGTAAAAATGGAGTGGGGTATTAACAACTAAGCATCAACACAAGCTAGTGTCCAATTCAGCGCTATGCACGTTAGATTTAACGGTTTTTTTGAATTCTGCTATGCACGTTAGATTGAACAGTTTTTTTGGATGGAAGTAACATTCTATACCATTCAACAAGAAAAATGTAGATATTTGGTACCTTTTGACAAAATAAAATAAAATGTTTTTTTTCTTTTTTACAAGTGGAGTTTATTTGATACGTACATTTAAAAAAAAAAAAAAAAAAAAAAAAAAAGCCTATTCAAATCATTGACAAATGACAACTACAAAATAACTATCAATAATTTTAGATCTAAAACCGGATTTTCTACATTTAATCAAATGTGACTAACATGCATGAGTATATA
This sequence comes from Dianthus caryophyllus, assembly GCA_023091065.1. Lineage (NCBI taxonomy): Eukaryota > Viridiplantae > Streptophyta > Magnoliopsida > Caryophyllales > Caryophyllaceae > Dianthus > Dianthus caryophyllus. The sequence goes on along the minus strand of CM041525.1, from coordinate 7,347,738 downwards.
ACTCCGACATGCATTATAACTTTGATTGAACATCTTTTTTATGATAAGGAGTACATGAGAGTGTGAACACATATACCTTTACTTGCATGATTTATTAGAATAATACTTAAGAGCTGTGTGTAGATCAATTGGAGTTTATTTGCTACAATCATTTTGTCAAGAAAATAATTAATTAATCAAAAGCCAGTTTAATCTCACTAATTGGACTTGCCTTAGCACATGGTAACCCTAAAAACCCTCCAATTTAACATTATTAATTTCTAAAGGTTGTTAAAATCTTCCCCTATAAAACCCTAAGTTTATTTTCTATATTTTCCACCAAAATTCCTCACCAATCAAAAGTCTCACGTATTCTATACCTATACAAAAAATTATTAACTAAACATTTTATTAGTTTAATTAGTTCCCCTAAGATGGCTTCATCAAAGGCTATTTTCCTCATATGCCTTAACCTAGTTTTCTTCACTTTAGTGAGCTCAAGCTATGTCCCAACCACCCCATGCCCACCACCACCACCACCACCACCGTCTTCATATGACGGCCATAGCGGCCAAGGTGGTTCCCCAACACCAGTACCAACAGCTGGAGGCAAGTGCCCTAAAAATACCCTACAAATCGCGGCATGTGCCAGTGTTTTGCACGGGTTGGTCCACGCCAATTTGGGACCAGCAAGGCCACATTGTTGTAGCCTTGTTGACGATTTGGTCGGGCTAGATGCGGCAGTGTGCTTGTGCACGGCACTCGAGGTCCGAGTCTTGGGAATTGTCCACCTAAGGCTTCCCATTTCGGTGACCTTATTGCTTAATCTGTGTAACAAGGCTGGTGTTCCTGCTGACTATAAGTGTCCCACCTACTAAAAACATGTTCATTTTGCATTGATTTTAATAATTACTCTTTAATTTAATTTGATTTGTTTTCATCTTATTTGCATTGTTACAATAATATTCGAAATGTGTTTTAATTGCTAAGGGGATTTTTATAGTTTTTTATCGTTCAATTTGTGTAACCTTATTTGTAATTTTATTGATTTCTAGCTATAAGGCTATTCAATAATAAAATAAGTTAATTTAAATGATGAAGTAGTGAGTATATGTAGTTGTAAGCCTTTTTTTGCGCTTAAAAATGACCTGCTTATTATGACTTCGTTTCGTTTTTAGAACAAAATGTCTAACACTAAATTGATTTAAATGATGGAGTGTAAATGCAACTGCATGCAAATTCGCCCACATTTAGAACTAAATACTTCATCGTATAATTACTGAGGGTAAGATTTAATTTGAGATCATTACTAGTCCATCTGGTTTTGATATCCTATATAAAAAATAAAAATCACTGAATAAACAATTAATCAAACCAATGAGTGGAGACCTTAATGAATTTTATTCTCTAACACTAAATTCCTTTAACATTCATTTTCAAGAAATTAAAATTTAGAAACTCGGCTAAATAAATACCCGTATTGGGTATGCATGAAATAAATAGGCTAAAGAGTTATATACTAGAAGTTTCGAAGTTGTAGTATTTTTTTTATTGAAGCACAATTGAAACATCGTGTAAGTGATAGTATATCATGAACAGTGTCTGACAAATCTGAAATCATAGCTAAGCATACGTTTTATATCACGGAGTATATGTTTTATTGGTAATTTTGCAGCTATTATCTTATACGTGTCGTTTTAGTATGACATCTAATGTCTTTACGTACAAAATTTGCATGCAATTTTATGCTTGTAGTCACGGGCATCTCAAAATAAGTTGACTATAAAATCCCATGCCCATGCACGTAGAATTCATCCATCTACGAGATAAAAAGAAAACACGTAAAATTTAGTGAATCTTATTCTACAGGGCAATAAATAATAAAGCACAAAAAATCATGGGGAATTTTGCAAAATTTAAAGCAATGGTGTTGATCTACATGATTTGCATGGTTATTACATTACCTCCAATATATGCTTGTGATTGTTGTAGCAAACCTCACCCACCATACCCCCGTCCTAACCCGAATCCACATTCAACACCACCATGTCACGGCACAAGACCGCCACACCATGGTAGCGGTGGTGGACGACATGGAGGAAAAGATAAGCCACACCGTCCACCATGTCACAGATGTAATAGACCACACATCAACGTCCCTACACCGCCTACAGTCATACATCCTCCTAGTAAACCATGTCATAGCTGTGTCAGGCCACCGATCACTGTCCCTACACCACCTGTAGTAATAAATCCTCCTAGTCCACCATGTCATAACTGTGTCAGGCCACCGATTAGTGTCCCTACACCACCTGTAGTAATAAATCCACCTAGTCCACCATGTCATAGCTGTGTCAGGCCACCCATCAGTGTCCCTACAACACCTGCGATAATAAATCCTCCGACAACTCCTTGCCCACCTGGTAACCCAGACGCCCCTATAGTACCAGGTTTCCCAGGTCCTGGGACACCTGGTACTCCAAGGACAATGCCAGGAACAAGCCCTGTGACTCGAGATGGATGCCCTATAAATACCCTAAAACTAGGGCTATGTGTGGATGTGCTAGGAGGGTTGGTGCACATAGGTCTAGGGGACCCTACAAAACAAGTATGTTGCCCTTTGTTGGAAGGGTTGCTTGAGCTTGAGGCAGCATTATGTCTATGTTTGGCAATAAGGATTAAAGTTCTAAACTTGAACATTTACATTCCTTTGGCTCTTAGTGTTCTTGCACAATGTGGAATTAATCCTCCACCTGATTTCATTTGTTCGCCTCCCTCATGAATTAATCCTCAATTTTCAATCTTTAGCTTACATCAACTAATTAAGAAATAAGGCCAATTAAATTGGCTATGTTAGTGTTAAGTCTAGCTAGTTGCACCTTGCTGCCTACAACGGTATTATTTGATAATTTGTGTCTGTATTTGGATCTATGTAATGGTCGGAGCAATTGATTTGATTCATCTCTATCGATTTAGCAAAATTTTATACACCGTAATAATGGTTAACTCTGTGATTATTTATTACTCCCTCCGTTTCAGTGAATTGTTTACAGTTTGACTCTTTTGTGAGGGGAAAAAAGTCAAACTGTAAACAAATGACTGAGACATAGGGAGTATTAATATTAATAATTTTTTTATTTTATTAGCCAATTTTTTGAGTACCCATGCATGTGCCTAATCTCCAAGCTCCAATGAATGAACTAGGGTATTTTTTTTTAACCAATAATTCTTTTGATTACACAATTATGTCATTTTGGTACCATATGAAGTGGTGATTAATTAAAATTGGATGTGTGTAAATAACATCCGTTTACCAAATCAATGAATCATACACTCCCCTCATCACTTTGTTTATCTCATTTATTTTATGCGCGGCCTCCAATGTTAACGTTTGACCACCTTTTTCTTAGGCTATACATGTCATTTTTTTTGTTGAAAGTATAATTTTGGGGAAGATGTTTTTACAACGAATGTGATTATCCCATTATTATACTTTCATTATTTATAAGTTTTAAAATAATGACGGTCAAAAAAGTAAATGAGATAAACAAAGTAATGAAGATGGTTTATTATTATTAACTTGGTTACCCGAAAAAAAAAAAAAAAAAATTAACTTGGCAGTGACACCAAAAGAAGTGGTGTAGCTACATAATTTGTACAATGCAACTATTAAACTTTTTTTTCCTGATACATGGGAAACTATCAATAATTTCCACTAATTAATTGCGATTATTAATTTAATATATTAGCGTTGAAATAGTTGCTGAATGCATGGAGTATCTTTACTTTGTACCGAAAATGTCATGGCTTAGTGGTCAAGACGGAGGTACTTTGAACAATAGGTCTCAGGTTTAATTTTCCCCTCCGATCCCTGTTGTAACGTAATGGCCTAGTTGTGGAATAGTCTAGAACAATATTTATGATGTAGTAGTTAGTAGTGTCATTTAATGTTCCTATGTAACTACTTAGGTGTCTTACCCTATATATATGTAGGGTGATTAATTCCTTCCTATGCAACCAGATTACTGAGAATAATATTCTACATTTCTACCTATTCAATCTCATATTTATCATGGTATCGAGGCGCCGTTCGAGAGTCTCTGAATCTGTTTCCATTTCTCGGTCCACAGTGAGTTCGAATATTTCTTATTTAAAAAAAAAAAAAAAAAAAATCCCAAAATCAATTTTACCGTCAAAGATGAGCAGCGGAGTAGCACCATTCTGGAGGGCAGCAGGAATGACATACATAAGTTACACCATCATCTGCGCTAATCTTGTGCGTAATTGTCTCAAGGAGCCCTTCAAATCTTGGGTCTTCTTTCTCATCAAACTTACTTTTCAATCATTCAATGGATCGTTTTTTTTTTTCGAGAAGTTCCAAAAAAAATAAATAAATAAATGTCGTTCTCCTCCAGTAATTTTTAGTGTTGATTGTTATTCAAAAGTTCAAACGAATTGCTATCTCGACAAAATTTTAACGTTCTCCAAAATTAAAATTTGACGGATAATTTTCCGTTTTACGGGATCGATTAGTGTTCCCGTCGTTTTATTGAAGTTCTATCGGGATCGATTAGTGTTCCCGCCGTTTTATCGGGTTCGATTAGTGTACCCGCCGTTTTATCGGGATCGATTAGTGTTCCCGCCGTTTTATCGAGATTGATTAGTGTTCCCGCCGTTTTATCGAGATTGATTAGTGGTCCCGCCGTTTTATCAGGATCGATTAGTGGTCCTGCCGTTTTATAGGATCGATTAGTGGTCCTAACGTTTCATTCGATAAGTTCGATAAATTCAACGTTCTTGTTCGAAAAGCTATGACGTTCTTGTCCTTTTTCTTGAAGATTGAAGACCCGAAGAAGACCGAAGCAGATCGAAGAATTATGAATATGCCGTTTTGTTTATTTTTGGCAAACCCATGGAAATTTCGATTAATTCCCATGGGTTTGAGGGGGGGTGTGGAATAGTCTAGAACAATATTTATGATGTAGTAGTTAGTAATGTCATTTAATGTTCCTATGTAACTACTTAGGTGTGTTACCCTATATATAGGGTGATTAATTCCTTCCTATACAACCAAATTACTGAGAATAATATTCTACATTTCTACCTATTCAATCTCATATTTATCACTAGTATCTCTTCTAAGACCGAAAAAACATTTAAAAGTTCTTCTAAGCAAACGTATTCATAGATATAAGATATTTGTTTGCTATTGTAATATACTAACACCATCATTTAATGTCTCTGACATAAGAGATTAAGGGTAATCGACATTCGAGAACATCTTAAAACACATGGTCATGCATGTGAAGAAGATTTTACGAGTATTTTTGAGCACATTCATTTGAGTTGGCACGATAAGGAATATATGTATGTATCCATGACTCAACTTGTTCCCAGGATGTTACAGTCTGCAGCTGTATTTCAATTATCTGTTTATCTTTTTATTTTGCGAATGTAAATAAAGTGGTAATTTTTTTTCGTGTAAAATTTATGTTTTGATACTAGATAATCATTGAAATTGATGATGAATATAGTTATCTAGCTAGATGATTTTGTTTAATGATTAGATTTTCTTTATCATAAAATAATATATGATGTATTCATTTTTATAAGTGTCAACAAAATAATTGAATCAGAGGTGTTAGCATGTTAGGGTGTAAACTCAAGTCCCACATCGATAGTGTCAAGATGAAAGCTTGGATGTCCACAAAATTTAATAGTTTAAAGCCTTTTGGGAAGGTGCCAAAGAGTCAATCTGTGAGGGTCTGACCCAAAACGGACAATATCGTGCTATAGAACGTGGACACCAGTGCGGCAGAGGTTCGACATTTATACTCTTACACTTTCTTCATTGTCAATATGACACGTATGTAATAACGTAAGTTTAACGGGATTGTAAAATCAATTATCCTAGACCAAAAATCTGGAGTGTCGACGTACGTATTAATGTTTTCCATAATAAATGTGCTCTCCTTCTGTTCCCAAAACACTCTCACGTCACTCTCTTAGACCATCCCCATTGGGGTCAAATAAAATTGGTCAAGAACACAAAATATAATTAAAAAAAAGTTTAAATACAAAAAAATAGGGGAACGTTGGTGAAATGTGGTGGGATGCAGCCCACTGTTAAAAAAGTTGGTCACTTCCTTTGTCTAACTCCTCATTGGTTCATTGTTTTTGTTTTGTTTTCTTTTTCTTTTCTTTTCTTTAATTTTTTTTATAATTAATATGACATTAAACTTATCAATTATAAAAATAAAACTTTGATGTTAATATTTGTAATTTTTTATACTCTACAAATAGAGATCAATCTTGATATACTTTAAAGTAATTTTAATTTAATCTATTTTATCTACAAAATAGTCTTCATAAATTAGAAATTTTTTATTAAACATTTAAAATCTATTCATAAATATAAAGAGCCTATAAATATACATTTGGACATTTTTACTTTAATAAGATAGATTAAATATAAGGTTGGGCAAACGGTCACTAATGGGAAACACAAATATTTAAGTAGGTCAAGAACTAAAATAAACAATAAATTACAATATTTTATTTGGTGACCACTTGTGTTTATGACCACCAATGTGGATGGTCTTATAGCACTAACCCTTCAACTCAAACCTGGCCCGTTTACATAAGTGAAGGTACCCGGATCGGACCTATCTCGACGCCTCGCGCGAGCTTGCTCGAATAGGAGCAAGGCGCTACGCGAGAAAAATGCATAAGTGCAAATGTGTGCGAGTTTTTGCTATAGGGGATATCATTGCTTAAGTGCTTGAAAATCGTTTTGCAAATGGAGTCGCCACCAAATTTTAAAGGAATTTGGACCTTTTCGATGCGTCTTAAATTATAAGACGCGTGTCTTAGAATTCAAGGCGCGTCGATACCTCTCCTCCTAAGGTTATTGTGAAACCAGAGTGGATTCGGGGCAAGGTTACTTTTCAAAAGTTTTATCAAAATGTTTTATGAAAAACTGAAATTGAAAAGCCTACGTAAAGTAGTCTCTACTAATTTGAAAACAATTGCTTAATTTCGATGTTTGAGCAAGTAAAACGCTACGTACAAGTGCGAATATGACTCGATAAAAATGCAAAGTAATGCATGTGTAAACGTCAAAGCTATGACGGGTTGCTATAGGAAATATACGTAAAATAATAATTCATTGATTTGAATTATTATAAAACGTTATTTTCCGCCTTCATCGCCTAATTCTAGTATTTTGAAAACCCTCAGTTTTGCATGTTTTAAAAGACTAGTTGAAACGGTACAAGTTAATGTCGAATCCGTGTTTTAGTCGTAATTTAATGCATGTATGAGAATTTGCTTAAGTGTAAAATGTAATGTCGGTTTGCTTTAGTGAAAGTGAGTCGTTTGTTTATGCAATATTGGCGAGGTTTAGACGGATTAGGAATCCGAATTACTACTGACCAGTATACAGTCTGGGTTCGTTAAACCAATATTGAGTTGGGTTAAGGTAACCCTTGTCCGAGTCTAAAAAGTCTAGTCCGAAGGTAAAATTTTTACCTTAAAACGTAAAGACGATTTTAGAAAATACTAAGTGAATAGTGTAGTGTAAGGGAGGAATGAAAAATGTTATATGTGAATTGTTGTAAGTTGTACGTGTATTTGTTGCTATTGTGTTGCTTGTTAGTGTTATGCGTGGGTATGTATATATAAGCAAAAAAAAATGGGCTGAAAACACAAAGCAACATGTCAAGGCAAGCTTCCAGGCCCAAACAAGTCGTTAGTGTCAAAAAAGCAGCCCAAAGTAATCGTAAGTTGACAGACGACTACAATACAAGTCGTCTGTCCACCTACGATTAGTATTGGAGTGTGTTTTGTGTGATGGGCTGAAAAAAGGCTGCTGTGACGTTGGGCTGACAATGTCGTGTGCCATGCTATTGTCCAAGGGTCTTTTGTGTGTGTTCAAGCTTTGGTCCATTGGACCAAAGTTTGACGTTTTTGGTTTTCGTGTTTCGGTTTTTGTCGTGTTTTTCGATTTTGGTTTGAAATAAAATCGTCTTGTTTTGTATTATTTTGTAATATCGTAAAATTTGATTTTACGAAAATGTGACTCGTGAGGTGAGTTGGCCCGTTTTGAGTGCGTATTTTTGTAGTTGCGGGTTGGTCTTTGTGAGGCCGTTTTTGTGGGCTGCTTTTGTGGGCTTGAATAATCGTGTCGTATTTTAGCTTAAAATAGAACGACAAAATTAATGTTCATTTTACGAAATATGCAAATTCTAAAATGATACGTTAAAAACGACTAAAATGTTTTAGACACTTTGTACCGTTTCGTCTATTTATAAAACATGCATAAAAGTCCATTTTCATCATCGGGTTGCTTTTTGGGGGGTACGGATACGGGTATCTACAGAGCCCCCAGTTTGACTGAGCTTGGACTAAAGCGCTAATCAAACTTAAAAGATAGTATCCGGACCACTACAGTCTCGATACCATCTGGCGGCGCTAAGTGTGTGTCTCGGGGAGAGACGAGGACTTAGTGCCGGGAAATGCGGGGAGGGACGGTACATGTTTAAGGACATAACGGTCCTGCATATTTAGGGGCATGCCAGCCTGCGTGTTGCTTGGATGCTTCTGGATAGTACTTTGCTTGAGACGGTTGCTGATGTTGAATGCTTCTTGACGGCGTTTTGTAGTCTAGCCGAACTTTGTGTGTTGAATGCTTGCTGTGTGTTTGATCTGGTGTTCGTGCTTCAATGTCATTCTTGTAAGAGGCCGTGTGTTTATGTGTTTGACTCGTAGAAGAGGCTTGTGTTGTGTGCTTGGGCTCGTAAAAGAGGTTTTTGTGTTTTGTAGGACTCGTAGAGAGGTTTGGTACTTTGTGACCCGTAAAAGTGGTTAAGTGTTTTGCTTGACTCGTAAAGAGATTTAGGTGTTTTTGTGACTCGTAAAAGAGTGTAGGTGTTTTTGCTTGACTCGTAAAGAGGTTTGGGTGTTTTTGTGAGACTCGTAGAGAGGTTTAGTGCTTTTGTTTGACTCGTAAAGAGGTTTAGGTGTTTTTGTTTGGCTCGTAAAGAGGTTTAGGTGTTTTTGTGACTCGTGAAGAGGTTTAGTGCTTTTGTTTGACTCGTAAAGAGGTTTAGGTGTTTTTGTTTGGCTCGTAAAGAGGTTTGGTGCTTTGTTTGACTCGTAAAAGAGGTTTGGGTGTTTTTGTGACTCGTGAAGAGGTTTAGGTGTTTTTGTGACTCGTGAAGAGGTTTAGTGCTTTTTTTTTACTCGTAAAGAGGTTTAGGTGTTTTTGTTTGGCTCGTAAAGAGGTTTGGTGCTTTTGTGGGACTCGTAAAGAGGTTTAGTGTTTTTGTTTGACTCGTAAAGAGGTTTTTGTGTTTTGTTTGACTTTTGCGGGAAAAGCAAAAATTGATCCTGATTTTTGTGACTTTTGCGGGAAAAGAAAAAATTGATCCTGATTTTTGTGAATCTGTATTATATGGTGTAGCCCCCAGTTTGACTTAGGTTTTAGTGTAAAACGTTAGTCAAACTTGTTGTAGCTGCTTTTGATTTTAGCCCCCAGTTTGACTTAGGTTTGAGTGTAAACCGTTGGTCAAACTTGTTGTAGCTGCTTTTGATTTTAGCCCCCAGTTTGACTTAGGTTTGAGTGTAAACCGTTGGTCAAACTTGTTGTAGCTGCTTTTGATTTTAGCCCCCAGTTTGACTTAGGTTTTAGTGTAAAACGTTAGTCAAACTTGTTGTAGCTGCTTTTGATTTTAGCCCCCAGTTTGACTTAGGTTTGAGTGTAAACCGTTGGTCAAACTTGTTATTGTAGCTGCTTTTGATTTTAGCCCCCAGTTTGACTTAGGTTTGAGTGTAAACCGTTGGTCAAACTTGTTGTAGCTGCTTTTGATTTTAGCCCCCAGTTTGACTTAGGTTTTAGTGTAAACCGTTAGTCAAACTTGTTGTAGCTGCTTCTGAATTTAGCCCCCAGTTTGACTTAGGTTTTAGTGTAAACCGTTGGTGTTTGGTGTTCTGGTGTCGACAAGTTGTTGCTTCCTCCTGTGATCCGTGGTCCATGCTGAGATTAGCATGTGTAGCTGCTGGGTATGGCGTCGAAGGAACCTTGTTGTAGTTCGTCGTCAACTCTAGACCCTGATGACACTGTAGTTTGCTTTGTCATTCCTAAGACCTAAGGGGAAATCAGAGGTCGTAGTTTTGTCTTTTGCTCTAGAGACAGAAAATCCAAAACGTAACTGCTTTTGACCAATGTTAATGAAATGAACGTTTTAAACTTCACGTTTGCCTCGCTTGTCGCTTTTGTAAAAAGAGTTATATCCTCGACTTTTTTAAGCTTTGGATCATGATCTTGCGTTTGTGTTGACTGTGTCTTCGACCTTTTTAAGCTTCAGACGTGTCATTTTTGTGTTGAGTTCTCAACTTTTTTTTTTAAGCGTTGAACGCGTCATTTTGTGTGTTGACTGTGTTCTCAACTTTTTTAAGCGTTGAACGCGTCATTTTGTATTGAATATTGGTCGCGCTTTTTGCAAAGCTGCCTACGTATCCACGTGAGTAGAATCAGACCGGCGTAGTTCAGAGTTGTATTTTGTATTGAATGTGCACGTTTAGGGGCATGCCGGCCCAGGAATTTGTTTTTGATTTTTGTACAGGGAGTGTACGTTTAAGGGCATGCCGGCCCGTGAAATGCCTTTTTTGATTTTTGTGTAGAATGTGCACGTTTAAGGGTATGCCGGCCCAGGAGTTGTGTTTGAAAGTGTTTATACACGTTTAGGGACATGTCGGTCCGTGAATTGTGTTTAAAAGTGCATGTTTAAGGGCATGCCGGCCCGAAAAATGCTTTTTTTGTGGGAAATGCGCACGTTTTAGGGCATGCCGACCCGTGGAATTGCGATTTTTAACATTTTGTCTGTTTGCATCTTATAAATACTTTGCAGAATGTTTCGTGGGTGTTGGTTGTTTTGTGGTTAGGGATGGTTTGATACCAGGGTTTTGTATGTTTAGCCCCCAGTGTGGTTGGGAACATGAGTATGTGCGGGTTTGTTGCGCTGTTTTGCGCCAACGGGCGGTATCTGGGTGTGTGGGGGGTTTGTTTAGCAGGGGTGAAAGATTGGGTAACGTGTCTGTGGATCAATGTAGGTCGTAGACATGTGTTTCGTACGCTGTGGTGTTGGTGGTGACTTTGAAGCCTTGAGAGAGGGGTGCGTGGTTGTCTTTTGTGATTAGTAGGAGTATTCCTGTATTATGATCGTGGTGGTTGGACACCTGACTGATTGTGGAGTCTTTTGCGTTTTTTTTTTTGTGGTGTTATCGACGAGGTTGTCGATGTGTAAGAGGTTGTCTTTTGGACATGCTTTGTTTAGGTTGCGGGGCTCAGTGTATACTGGGATTTTGCCCTTTTTTTTTTTTTTTTTTTTTTTTCGTGGCTGGATTGTGTTTGATGTCCAGTTAACGTTTTTGTTGGCTTGGACGATGTGTTGTGACTTTTGTTTGATGGGCTTGATGCCTTGCTTTTGTTGGGGTGTGGGGTGTTTGGTCAAAGACGGGTATGTCTTTGTGAGACCAGATGAGGGTGTTGTTTGATTTTTGTGAGTAGCTTGGAGGCTGCATATTTTGTCTGTGCTTAGGGAAATCCACGGCGGTGATTCCCTGGGTCCTTGAGGTGTTTTGGTATTGACGGTTGTTGTATGTTCAGGGACGGAAAGTAGCTTAGGTACGGGTGATGGGAGGTTGTCTGGGTCTGGAAACAGTGCCTGCAATGTATTTATATGATGCAATGTTGTTTTGTTAAATGTTATCGCAAACGTTAGAGTGTGCAAAAGAGAATGTGTAAAAGTAAAGAGGCAAAACGAGGCAAAGTGTAACCGAAAACATTCTTGTCATTAATGTTGTTAAAAGCAGTTACATTTGAAAATTGCTCATACTATAGAGCTTAGGACAACCCTACAAACTCTAAAATCCTAAACTAGGTCTACTATTTAGGAATGTAATTACGCGTCCTGGTTGGCTTAGAAGACCTGGCGTCATGATGACGTGGGACCCTAGGCGTAGATGCTTGAATTGAAACCACCTGCGTCATTGGTGGATTCGTCGATGCTTTCTCAAGTGTAGGAGGGTTGCTCGGAAGTTCGAGGCTTTGACGGTGATAATTTCGTTGTCCAGAGGTAGTTTAACCTTCTGGTGCAGAGTTGATGCGACAGCTCGGGTAGCGTGAATCCAGGGCCTGCCCAGCAACATATTGTATGTCGGGGGAATGTCCATGACCTGGAATTCAGTTTTCGTCACGACATGTTCTGTCATGACGGACAGTGAGATGATGCCTTTTATACTACGGAGTGTACCGTCGTATGCTGCCACGTTGTCTGAACAGGGAGTGAAGTCGTCTTCTTCCAATCCCAGTTTAGTGGCGGTCGCAAAGAGCGAGACATTGATCAAGAACCGTTATCGGCGAGGGTAACGGTAGTGTCATGCCACGGCAATCTACTGCTATGTGGAGTGCCATATTGTGTCTGACCAGCCCAAAGGGCGGTCCGCGTTAGAAAAAGTTATAGCACCCGGAAGCCAGTCCCGGATGATGTGGCTAACAAATTGCGCCGAGGCATCTGCTCTTGCCACGAGTGACTGTAGGATTCGACGAAGGGCCTTGCGATGCCTGGGTGAATCCTGCAAGAGTTGCCAGGCTGAAGTGCTCGATTTTGTTTCTGGAAGTTGCTTTGGCAGCGTATCCTCGGCGCCAGGCCAGGTTGAGGAAACAGGTGGAGCAGCCTCGTCCACGAGTATGCCCTTGTCCTTGTTGTTGTTTGTGAGCCTGGACAGGAACCCTGGTGGTTCTAGCGGAGCTTGGTACATATGTGGGAAATATGAAACCTCGTCGTCGCTGTCGGACCACCTGATGGGATGTAGATAAGGGATTTCTACGAAGACCCTTCTCCCGTCCGCATGCTTCGCTTTTGTTTTTGTTTTTGCCTTGCGAACGTGCTTAGTGCTGTCGTCGTAGTCGTTGGTATCGCCGCCAACGACGTTGACCTCGTGGTTGTCTGTGGTAGCCGGATGAGAGCATTCAAGAATGGGAAATGTTCCCACGAATATAGTGCGAGCACGGGGTGTGCTATGCTGGCGTGATGGCCTGGGAGCCGCGTTCGGTTTTTTCGATCGTCTTGTTGTCGATCATATCTTGGATTGCATTTTTTAGACTTAAGCAGTCCTCGGTGTCATGCCCATTACCCCTGTGGAACGCACAGTAGGCGTTTTGGTTCCATGACCTTGTTTTCTTGTGCTTAGGTGGTATGTTGGTGGGGCTGGGAAGCCGCAGAATGTTCCTTTTCAGGAGCTTTTTCAATGCCTTGGAGTAAGACATGTAGAGGGGGTCAAAGTGTCGTTGTTGTTTAGACGAGGATGACCCAGCAGATGATGGCTTAGGTGTAGCGATTGTAGGCTGTGTTATGAACACAGGTGATGCCGCTAGTGCATGCGAGTTGACGGTGCTGGTTGGTTTGGTTTTCGCAGCGGTTCGAGATGTGCTGCCTTGGTGACCATGACCTGTGGTTTTGGCCGGCTTATGTTTGCGAATTTGATCCTCCAGGGATCGAATTCTTTCGGCATGTTGAGCAGACTCCTTGGCAAAGAGTCTAGCGCTCTTCACGTTTTCGAACTTTTGCATGACGGCCAACTGTTCGAGCTGAGAGGTGAGATTGGTGACCTTGTCGTTGAGTAGCTTGATGTGTTCAGCGGTTATGAGTGGTTGCGGAGGTGACGGAGGGACAACTTCGTCATTTGCGGGGTTGAAATGGGAATCCATGTTGCTTCTGCGAGCCGTGTATCCGGGGCTTTTAGTGGGTAAACCTGCAAAGCGTTAGACTTTAGCGACTCGAAAATGAAAGAAAAGACTCAATCTCGCATTTGCAACCCAAATGAAGTGTATAAAGAAATGTGCAGGACTCGACTCGTGTTTTTTAGCTGAAAAGACACGAGAGGCTTTTGAGGTAGGGATATGTTGACATATCTCTAGTCTCGAGGTAAAAAGGTTTTGTAGGATCACATCTGATTAGCCCGGGTTAGCAGTATGTCGCTTGGGGCTTATCGTTAGATTGTGAAAGGAGTCAAAACGAAATAGCGATAAGCTAGTCGATTTGAGGATGTTAAAATGAGTAAAAAGCAAATGCTGCTCGCCTTTTACGTGTGCGTGTGCTATAGAAAGTCGAACCAACATGACGATAAGTCAGCTGATTTGACATGTAAAATGACGGGTTCATGTTTGAACGATCCCGTGTTTTGTTTGTTTTTGAAAAGATGTTTGTTTAAGTCGAAATGACTAGAGAGTCATTCGGCCTAGATTTGTTTCAGGTGCATGGCGTGAAATGTATAGTGTAAAAGCGGTTGTTTTAAATGAAATACCCAAAATGAGTTGACATTTTGGGTTTTGCTTTGTGAAAAGTTTTGCGATAAACGAATTATGACGATACGTCAGTCGTATAGCTCGTTTATGTTTTGTAAAGGCTCGGAAATATAGTGATTATTTCTGAGCGATTTTGAATGTAGTGGTGTGTTGTTTGTCTAGTTCTTTTGACTATAGGTCAATGAACTTGACGTTAATGCTTTTGAAAGCATTACTTTTCAAAAATGTTTGAAAATGTATTTTGAAAAGACGTTTATGAATGCATATGCTTTGAAAATGTTTTGTATGATTTTGTTTTGAAAGACGACTATAGTGAGGGTACTATAGCTTCGCATTTATGCATGCACACGGGTTTTGGCTTTTGGGTAAGGTTCCCTTCGGTCATTCCTAGCGTTTGTGTAGGGTCGTCCGCAAGATCACACACGTCAAAGTGTGGATTCAAGACGGTCTAGAGCGCCCAAGTTTGGTATTCACGATCGTTTGTACGGATGCCGTACTTGTAATCGTGAAGGGGTGAGAACTCGATTTGTCCTGAATAGTCTCGCTTATGAAGCGAACGCTATTAGGGGCCGATTCTCGAGGGTGCATGGCTCAAAAATCCCTGAGGATACGACTCAACGTAATATTTGCTCAAACATCGAAAGCGTACTTGTTTTCAAGTTTTCAAGTTTTGCCTCAAGCGTCTTTAAATAAAAGAAAAAGAGTTTATTTTTCTTAAAAATAAAAACGTGCTAGTCCCCAGCGGAGTCGCCAACTGAAGGTACCCGGATCGGAGCTATCTCGACGCCTCGCGCGAGCTTGCTCGAATAGGAGCAAGGCGCTACGCGAGAAAAATGCATAAGTGCAAATGTGTGCGAGTTTTTGCTATGGGGGATATCATTGCTTAAGTGCTTGAAAATCGTTTTGCAAATGGAGTCGCCACCAAATTTTAAAGGAATTTGGACCTTTTCGATGCGTCTTAAATTATAAGACGCGTGTCTTAGAATTCAAGGCGCGTCGATACCTCTCCTCCTAAGGTTATTGTGAAACCAGAGTGGATTCGGGGCAAGGTTACTTTTCAAAAGTTTTATCAAAATGTTTTATGAAAAACTGAAATTGAAAAGCCTACGTAAAGTAGTCTCTACTAATTTGAAAACAATTGCTTAATTTCGATGTTTGAGCAAGTAAAACGCTACGTACAAGTGCGAATATGACTCGATAAAAATGCAAAGTAATGCATGTGTAAACGTCAAAGCTATGACGGGTTGCTATAGGAAATATACGTAAAATAATAATTCATTGATTTGAATTATTATAAAACGTTATTTTCCGTCTTCTGTCTAATTCTAGTATTTTGAAAACCCTCAGTTTTGCATGTTTTAAAAGACTAGTTGAAACGGTACAAGTTAATGTCGAATCCGTGTTTTAGTCGTAATTTAATGCATGTATGAGAATTTGCTTAAGTGTAAAATGTAATGTCGGTTTGCTTTAGTGAAAGTGAGTCGTTTGTTTATGCAATATTGGCGAGGTTTAGACGGATTAGGAATCCGAATTACTACAACCGTATTACGAATACGGGTTCGTTAAACCAATATTGAGTTGGGTTAAGGTAACCCTTGTCCGAGTCTAAAAAGTCTAGTCCGAAGGTAAAATTTTTACCTTAAAACGTAAAGACGATTTTAGAAAATACTAAGTGAATAGTGTAGTGTAAGGGAGGAATGAAAAATGTTATATGTGAATTGTTGTAAGTTGTACGTGTATTTGTTGCTATTGTGTTGCTTGTTAGTGTTATGCGTGGGTATGTATATATAAGCAAAAAAAATGGGCTGAAAACACAAAGCAACATGTCAAGGCAAGCTTCCAGGCCCAAACAAGTCGTTAGTGTCAAAAAAGCAGCCCAAAGTAATCGTAAGTTGACAGACGACTACAATACAAGTCGTCTGTCCACCTACGATTAGTATTGGAGTGTGTTTTGTGTGATGGGCTGAAAAAAGGCTGCTGTGACGTTGGGCTGACAATGTCGTGTGCCATGCTATTGTCCAAGGGTCTTTTGTGTGTGTTCAAGCTTTGGTCCATTGGACCAAAGTTTGACGTTTTTGGTTTTCGTGTTTCGGTTTTTGTCGTGTTTTTCGATTTTGGCTTGAAATAAAATCGTCTTGTTTTGTATTATTTTGTAATATCGTAAAATTTGATTTTACGAAAATGTGACTCGTGAGGTGAGTTGGCCCGTTTTGAGTGCGTATTTTTGTAGTTGCGGGTTGGTCTTTGTGAGGCCGTTTTTGTGGGCTGCTTTTGTGGGCTTGAATAATCGTGTCGTATTTTAGCTTAAAATAGAACGACAAAATTAATGTTCATTTTACGAAATATGCAAATTCTAAAATGATACGTTAAAAACGACTAAAATGTTTTAGACACTTTGTACCGTTTCGTCTATTTATAAAACATGCATAAAAGTCCATTTTCATCATCGGGTTGCTTTTTGGGGGGTACGGATACGAGTATCTACAATAAGTTAAACAGGTCATTAGTGCGTGCTTGATCCAAATCCTACACGTTAATATTTTTAATTATCTGATCTGACCTGTTTAATCCATTTAAATTATGGAGTAATAAGTTAAAATTTGACTTCCTTATTAACTTGTTTAACCGATTAAACCTACATAACCTACGGAGTATCTAACAACTTAAAGAAATACATCAAATTGAAAACAACATCTAGACACATTTGCACAAAAAAACAATAATGGAGTATACATAGAAAGTCGTGATAGATAACAATTATTTTTGTTCTTATTTCATACGAGTATATAGTTTGTTAATCTTAATTTTTCAGATAAATTATACTCCGTATCATTATACCAAAAAACTACAGAGTAAAACAATAGCATAAAGGCGTTGATAAATCTATATTTTGATCTGGACCCGACATGAAATTTGTGTACACTTGACCAATTGACCCATATATACTAATGGAACCCGAAAAACACCCAATCCGTATCTTATCTAAACTAGTGTTTGAAACCTAATTAAGATAAATAACGAAGTACAGAGTATAAAATACCAGTATTAAAATATGGGTATTATTTTTCGTTTTTACGACGGGGAGCCTAATTTGTTTGACAAAACTATTCAGATACACCGTATACGAACTATTACGAGTGGTTGGAGTATAAGACGAGTAGTAGTTGCTATAATTTTCAGTAATTAAGTATCACGGACTGTACTGTGCTATATATATACTCCGTAGTCCGTATATATATACAGCCAGTTAGTTATGTCATTCGTCTATTAATGGCTTATGAGTCATGATATATACGGTATGTCGGTATACATATTCGTTTGCGGAAATATATTTTATGCGTAACACCTCACTATATTAGGTGACACAAATTTTTGAAAAAGACATATATGATATAAGTATATATATATAATTTTTATTATACGTTAGTTACTATTAAAAGACATATTTGTATAGCATTTGTCAATAATAAAACAGTTTGAATATGATATTTGGTGTGCTATGTGAAATGTGATGTGAAATGTGATTGGGTAACTTATACTTAATTATTGTCGGTACATCAATTTTAGGAGGAATATTAGTGTAGTAGTTGATTTGGCATACAATTTTTAATTTATGGAGCTTTATATGAGTTTGATTTTGCTGATTTATGATGGCAAATATTTTCTTGAATTTATTTATAAATTTTCCTTTAGTTTGACATCATCGCATTGATTATGTATATGGAGACCGTTAAATGTCATGAGAATATGTTAAGGACTAACTGATTAGTTTATTTTGATCTGAGCATGTTTACAAAAGAATTAATTTCATTTATTTACAACAAACTAGCCCTAAAAACAAAATAAATACGGAGTAAATCAATTTAGAGAGAAAAGCCCAGTGTGGAAAAGCACTTTCAGTAAAGCCCTACATAGCATTTCGAAGCTGAGAGTTCTTTCACTTTATAAGTCTAGGAGTTACTCCTCCCATCACCAATTGGTTTTGGGATGGAAACCTCTGCGCTTTATAAAGTTTCTCTCCTTCCATTCGTGAAGATAATGGCCCATCTGGTTTCACAACTAGCTACTTTGTGTTAACTAGCCGGGTTAAAAATAAAATTAAACTCGACTATAAACTCACTGTATTATACTCGTATTTAATAATAAGATAATCATTTGTTGGTAATATTAGTGACATACGGAGTAATTATTTGTATGACAAATTACGTGTATGAGTTAAGCAATAGTCACGGATTGTACTACTATGCTAAATAACCAAGTAGTAGAATCCATCATTACTCTCTTTAATTTAATTGCATAGTGGCCCGTCCATCAATGATGGAATTAATCTAATGATTTGCGTATAATAATTTTCTAAGGGTAAATAACTACGGAGTAATTCCTACCTTATATAATTAGTTTTCTTTTTAAAACTACAGTTTTTTAGAAAAAATAATTTTAAAATTTGAATAATTTTACTAGGACACCGTCTCATAATATGAAATACACAATATTTAATTGAATCATTCCTTATAATTAAATTAATTCTCTCTTCTCCTTTCTTTTTAAAGTTTTGAATAATCTTTCTCACTTCTCATATACATTACTCATTAGCGTTTGTAACAAATTTTCTCATTAACGTAATCTGTTAGATTCATTCATCGGCTTGAGCCATGCCCGTCGAGAGAATGAGCACTTCGTTACTTCATAAGCCGACAAAGGTTTCATCCCAAAATCAATTGATAATAAGAGGAGTAGTCTCTTGGTTTATGATCGATGTTAGCTTGCATTGGTCGATGCGGGACTATAACAGCCTGACACACCACCTTCGTAACACACTCCACCTAATGATGATCGAGATGCACACTTTTGAACCTGTTTTGTCCTCACTTAAGAGCAAACTTGTTACTAATAAAGTGGTGGGTAGAATTCCTTGTAAACATATATTAAATCTCTTATATATCCTTCCCTGAGGCGGGACATCAACCCATAGGGTGTTAAAGGGACTTTACATGTGGAGCTTTTCTTCACACGGCCCCTCACGTGTAAGGTTCTATTTTTGGTCGGTTGAAGGAACGCCGCTCTTTTCAATCCCCCAATTGCAGATTGTCACATGACAACGTCGAAGCCTTTTGAACCCGCCACATACATGTTAATACAATTCTTTTTCAGATTTGTCAATAACATTAATTTGGCCCAAATTTTTTTTTTTATCCAGCCCAAATCACACAACTATGGAATCTAATACCAAATTAAATTCATGTAACGGGTTTGACCCATGCGCCCGTCGAGAGATAAGAGCACTTTATAAGCCGAAGGAGGATCTTACATGTGTAGCTCTTCTTCACATAATCGCATTACAAATGAAAAGTTACATAATTATTTTCCAAAATAAATATTCATCCATTGTCTTATACTATGAGACGACATCGTCATATAATTTCTACTAAAATTATTAACTTTTAAAAGACTTTGTTTAAAATTTGCTTCCGAAAACCATTTGTATTAAAAACATGACCATTCTGTGGACTACTTATTACAAGACTCAAATTACAGATCATCACTCAAGTTTTTAATCTTACAATCACACTTGCACAATTGCACTATGATCCAAAAGTTTGCACATTATGCTCAATTTGCCGACTACTAAAACTATCAAGTTTTGCCGACTACTAAAACCATTTTAACTAGACTCATTTTAACTAATACAATTAATCAATTAATTTTTTTGTCTTATCTATTTCCATAAAGCTTATATAAACCCTACTCAACGCTTCAAATTTTCATCATTAACCAAGGCTAATCTCTACTAGCAATACTAGTAACAACCTTAATAACTAATTAAAAAAATGGCTTCATTCACAAAAACCCTAGTTATGTTCCTAGCCCTAAACCTTGTGTTTGTAACCCTAGTCTCCGCATGTGGAGATTCATGTGGAGGTGGTAGCATCCCAAAACCCCACCCAACACCCTATACCCCAAAACCCCACCCAACACCCTATACCCCAACCCCAAGTGGCGGTTCCGGGGGCGGTACCCCATCTACTGGGAGCTGCCCACCGGACACCTTGAAATTAGGGGTATGCGCAAATGTCCTAAACTTGCTAAAATTGCATATAGGTAACCCTCCAAACGGTGCCCAATGCTGCCCTCTAATTCAGGGACTTATTGATGCAGAGGCAGCAGTGTGCCTCTGCACCAGCATTAAACTCGGGGTTTTGGGACTCAACTTGAATATTCCTGTTGACCTTAGCTTGTTGGTCAACTACTGTGGTTGTACCCTGCCACGTGGCTTCCAGTGCTTTTAAATGATCGTTAGATCACTGACGTGGCACCGACAACAAAATCTATTAAGTCTCTACGAAGTCATCTTGGTGTTGGTTTGATAATAAATCTCAATGAAAATCTGTTGTGGATGTTGCTTTTTATTCAAGTTTTGAGTGTTTCGGCATAATAGTCGTTAACTTCTCGTTTTCCATTTGTCATATATGTGTGCTAAATGTAATTTTGTACTCTTTAAAGTTTGATCTAGTAATGTTATCTTTGTTGAAACTTGCATCACTTAATTTATAGTATCTCATACGAAGTGTTAGTTGCATAAGATAAACAAAATGTGGATTTATTGTTTCAATTTACGAAGCATACGTGTTCATAATATTATACACTTTTTATTGAATTGCCAATATACTCACTTTTATTCACCGTTTTATCCATATACACTACTTTATTAATCTCAACTAATCTACTCGTAGCATAAAAAATTAATTTTAAATTTGAATAGTCTAAAAATCAAAGCTTAATTATTAGAAAAAAAGTTGAGATGCCCATTGAATATACCTTCATTTGGAGTATAAATTTTAATCAAGTTAGATATTATATATCATGTGAAATATGAGTCCGAGTTAAGCAATAATAACGATGACTTACGCCGTTAATTTGATCTAGGTATTTATGTCTTTGTAGATTTTTGATTTTTAAACGTTAAATACTTGTGAAAAATGCACATAAGAAGCCAAGTAAGTCAACCCTTTATTACTTTTTGGTATATATTGTTGGCTAAAAAATTACGGAGTAATTTATTCGTCCTAGTCGTTTATAAATCACTTTTATTATAATCTATCATTATTATTACAATGAATTGGTCCTTTCAACTCACCAAAAAAAAAAATTAGTCCTTCATACCCACCAATTTGACGGTTGTGTCCTCTAATTATTAGAGTTTTTTCAATGTTATCGCAAACAATGAGTATGATTAATGTGGTGTTCCGAATGATTTCGAGTTTGCGGCAGTATCTACGAAATCCGGTAAAATTCGCTCTTCAAAACAATATCAGATCTACAAAGCCCCTCGTGGAAGGCTGCGTCAATAGGCAGGGATATGATAGAGGCGAGTGTACATATGCGGTATATTTTATTACTAAAGATCTTTGTTTTACGGAGAAGAAAATCATTGTATTTTTGTATTTTTATTTCTAATTAATTTTACAATCATTTGTATGCGTAATATGATTTATTATGAATGAAATTAATTTTTCAAAAAAATTATAAAAATTGAAAACCTAATAATTAAACTAATATAGTGGTACAAAACAATCACATCCACCAGTTAGGCAAAATACCTATTCAACAGAAACATAAAATTAGTCAATAAGATGTTGAGCATATATGACAGAATAAAAACTTACATATAAAAGAATCACATATTATTTTAAACAACTTGATCAGTGATCACTATTGTTGTTATATACACTCCAATAACAAAAATACTTCATCTATTTTACAGATATTTCTTTTACTCTTATTTTTCAATTTATACGAGAAAATAATTAAAAAATCAAAATAAACATCACAAATTCTACGGTGAGACCGTTTTACAGTATGAGACAATCAAGGCATAATTACTTTTGAAAAATAATAGCGTTACTTTTCCATATGTAATGCGATTATGTTTGAACATAGTAGATGTAAATTGACAATGGCATATATAGTGTATGAGTGTTCAATGAAAAAATGTTCAAACATGATATTAACATGTGTTAAATAAATCATGTGACTAACATTATGATCGAAGAATATGAGAGGTAGAAAAAATTACAAAATTAGAAGGAAAAAAAAAAATTAAACTAAGTTTAATGATTTTATTGAAATATAATGTGGCTCATACTATAAGGCGGCCTTATAGTAGAATTACTCAATAAACATAGTTGAATTCTTTTACTAATGTAATGTAGCTAGAGGTGGTCATGGTAGCACATCGTGCTCCACGCTAGGCAAGCTTGCAAAATCAAGGCATGAGCCCGGCCCATAGGTTATAAAATAGCCTAAAAGACAAGCCCAACATGCCAAGCATATAAAATTGTTGCTCGGATACGGCGTGTGCTTGAAAGGGCGGCCGAGCCTTAGCTTGGTCGTCGGTCAAGCCTGGTTAAGCAAATTACGTCCCATTGGACGGCTTCATTCGGGCTAACCCGCATAATATGGTCACGACTAAACGTCTTAGCTTAAGCTGCATAATGACCAACTACTTTGATATCATACATGCAATAACAATTAAGCATGTACTCCCTCCGATTCAACAGGTTCCTAACGTTTGACCATTTTTATGAGGGGAATTTTGGTCAAACGTTAAGAACCTATTGAATCGAAGGAAGTATATATCAAAAACATGATGATTCTATCGAGTGCTTATTACAAGACTAAAAGTTAATAATAATACTTGGTTGAAATTAGAGATCATAATAATACACCCAAGGTTTTAATCTTAACATCATACTTACACTATGATCCAAAAGTTTGCACATTTTGCTCGGTTTGACAACTAATAAAATTCTCAAGTTCACACATGGTATGTATTATTATTACAACTAGACTCATTTTAACTGCTACGAGTACTATTTATCAATTAATTGATTAATTGTCCTATTTATTTCCATATAGCCTATAAAAACCCTACTCGTACTCTTCAATTTTTCATCACTAACCAAAGATAATCTCTACTAGTATATATATAACACAAAGAATTAATACTAGTATTCTAGTCATTAAAATGGCATCTTTCACAAAAACCCTAGTTATGTTCTTAGCCCTAAACCTTGTGTTTGTAACCCTAGTCTCAGCCTGTGGAAACTCGTGTGGAGGTGGCACCATTCCAAAACCAACCCCAACACCATACACCCCCACCCCAAGTGGCGGCTCTGGCTCAGGTGGTGGTGGCCCATCCATTGGGAACTGCCCACGAGACACCGTGAAATTAGGAGTGTGCGCAAATGTTCTAACCTTGCTTAAACTAAAGGTAGGTAACCCTCCAACTGGAGACCAATGTTGCCCTCTAGTTCAAGGACTCATTGATGCAGAGGCAGCTGTGTGCCTCTGCACCAACATTAAACTCGGACTCTTGGGGCTTAACTTGAACATCCCTGTTGACCTTAGCTTGCTTGTCAACTATTGTGGCCGTACTCTACCACGTGGCTTCCAGTGCGCTTAAGTGATCTTTAGTTCACCGCCGTGACACTGACAATAAAGTCATAAGTCTTGAAAGATGAAGATCCATTATTCATTATGGTTGATTTTTATTTATTTATTTTTAAATTAAGCAAGTATCGGTTTAAGTTTTTCGTGGCATTGGCTAACTTCTCGTTTCCATTGGTTTAAGCAAGTAATGTTGTCGTCGTAATGTAAGGTTATTCGCTCCTGCTATTCTATCTTTGGGTGAGATTTGTACTTTATATCAATTACTCCGTATATCTTTACGTAATCTTTTCGATCAGTGATTATATAAATCAATAATATTACGGACGCCCGTTTATTCCCACTTTTGTGCACCACCTTACGAATATATTGGAGATGACTCCCGCCTAATTAATGTACATTACCACATGTGATCCCGCATCAGTTATGAAATGAGAGTTGCTCTTGTTTATAAAGTCTAGGGGTTACTCCTCCTATTGCCAATTGGTTTTAGGATGAAACTCCTAGACCTTATAAGCGGACTCTTCCATACTCTCGGGTGTGACCCAGGCCCGTGAAATTTAACATGGTATCATAGCCCATGGTTGTGTGACCTGGGACTCTCGTTAAACTGGGCATTTGTGCTTCTAGAAGAAAAGAAATATTTCCCCCAGTTTGATGTACAATCCCACATCGGTTTACTTTTCTTATCATTAATCGGTTTTATGGATTTAACCTTATGTCAATCCTCTCATAATTTCTGGATGTAATTTTTGCCCATGAAATTTATTAACATAATATCAACATATCTAAGATAAAAACAAAATGATCAATTTTAGTTTTAGTTCAAAATCAACGTAAATCACTGTTATGGGATTCAACAAACTTTGAAAAGTCGCAATAATGTACGTGATATATACTGAACGACCACAAGCTTACTATAGATACTGTACATATTTCTCGGGTTTAACAAAATAGATAGATCGATATTCAAGAGGCTTTGTTTAAAAAATAAAAATTCTATCTTCACAAGAAGCCAAAGCTCGCTAATATTGCGTACAGACAAGATCTGCAACTAAAATATCACAAGCTCACCCCATAAATTTAAATAATGTTTAAATTTTTTTGTAAGAACAAACTTGATTATCCTCACATAAATGCTCTTCGGGCTTAAAATACGGTCGTAACTACAGGTCCTCCTCCTTGATGTGATTAGATTCGAACTCGTAACATTTGGTCACAAGACTGAAGGCTCTATACCATGTCTTAAATCAATTTAATAAAAAGTTTAAGATGATGATTGAAAGGCTCAAGATCGATTTTGCACTCTTGATAAATGTGTAGTCGAATCATACACAATAGGTGGTTACCAGTATACTTATAAATGTGTAGTCGGATCATTTTAAGGCGCGATATTTTAAGCATATATCACTAATATCCGAAAGTTATCAATACAATATTGGACTATCATTATTATGGGTTAGTTTTATAATATAAGACCGTCTTTTACGCTAATTGATATTCAATGTGCGTGTATATATATGCTTCATTTTAATGAGTAAATTCGATATGGGTCTGGTCACATTCGCATAGTTTTAGTTACCAAAGGATTTGGCCCTTGGACCGGAATGTTTATGTTATTCAGAGTTTCAGACCCTAAGGGTGCGTTTGGATTGAGGGAAATGAAGGGGAGAGAAAGTGAGGGATTGAATTTCTATTGTTTGGTTACAAAAAATAGAGGGAGGGAAATGGAGGGGGAGGGATTTGGAAGGATCCATTTTCCCTCCTCCAAGTGTAATTAGAATCCCTTCAAAATAGGCAAGATTTGGAGGGAAAATGGTATCCAAACACCACCATTTCCCCTCCCCTCCCCTTCCTTCCCCTTCCCTTTTTTCCCCTCCCTTCCCTTTCCCTCCTATTTTGCTATCCAAACACACCCTAAATTCTTATTTGGGTTGGAATGTTTAATCGTGATTGTTACAATGGAAAGGAAAACTTTTAACCTCTAGATTAGAGGATATTACAATTACTTTCAAGTTGTGACATTATTAATCGAAAAAAAATCTTACCCCTTTCATTTCAATCAATTCATTGCATTTATGTTTCGGACACTATTTATAAGCGAGAAAAAAAATACCTATACAACTTTTAATATATAACATAAAAGATAATCATATGTAATCTTGTTCAAATTGTCTTAATTACTGCTTTATAAATATCAAATATTTACTCCTATAATTTTAGTACTACTTTTGTCCTAGTCAATAATTATCACTTCGTTTTACACATGCCAATGCACATGCATTATATTTTGTCATATGTTTGTTTTATAATAAAATTCTAAAATTTTTGATATTCTAAAATTTCTGATATTCTTAATCTGACCATGAAAACAAATCAAACAAGATATGACAAGGCTATATTGATGTGCTCATTAAGGAGATTATTATTTATATTCCGAGGTTTCTGAACCGTAAAGCTCATAACTTAGCAGTTAGAGCCAAGAAAGTGTAATGACTTACTATTTTACTCTTGTCAAAAAAAAAAAAAAAAAAAAAAAAAGGAGATTATTGCGAGTATTGGCTGGGATGAAGGCAATAATATGTAACTAAAGATATAAACAAAACAAAATAAAACAAATATGGAGTATTGATGTATGTGTATAAAGTAAATGTAAAGAATTGATTAGATTTTAAAACAATAATTTATGATGAACAACAAATTCATGCGACAATTTCTTGCGCGTGAAACGGTTTTATACAAAATTTCAGAGAGAAAAAGTTTTTTTTTTTTTTTTTTCTAATAGCAAGAGGGTCCTAAACAATGGGCAACAATGGGCTGGACCATTGTTTTATGTACTCCAAAGTACTCGGGGAGGAATATAAACATGCCTTTTTATTCACGGGATAAATTAACATAGATCTGAGAGCCCAATAACTCCAAAATATACACCAAAAATAATCAGATTAATAGCCTACAATTGCAGTCAACTTGGTCCATTTTTCCTATAAAGAAATGATCACATGTCTTCAAAACAAAAATCACATACCAAGCTTTTTTCTTTCGTTCTAAAAATAGTTTTGAGTAGAAAATATTTTAACTTCAATCTTAATTGTTGCCATTTTTAATTTCAACAAGACAACAATTATGTAGATAAAATAAAAAATAATAATTACTTTGTCGGAGTAAATTTTACCAATCTAATATTATCATTTATACTCTTATAATTATGTTTATATGTTCTATTTCGAACTTGTTTTGATAAGGGTATACGAGTAGTAATTATTACTTCGTACTAGTTAGGGAATTTGACTTGAAAATATAAAGGAAAATAGATAGTAATGGTAATAGTGACATGAAAAATATAGAGTTAAGCTAATTACACTCATTCGCAGTCGATCTTCCTTATAATTATTACTCTGTTGTTTTTTCTGGTAGTGACAAACTGATAATTACACTCATTCGCAGTCGATCTTCCTTATATCATGTTATTTTTATTTCTATTTCTCCTTTATTAGGATGATTTTAAATTAATATATAATGTACTCCATACATTTTTAAAATTTCATTAACTATACCTGATAACCTTTGTTTTAAAGAATTTACCAAATAACCATGAAACTTATATATCCACTTGTAGTTATCATTTACAAATACAGATCAAGTGTATATATAATCAACCATAATTCTTAACACTCAAACCTTAAAAATAAAAATAATTGACCTCATATAATAATATATACTACACCACCACATACCACTATAGTCTATAAATACCACCTTTACTAACCCCTATCCCATCACTAATTAAGCACAAATTATCCAACTAATCACATAATTAACACACCATTAATCCAAGATTAATCATTTTTTTTTTTTTTTTTTCAAAAACTATGAAGTCAAACACCTCAATTATCATACCTATTTTTCTAACTATCAACCTTCTTTCATTCACATTTGTTACAAGTTGCAACACTTGTGGAGGTGGTCAAAACATCCCAAACCTCCCAAACCCTAATTACCCTACACCAACATTACCAAACCCTAACCCTACAGGAACTGGCCACTGCCCTAAAAATGCCCTAAAACTTGCCGTGTGCGCCAAGGTACTCAACGGTCCAGTCGATGCTGTGATCGGTACACTCCCCACAGATCATTGTTGTAGTGTCATCGAAGGGTTACTTGACCTAGAAGTAGCCCTTTGTTTTTGCACGGCTATTAAAGCTAATATTCTTGGACTACACCTTGATATTCCCATTGTTCTTAACTTACTACTTAACGTGTGTGGCAAGAAACTCCCTTCTGATTTCATATGTGGCTAGTCGGCTGTTTCAAGTTTAAGACGGATATATATTTGTCGGTCTTCAACAAGAATTAATTTGTGTTTTGATTTGTATGTTTGATGTTTGATTAGTTAGTTGCTTAAGGAACAAGGAATTAAAGTTGTTTAGGGTTTATTTACTCTTTGCATTGGAGCGAATTAATTAGTGATTACTAAATACTTTCTTTTTTAGTTGGTATTAATTGGCTAATTAATTTGTGTTTGTAATGGTAGGGGTTATCTTGTACGTTGTTATAGATAGATTGAGATATTGTTTGCATGTAATTTGCATATGAAATATCATGATTTGTCTTATTTAAGGGTTTTTTTAGACGTTTTAGTTTTCATTTTTTTTTTTTTTTTTTTTTTTTTTGTTAGTATAGTTTA
Source organism: Dianthus caryophyllus (assembly GCA_023091065.1). Classification (NCBI taxonomy): domain Eukaryota; kingdom Viridiplantae; phylum Streptophyta; class Magnoliopsida; order Caryophyllales; family Caryophyllaceae; genus Dianthus; species Dianthus caryophyllus. The sequence continues at coordinate 7,319,257 of CM041525.1, read as the reverse complement.
ATTTCTTTGCAAGTCTTATGCGTCAAAGCTCTTATATGTGACATGTTTTTTTTGTTACGTTTACTTAAAACTAAATGATACTAACCCAAGGACACATATGTGGCCCAACCCAATAGAGAATCACGGTCCCCAACAAATTAAATTTATTTTTAATAGGTTTTATATGAAACATGCATCTTACACTATAAGTTTTACGAATACTATTTAATTAAAAAAAAATTATCTAAATAAGTCACTGATTACCTCTTTGTGTGATGAGTCTCACAATAATATTAGGGATATTTCACACTGCGACTTTGTAGATTACACACTGCATTTCATGTGTGCTTGTTCACATAGTACTCTAAACTTTAATGAATATAATACGCCCATTTTGTGTGTGAAAACTTGACGACGTTAATTTTATGGAAGAAGGCACCAATTATGAGTTTAGTGACATTTAGACCCACATTATTCCTCGATTAAATGCTATTATTTGGACTCTAATCAACAAAATATATACTAATTAATCAACACATAATAAAGATTTAATTGGGAATAATGTGGCTTTAATTGTACTCTAAACTCATAATTGGTGCATTCTTCTTTAAACTTAACGTCCAAGTTTTCCGTCACAAAAAGGGCATATTGGTGTACATATTTACAAGTTTAGTGCACTATGTGAACAAACCTCACACATGGCACTACAGTAATCCGCCAAAGCTGAGGCATCGTGAAATATCCCATAATATTATTGTGAAACTGTTTCATCCAAAATTTTGTATTTTTTACTTTTTATTTTTATTTTTATCATGTTGTCATTCTCATAAAAGACCTTTTATACGGAGTAATACTTTTTTGTTCAATTTGACACATGCACTACATTTAGGAAAATTCTAATAATTTATTTAAATGCAATAAATAAAAACAATAGATATTTTATACAGTTTGGATTTAAGATATGTATTTTTTCTAGTTAATAAATTGGTTAATTGCATAGTTATTTCGCGATTTTTGGTATAAAACCCTCTTAATTACGTAACTTATACTATATTGTAACCATTCACGATCGTAATTACTGTAACTATTTTCATAATATTTGTATCGCGTACATTAGAGCCGACAAACAATGACACGGCCTGAAAATACGACATGAACTCAACACAAAATTAATGGGTTTGGTTAATGCTTGGTGACCCATTTACGTAAATTTTACCAACACTTAACACGACGCGAAACTTAAATGGGTTGGGTTTGGGATAGGCACTTTAAACACAAACCCGACATGGCCCATTTAATAAACTAAATAGTCATTATTTTAATAAAATATAATTTAAACTTTTTAAAAATGGACAAAATTAAATACGAAAACACTATTACCTAACCCGACACGAAGTAAATGGCTTTAGGTTGAGGCATGATGACCCATTTATGTAAGTGGGTCAACACGAACACGACACGAAATTTAATTAGGTCGGGTTTAGGTTGAAGGATTCATGACACGATTACAAGTGTATTTAAGACGATACCTATTACCTAATTGCTTGTCAGTGCTCAGATCAATGATTTACTAAATAATCATAGCACATTATAATTTCATAATTTTAATAATCAATATTAATCATAGTTTTAATCAAAATCGTAATTTAAACGTTTAAATGATTGTTAAAGAGAATCGCGGTCATTTAAATTAGTCATTTAAACGTTTAAATAACCCAACCGAATAGAGATATGAAACATTTAAAATGACTATTTTAGACAATCACGGTCGTAAACAATCTAAACTTTAAAAGACTATTTGGTTGAAAATGGCAGTATCATATGATATGTCATTAATCACTAGTAAAAGAAGAGAAACATAGTAAAGGATAAGAGTTTAGTACTTGAATTGCAAACAGTTCAAGTCCACTATAAAAGTAAGCTCGTGGTTAGTGAAGTTCGAAATAATGTCAGCTTATTATTTGAACGACGAATACACGTTGGTAGAAAAAGTGTGTGTGGCTACACATCACAAGAATATTCACGTGGAATCTTTACTTATCACCCATTTTTTTTTATACCCAATAATATATGGAGTATATATCATAGTAGTGGCCTTTTGTGCGAGTTTGCTGGTCCGGTTGGGCCCAGTCTCTTTAATGGGTCGTATTTGCTCATCCTGGCATGGTCTGCCAAGAGTTCAGCCCGACCTGCTGAAGCAACGGGTTGTGCCCGAGTCTCGGTTTTAAGCCAATTTACAACGAAAGAGGGACAGATCGGGGAGGACTAATTCCGGGTCTTACATACCAGGCTCGGCCCATAATGTGCCAGCCCGGCTCAGCCTTGCTCGTAACTAGGTCCATACATAAAATATAGTGGTCGATCGCTTAGTCGCTTAGTCATGATAATCATTAAGAAGGAAAAGAAATTATAGAAGTAAATTGTTAACTGAAGATATTATGGGTAATTTAGAAGATAATTAAATCTTCTATTATACTAAAAGGCAGTTTTTGCTTACATCATCTTTGCCACATGTCAAAATCTCATGTATTTTTTTCCCGCCAATTGCAATTGCTGACATCATAAATAGCTAATAAAATAAAAATAAAAAATAACACAAAATATCTCTACAATCTTGCATCTTAATAAAGTTAGAATCAAATATGTAAAATATATAGAAGAACTATATTTATGTTTACATAATATTATTAGTCAAGTAAAAAAACCTTACATAAATGATAATAATCTAAAAAATAATCTTACATAATGCCAAAAAATTATACTGATGTTAACAAAATTATGTTACAATTATTAGTCAAATAAAAAAAAAACTTACATAAATAAAAATCATTTAGAAAATAATCATACGGAATATTGAAAATAATATTTATTAGACTATTTTTATTTTTCCATTTTTATATATCCAAAAGAACGTCATTAGATTATTTTTTTTCAATTTATTACTATGTTTTTATTAACTAAGTTATTTTAAACTAAAACCAAAGGAACGTTTTAGATTTATTTTTAATTCAAATGGAAAAGTTACTCCGTATTAGGAACGATTTAGATCTATTTAAGTAAACAATCAGTAAGTTTCAAAAAAAAAAAAAAAAAGTGAAGAATAGGTGAGTTAATAATATTATGCAAATCATCACGCTATAATTTTACAACTTATTTAAGTAAAGTTATTTATGTTAAGAATATGATGCAAATCTTCTATAAACAATATTCTTAGTTAAGTTCTTTCTTACTCCGTATAACACAACATTGAGAAATATTTATAATAGGATCAAACTTTGTTTTTAAGCATAAAACAATTAAAAACATACATTATGATCATAATAAATATAATTAACTTATTAACTAATGATCTCAAAATATTTATTACCTCTAAAAAACAACAATTAGATTTTTTTTTATTACTAAGAAAATGTTTATTAAAAATATTTGCTAAATAAACCGCGCATTTATGCGCGGGAGCTAAACTAGTTATCTAACTAAAATTCACAATTTTTTCATGGATAGTTAAATGACCTTTAATTATATCACGACTTCTATGTCATAAGATAAAAAATACTCAAAATGAGATACGGAGTATTTATTGTTGAGCTTGGTTCCCATGTGTGTTAAGAGAAAAAGAAAGTCTCACATCAGCGGATTAATAGTGAGGTGACATGTTTATAAGTAAGTGGGCTACTCCTCCTATTGTCAATTGGTTTTAGGATGAAACCTCACTTGTTTGTGGGTTTGGCCATCTCACTTGTTCTGTAAGCCCGCTGCAGAGGACTCAACATTTATTTATGTGAATAAAAAATATTAATATATGGTCAATGGAGCCGAGAAACGATAATATATCGTACAATTACTTAACTATATATATATATATATATATATATATATATATATATATATATATATATATATATATATATATATATATATATATGTATACAGTGAGGACCCGGTGAGACCACCCCTTAAAATAAGACCGTCCCGCAAATCTGGACCGTTGGATTAGAGTAGATCTAAAGGCGTTGATGAAGCCACGTCATTAATGAACCCTCTCTCCTCTCTTCTGAATTCGTTCCCTTCTTTCCTCCCTTCATTCTAACACAATCACTTTCTCTCTCCTCATTCTTTCACTCTGAAACCTCACAAAAACAACAACAACAAAAACCTACAAAAACCACGAAATTGAACTTGCAACAAGATTCAATCAACGTCATTCTTGATTTTCAACAAAATGAATAGGTAAAATTCAACTTAATAACACAGTTTAAGAAGTTTTTAGTAACGATTTTGGTCTTTTTTTTTAATGATTTTGTAATTTTTATAATTAATATTTGATTTTTAGATGTTGTAGCTTCAAATTTTCTGAATTATGTGTCAATCATATAGCTTTTATGATGGAGTCATGTGTGAAAGTTTGTATTTGATATTTTAATTGCAAAAATTAGGGTTTTAAATTATAAGGTATATTGCTATTATAACTTTTGAATATATGTAATCTTGAATGATATTTGAATAATATTGTGTCAACTTTTAGGAATCAAAATAACTGACAGATTTAATCTTCATCAATCAATTGTATTTCAATGTTTGTACCTGTTAGTTTTCATGGTTTCATTTTTTCTTTGTATTTTGACGTGGTATATGAATAAAGACGTAATTCGATGTTATTATAACATGAATTGTTAGTTATTATAACGCAAATTGGCTCTTGATATAACACATGTGGTTGCTGTAAAATACTTATAGTTGTTATTATAACACATTTTTTTGTTATTGTAACAGGTGTTTTCTGTTATAGTAATATTGTTTGATTACTGGAACAAATATGAGTGGTTGTTGTAACATATTTTTGTTACTATACAACTTTAATACATTATTCAGTTTTATTATAGTACATTTTTGTTTAGGTTATTGTTACAGAAGTTGCTATTACAATTAACATGTAAATGTTTACGTATGGAATATTTTGAGTATTTAGATTTACTAAAAACTACTCGTATAAGCCAATTAGCTCAAATGGCAGAGCATTGTGCAATGCACAAGATGTGGGTTCGATTCCCATATTGGCTAATTGTCATCAATATTACTTTGAGGACAAACCATTATTATTACAGTTATGACCAACTAATGCAATTCTTGATTTTTAAGGCTATAAACTTAAGTTTGCACAACACACTTTAATTAACTAGGCTATATGGGATTCGAACCCATACCTTTGTGCAAAATTTGCACATTGCTCTTCCATATTTGAGCTAATAGCCTTTAATATATAACTAATGTTACAATAAAAAAATAATTAATGTCACAAATGATGAAGAATCAGGAGAAGCGTAATGAAAGTGCATCAGATATACTGAATTTTCTAGTGGTGAATTCAAATGTCAGAGATCGCACATCGAAGGTATCTGGGCGTGCATAATGTACTGAAATGGCTGCCGCATTGATGTTGCTTGACATAAACGACTTAAGAAGTGAGCTTTTGTCGAATATGAAGCAATTCAAGTTGAAGAAGACGACTATTTGGCCATATGTCGAAACAAAACGACAAGTGTTGAGAAAACAACAAGTTGCTGCTGAGGATAAGAAAACACAAATACCTACTGAGACAATACAAACCCTTGTAACTTTAACTCGCTTGCTTAGAACCTAATTAGACATTGCATACTCTTGTAATTTTAACTCACCTTGTGAAATCCATCAACTGTAATGACCCCATCAACAAACGCAAATTTGATATGAGTCGGACATCCAAACCTCGTAACTTTAACTCGGCTGAGTCTCACTTTTTTCAACTCCACACAAGAATTGTTGTCTTTAATCAAATTAGAAACACTAGGAACACAAATTCTGAGAGGATTACACACAACAAGCTTAGCTTTCAAAACACGACCTCTACCAGTTTTGGAAGTGAGCAATCTAGGAGTAAAACCACATGCAAAAGCATATACTTTGTAAATGTAATCCTCTTTTCCGATCCAATGAAGAAAATACCTTACCAATAGCACGCGTAAAATCACTCTCTACTCTCCTAACTTATTCATCACTGCCACTAGGTGTATGAGACAAAACGAGTGAGTAATAACCTGGTAGAGTAGCAAGTGATTGTATTATTGGTGTAAGATGGACATGAAATCCAGAATTAGAGAGCCTGAAACACAATAAGTAATAATCAAATTATGGTTACAACAATATCGTACATTGTTATTGTAACATCATACGATAATGAAAAGTAGTCATATCTGAAATATGAATTACAATAACAGCACAAAACGTTATTATAACAACAAAATACAACAACATAAAGCTGTTACCATAATAGAAACATCATACAATGGAGAAAGCAAACAGTTGTTGATTTTGTATTACAATAACAGAATATTACGTTATTATAACAACAAAAATAACATAATAACAAATTCGATCTATTATTTAAAAAACTCATTAGCCACACAATAACTCAACTATAGACTAATCAAATAATTTAAACATAATAAGCAGCGCATATGTTAATTATAAACACACATTGAAGGAAGCTAAAAAGAACAAATATGATGAATTGAACAAAAAAAAGATGCGTTCGCTAAAAAAACAAGTAAAACTTCACAAAAAAAATAACAATTATAAATTGATTTAATTGGAGAATAAAAACAATGACAAAAATTTACCAGAAATTATGTCGTCGTTGTTAGGTTGTAAATCGATCATAATTCAACATTGATACGAACCTACAATAATCAAGGAACAATGAATTTGATCAATTAATTAGTAACGGAACACAATTAAAGTAAAATTTAATTAAAATTGAGTAAAATTAAAATACTATAAGAGAAATACCTAAACTGTAAAATTAAAGTTGATCGAGTATGTAGAATTCAATAAAATATGTTGAATACTTGCAAAAAATTGAAAGTGAAAAATCAAGAGCAAAATTTAATCGTGATTTTTAGTGAGAAATTTAGATTGAGAGATTTTGCTTTTCTTTGGTGGATTAATACCAGAAAATTTTAAAGAGAGAGAAGGAGTAGAGAGAGAAAATCAATTTGAATAATGAGGGCAAAGAATTGTGTGGGCAAGTTTTATACGTGGAATATAGGTATCTTATCTTAACTCAAGGAAATCAATCTAGGCCGTCCATTTGTTTTGATCCAATGGTTCTAGTTCGTAGGACGGTCTTATTTTTAGGGGGTGGTCTCACCGGATCCTATTTCTATATATATATATATATATATAGAGTCAAGTTCAATTAAGTTGGTTAAATATTTTAAGTTCGTAAGTTTCAATCTTAGCCTTTGGATTAACAATATCAATGGCTGAGATTAAATCTCACGAAAAAGTGCAGTCGGTCCCAGACTCATTCAAACCGTAGTGTTTTTGACTTTTCCGACAACAGCTTAATGCTTTTATACATAATAGCTTCATTCAGACAAGATAACAGCTTTCAAGTTTTTCCGATCAAATGCATCTAAACTTAGCAAATATAGTGAAACTTAATTGAACTTGTTTCTATATATATATATATATATATATATATAGGAATTGAATCAGGTGAGACCACTCCCTTTAAATGAGACCACCCCTTAAAATGAGACCACTCTGTTATAATAACATAATATCTTATTATCAGAATAATGTATCTTCTTTATTGTTTTTTGTAAAAAAATAAAAAAAAAATTAAAAAAAAAAAAAATATTAGCTCAATGTTGAAACTATGTTATAATAACAAATATTCATTTATGTTATAATAACATTACTTTAGATGCTACATTATAATAAACATAGTGTTATTATAACACATGACAGATCTAAGTAGTTGATTTTTAGATCTAATGGTCCAGATTATGGACGGTCTTATTTTAAGGGTGAGTCTCACGGATCCTCATCGATATATATATATATATATATATATATATATATATATATATATATATATATATATATATATATATACACTACAAAAACAATTGCTTTCTGAATTTAATGGACGGTTACAAACCTCCGTCAGGAAAAGCTGATTCATGACGATTTAATTATTTGCGATTTAAATTGCGACGGCTAACAAATTCCGTCGCAAATTCGTCGCAACATGGACCACCAAGAATCGAGCCAAAAATCATTTGCGCCAAAAAAGTTGCGTGAATTTGCTGACGGACTTTTAGTTTTGCGACGGACGATTTATGACGGATATTAAATTATATGCGCCAATAATTGGAGCCAAAATTTATTTTGGCGCCAAAAGCATCATGATTTGAATTCATGATTGATATGGATGTTTATGACGGAATTTTTGCGATTTTGACGGATCGATATTCCGTCAGAATACCAAAGATGCCAACGAATATTCCTGCATCTCTGAATTTATCAGAGTTTGCGACGGATTTTAATTCCGCAAAAAGTCCGTCATGAAAATTAAAAAAATAAACCTCCCGCTTAAATCATTTCGTCGTGTTTGGTTAAAAAAATAAAAAAACAGGCGATTTCGACGACGAAGACGACGACGAAGAAGGCCCCACCACACGCCGCCACCACCCCACGCCACCACCACGCCACCCCACCAGGCCTCCCACCACCCCGCCGCCGCTTCTCCGCCGCTTTCTCCTCGCCACCGCTTTCACCTCGCCGCCTCACCTTGCCGCCGCCCCACTCTCCCGCCGCCGCACCTTGCCGCCGCCCCACTCTCCCGCCGCCTTACTCCGTCGTGAATAGTGTATGTTTTTTTAATTTAATTTGATTTAAGTTTGTTTGTTTTAATTTTGTTGATTTTATTAGTTTAGTTTGATTATTGTATGTTTAGATTGTTTTAGTTTGATTAGTTTGTTTAGTTTGATTGTTTTAATTATTTTGATTTGTTTGTTTTAATTAGTTTAGTTTGATTTAAGTTGATTGTTTTAGTTTGATTTAGGTTGATTTTTGTTTGATTGTTTTAGTAGTTTTAGTTTGATTTATTAGTTTTGTTTGATTGTGTTAGTTTGATTAGTTTAGTTTATTTGTTGATTTGTTGATTTGATTAGTTTAGTTTGATTAGATTAGTTTAGTTTAATTTAAGTTTATTAAATGTTATTTAGTTTGATTGGATTAGTTTAGTTTAATTTAAGTTTATTAAATGTTATTTAGTTTGATTATATTCATATAGTTTAGGTAATTTGATTATGTGTTAATGCTAAATTAGAGAATTGTAGAGCCATTTTTAAGTTGAATTAGTGCTAAATTAGAGAACTGTAGAGCCATTGTTAGGTTATTTTAGAGAATTGTAGAGAGCCACCGATAGGTTCATTTGTGGTGATTTTAGAGCCATTGATAGCATATATACTTATTAATGTGTTGGGTATAATATGACATAATGTGATTGTGTATTTTTGTTAAAGTTATGTATTTTATAAAAATGTTTTAAATCCAAATTTTATGCGTTGATCGTAGTATACCCATTCGAGAATTATTCATTAGGAGTAATTCTCGAATAGTCCCCATTTTGATCGTCTTTGAATGATCAATATCACTTAGGTGACAAGTAGTTACATTTGTTTATGTGATAGTAAAAATTTCGTGGCAATTTTTAGCGGATGTTCTCCTGGATACATATATTTTGAGGAAACTCGAATTATTTGTGTATTTGGAGAAGCGATCTGATTCTTCATTAAATTTTTACCATTACATAAATAAATGTAACTATTTGTTAGTGATATTGGTCATTCAAACATGGGTTTTTGTTGGAGAGATAAGAAGATACCTATGACTTCTCGTTCATTCAAAACAAATTATTTCAAAGTTTTGAAATTCAATTATAAATTTAAAACAAGTGTATTTTTGTAGACGGATTGACAAGGAAGAGAATTGAACGTAGTTGGATGTACGACCGTTTGGATGATAATAAACGAGTGAAAGTGGGATTTGCACATGGTGTTGTCGAATTCCTCGAACATGCTAAACTTTTGCCGTAGTTCATCCGTGAATGGCGAAAAGATTAAGTGTCCATGTGTTAATTGTGGGCAACGCTAGACTTTTCAATGAGTTCGATGTCAAAAGCCACTTGATTAAAAAGGATTTATGAGTAATTATTTTAGTTGGTTTTGTCACGGAGAGGATTTTCCGTAGATGATAGACCTATGCGCATTTGGTGGTTGATATAATCCTTATCGGAAATGATAAATGACGCTTTACGAGATGAGGTGGATACCATTAGAGAAGAAGCCTTGAATGCTGATGAAGTAAACGAAGCACCACACCCTCAAGTAAAAGCTTTCTTTGATATGTTAAACAAGGCTGATGAGCCTTTGTTTGAAAGAAGTCCCATGTCCGTGTTGGAAGCTGCTTCTAGAATAATTACGTTGAAGTGTGACCACAATCTGTCTCATAGGGTTGTCGACTCGGTTAGTACTCTGCTTGGAGACGCTTTCCCAAAGAATAACAAAATGACCAAAGATTTTTATAGTGCTAAAAAATTGTTAAAAGGTCTTCAATTACCCCACGAAAAAATAGATGCATGTGATGACGGGTGTATGTTGTTTTGGGAAGAAGACGAGAATTTAGATGCATGCCGAAAATGTGGTCTTCAAAGATATAAACCAAACTCAGATGAACGGGGAAAACGTGTGGCAAAACAATCACTCCTCTACTTTCCACTTGGCCCTCGTCTTCAAAGGTTGTATGCTACTAAACATATAGCCGAACAAATGAGATGGCATGCAGAGAATTCTCGAGTAGGTGGTACTATGGCTCATCCGGCTGACGGTGAGGCTTGGAAACATTTTGATTCGACATACCCTGACTTTGCAAGTGAGAGTAGAAATGTTCGATTAGGGCTTTGTACGGATGGATTTGCACTTCTCTCGATTCGATGAACCGTATTCGACTTGGCCTCAGAATGTTAACGCCATACAATCTTCCTCCTTCACTTTGTCTAAAAAGACAATTCATTTTTCTTTCTTTAATTGTCCACGGTCCAAACAATCCAAAGAAAAATTTAGATGTATACCTCCAAATTGGTGAAAGAATTAAAAGAGTTGTGGAAATCGAGTATTCACCTACGATGTGTCAAGGAAACAAAATTTTCAACTTAGAGTCGCACTATTATGGACAATTAACGACTTTCCCGCCTATGGCATGTCAGTCTGGTTGGTCAACTCAGGGAGGAAAGGCGTGTCCTTATTGTGGTGATAAAAATAAGCTTCGGCTTAAGCATAGTGGGAAGTGGAGTTGGTTCGATTGTCATAGAAAGTTTTTGAAAGCCGACCACCCAGATCGTAAGGATAAGAGTTTTTGAAGAAAAACCCGTGGAACTTGATGCGCGACCACAATTGTTGTCCTGGGACGAAGTCCGGAAAATTGTGGAACCTCTACCCACCGTGTGATTGATGCAAGTGAAGCTCAATCAAGGCTTTGAAAGCTAAAAAGTTGGGATGGTGGAAACGGAGTATATTGTGGGACCTTCCTTATTGGAAAACGTTGTTAATTCGTCATAACTTAGATGTCATGCACATTGAGAAGAACTTCTTGAGCGCACAATTAACACAATTATGGACGACAAGAGCAAGACGTGTTATGGTCCTAAAGCAAAGGCGATTTGACGATTCATTGTCGAAAGCGCTCCGATCCTAAGTGTGTCCTAGATAAGCAATGAGAAAGGTTCTTTGCGAGTGGCTTATGAAGTTAAAGTTTCCAGACGGGTATGCATCGGATCTAAGTAGATGTGTTGACAATAAAAACTTCACCCTCCGTGGCATGAAAAGTCATGACTGGCCACGCGTGTTTATGGAGCGGTTGTCACGGTTGCTCGAAAGAATTAATTCCAAAGAACGAATGGAAAGCTTTAACGGAGATAAGTCAATTTTTCCGCGACTTGTGTGCCACTACAGTTTCAATTTCCGATGTACATCGGCTTGAGGATAATATACCGGAAATATTATGCAAGTTGGAAAAAATCTTCCCACCTTCGCTTCAACTCGATGGAACATATCCCGCCATTTGCCTTACGAGCTTAGAGTGGGCGGTCCAGTCCAATATCGATGGATGTATCCATTTGAAAGGTTTCTTAATCACTTGAAACGAAAAATTGGGAATAAGGCACATGTTGAAGGATCCATAGGCAATGCGTATTTGTTGGAAGAAATTTCAAATTTCTGTTCCGTTTATTATAAAGAGCATGTGGACACCAAGGTGCGAGATCTTGACATTGGATCCAGCCGACGTTCCGATGTTGACGACCAACTACCAGAGATGTTTACTGACCATGGTGGAAGAACGACTGGAAAGTGTCGCACTCGATTTCTGGATGACAAAGAATACAATTGTGCACACAAATACGTGTTGTCTAATTGTGAGATCCTTAAGCCTTATGAACTGTAAGTTTATAATACACGTGAATAACTCTTTATAATTAACTTTTTTTTTTTCAAATTAACAAACAATAAGTAATGTTATTATGTAGGATGTTTGAGAGTTTTATTCTTCTACAACACTCGAACTCCGTTGGCAGATGTGTGGAGTAAGTTCAGTAACGAATATCCTATGTGGTTCAAGCAACAAGTAAGTACTATATACAGTGACATAATAGTTATTAATATTTTACTCATAAAGTGTATAAAATTGTGTAACAAATAATAAAGCGTAATCAATTCTTCATTAGGAGCCGTTTTTGAAAGACGATCTACAGAAAGCGTTAGCACTTGGACCGTCAAGGGAAGTCGACACTTGGAAGCGATACTCAATCAATGGGTACAACTTCAGAACGTTCAATGGTCGCACCGACATAGAGAAAAGTACAATAGACAATGGAGTAGGTGTAACCTCTGTTGATGGTGCTGACTATTATGGAAGTCTTGAAGAGGTGATTGAGTTGAAATATGTTGGGTCAAAGCGACTCTACAAGACTGCTTTGTTCAAATGTGATTGGCTTGACAACTCAAAGCGTGGTATGAATATACACAAGGAGTACAAAATCGCTGAAGTTCATCGTGGTAGAAAATACCCAACGACGATCCTTTTGTGTTATCATATCAAGTTGAGCAAGTGTGTTATGCACCATATCCAAGTCTTAAGAGAGACAAAGACCAAGTGGAGAGTTGTTTTCAAAACGAAAGCGAAGTTGATCGCTGATGCCTCCGCTGCGAGGATAATGCTTATCGTGAGGCCGTTATTCTGCATCCACCGAGTTATCGGCCCTAATGTCGATGATGAAGATGATGGCGATGAGTATTCTATCGGTCATAATCAGGATGATGAGAACGAGACCGACATGCCCGAGAACGAATGACATGACCGAATTTATTGCGGCGAAGATGAGCCCATTGAGGAAGACTTCGGCGGAAGATGAGCGGTGACGAGTTTGAAGATGACACGGATGAGGATGAAGAAGAAGAAGTTGGGAACTGTTTCCTGATGACGATGATAGTGAAGCTAATAGTTCAGATGAGAGTGATTAGTTTAGATTTAGACGCTTTAACGTGTGTTGATTATGTAATTTTACAATTTGCAATCAATTTAATATATTTTATTTTTTTGAGAAGACATTTCTAATATATACATAAGTTTATATATATATACATGTGTTAATGTTTGCATGTGTAGTATGGTGAATACAAGATACCAGGGAAGCGGAAGCGGTGCACCTCCAAATAATCCGGATGATGAGAACCGGCAGTTGACTGAAGAGGAGATAGGCGAGCTTATGGTGAATGAACGGAGGTTTCTGGCCGCATTAGATCCTAACGGCATATGGTAAGTCGCTTAATGCTTAATTGTAAATTAATTTGTTTAATACTTAATTGTATATTTTAATTAATTACTTTAATATAATATTGTTACATATACTACTAATGATTTCCGTATATTATATATGTTGATGCAGGTTTAAAGACGGCCCCGTGAAGACTAAAGTTCGCAGTCGTTATTTCTACGATGACCTAATTGCTCCGAATATTTCTTGGCTCAGAGGAGCAGAAAGAGAGGTGGTGGAACTCTTTCAGGGTAATAATATTTAATTTAGACTTATTTAATTTAATTTTAAAACTTTTTAAATTATATCCCTCGTATTGTTGATTCAATTTTTTTATGAAAATATGAACGTAGCATAACTACCAGTACAAGCAAAAACACGAAGCCGAAATAAAGAAGAAGTTCTTTGACGCGGTGAAGAAAAGGCTTCCCGACTGGGTCCACCAAAAGGGTATGAAAAACTCATATACGTATTATTAGATACATTATTTTTTCGCCTCATCTATGATGCCGTAAAGTTTGTTAATTATAAATCGCAGATCGAATTAAAGGTAAATCGTGGATCGAGGACAATGACATCCTTTTGGAGGGATATCTAAAGTGGAAGGCTGACGGGGTAATTATGAAACTTACAACTTTAATTAATTTATCGCTAAATATTATACGTATATACATACGTCTACTAATGTATCGTTAAATATGTTATTGATTTAGAAAACGAAGAAAAAGTCAGAGATCCAGTCGAAAAACCGTTGCGCACAGGGGGAGGGTGGAAAAGTTGCGGGGACACACACAATGGGTCGACAGGATATGATGCAATATGTCGATAGAGCGGTTCGTATTATTAACTTTAATTATTTATGTATATATATATATATATATATATATATATATATATATATATATATATATATGTTTATTTTGAACGTGTGCCTGTATTTTTATTTAATAAGTAACCGTTAATTAATTTCTTTATATGTACAGTATGTGAAGCTAAGACACCCATGTATGCGTCTCAGCTCGTCTGCGTAAGTCAAAGACCTCAAGAAAGTGGCGGTTTCATAAGTCGCAAAGTGAAGAGTATATTTGTCAGACTGCATTTATACTTAACTAATAATTTTTTGATTATATTGTTATTTACAATCTAGTTAAATTAACGAGTTTTATATTTTATATTTTATTATTAGGACCGCCGGGCCACGAGTGGAAGGAGGTGCGTAATACCCACCGACACTCCGCCGACAAAGAACCGATCAGACACGAGGTTGTCGGACGACACGACAAGAAGTGACGCGTGTCACGTGACAAAGTTCTCCGCGACTTCCACTGCTTTTCTGACGAGCCCGCTCTATCGCCACTCTTCTTTGGGAGCAATCGGCGTATGCTCCCGACCATCGACCACTTACAGTCGAGAATCAATCATTGACTCAGAGGATGGCGGCAATTGAGCAGTACATCGAGTCTCAACGCCTAAATACGCAGCCTCCTCCGACTTGCAACCAAGGGGATGACTTCTTCAGGCGCGGACCCTTTGGCGGTGACGGCGCTGGTGGAAGTGGCGGGGCAGCTGATTTAGGGATGTGCTGATTAGGTTTATTGTTAAATTTTGAAAACTGAAACGGTTTAACTTATTAGACTTTGTACTTTGGGTGTCTTTAACGGTGGTATTATGTTAATATATATGTTAATATATGGGTGTTGTGTGTTGGTTGTTGGCTGTGTTGGCTGATTGGGTGTATTGAACACCGTAAATGAATTGTAAATCACGAGGTTTAGTGGGGAACAAAAATAAATTTGCTACGGCAAAATGCGCAGCTTTGCGATTTTAATTATTACGATTTGCGGCGAAATCCGTCGAAAAATACCTCATTGCTTTATGACGGATTACTTCGTCGCATAACTTTGACGGAATTATCCGTCGCAAAAAATAATTGCGACGGAAATCCACGATTTTTGCGACCGATTCCGCCTTCCTAGCCAACGACGGATTAAACCTATTGCGACGGATAATTCCGTCAAAAAATGTTCATGACGGAATATTCCGTCGCAGAGTATTATTTGCGACGAAAAACCGACGCTTTCGGCTCGTCAGAAATCTGGCCGCAAAGGGATATTTGCGACGGATTTAGGCTATTTGCGACGGAATATGTCCGTCGCAAAACAGCTGTTATTTTGTAGTGATATATATAGGGATAAGATCTTTTAAGCCCAACTTATTAGAGAAAGTCATTGAGTCCTGAATCCGCTTTGAGATTTTAACACAAAAAATTGAGATTTTAACACAAAAATTTGAATCGCAAAATTCCATAATATTTGAGATTTTAACATTCGTTAAAATCTCAAATATTCTGGAATTTTGCAGTTCTAAATTTTTGTGTTAAAATCTCAAATTTTTGTGTTAAAATCTCAAAACGGATGTCTGGACTCAATGACTTTCCCAAAACTTAGGGCTTGAAAGATCTTATCTTCTCTCTCTCTATATATATATATATATATATATATATATAGAAAAGAGATCAGGTAAGTTCTATTGTTTTTGCTAAGTCCGTAAGTTCTAATCCTGACCCTTAGATCAAAACAAATCAAAGGCCAAGATTAAATTAGATGAATGGCTGAGATTAAAAGGGAAAACCCTACCCCCTCAAACCCATTTTCACCCTCTCTCTAAACTTCTCCCTCTCTCTCTAAATTTATTCTCTCTCTCTCTCAAACCCTAAACTCTTTTCAATAATCCCACCACCACCACACCACGCACCAACCACCACCACGCACCAACCACCACCACCACTCCACACACCACCACCGCACCACGCACGCACCACCAACCACCACCACCACTCCACCGCACCACGCACGCACCACCAACCACCACCACCACTCCACGCACCACCAACCACGCACCAACCACCACCACCGCACCACGCACGCACGCACCACCAACCACCACCACCACTCCACGCACCACCAACCACCACCACCACTCCACCCACCGCCACCACCACCACCAACGTCTTCCTCCCGCCGCCACTACCACCAAATTGAATATTAAGGTATGAAAAACTCAGATCTAAAACTTATTTTTATAAAATCTAACTCGAAATCTTTTAATTTAATTATTTGTGTGGTTATTTTATTTAGATCTGACATTTTCTTTTCAAATATGATTTTTTTCAGATTTAATCAGAACGGTGGGTGATGACGATGACAATGGTGGTGGTGGTGGTGTGTGGCTGGAGTAGGACAAGGTGGTGGATCGATCTGGTAGATGGGTGGGTGGGACATCTAACGTTGTTTTTGGTGGATCGAACGGTATTACGCTTTCACTCGTAATGAACAAGAGTTTCACTCGTAAAGAACGAGAGTTTCACTGCGTACTATACAACAATATAACTGTATTATACAAAGATTGCTTGTAAAACACTTAAAATTATATTAGTTCAAATTTTGTATACAATTACAATTTTAAAATACTATAGTTACATTCGTAAAACATAAAGTTACATTCGTAAAAGTCGTAAATTACATAAATTCAATTTATTTTTCAAATAACACATTTTATTTATTAAAAACCACATTTTAATCTAAAGTTTCAAAATAAATTATTAAAAGTTACAATTGTAAAACGCTAAAGTTACATTCGCAAAAGTCCGAAATTTGAAAAAATTTATCTTCGAATAACATAAATTCAAATTTATTTATTAAAAATTACATTTTTGTATGAAAATTACAGTTTCATTTACAAGTACTCCCTCTGTCTCAGTCATTTGTTTACAGTTCGACTTTTTTCCCCTCACAAAAAAGTCAAACTGTAAACAACTCACTGAAACGGAGGGAGTATTACAGTTACAGTTTCATTTACAAGTATTACAGTTACGGACTTACGGACTTACCAATATTTGCGAACTTACTTGAACCTGACTCTATATATATATATATATATATATATTTAGAAATAGGATCTCATGAGTCCACCCTTTCTTTTTGAGTCCATGAGTCTTAATCTCAACCATTAGATTAAGATGATCCAATGACTAAGATTAAATCAATTAATTAAGGTTATTTTAGTCATTCAACAATGTAACATATATAACCTAAAAACAAAGTAGTCATTCATTCTCGTCATTCACTTTCTCTCTCTATACTCACCATCTTTTTCTCTCTCTTCCGCACGTTTGTCCATTGAATTTCGCTCAACTATCATACATGACTCAATTTCATCTGCTGAATTCGTCTCTTGATTTCATCTACTGATTTTATCTATTAATTTTGTTTTCTCATCTTCAATCCGCCTTCAATGTCAGGTATGATTGTTATTTTTTTTATTTTTGTTGTAATCAAAGACTTATCTCATCAGAAATTGTTATTACTTCATGTATCAAGCTCGATTTTTTCATTTTGATTCATGTTTTCTATGTAATTTTCATGTAATTCTTCTGTATTCATGATTTTGAACATCGCTTTTATTAAATTTTTTGGTTTTCGTTTCAATTGATGTTCTACAACATCGTTCACACTTTTATTTCATGTCTTACCTTTTTCCTTCAGTGATTATCCCTTTAATTTTATGTTTTGCACTATCTTTTGTCTGTTTTTTTGTTTAAATTATGTTCTTCAATTTAACTGCATGTTATTCAGTTATGTTTACTGGATTTACAAATTGTTTATTATCAGTCATCATTTTACCGACTTTGCTCTGTTCAGATTTACGTCTAATTGAAGTCATAACGTGTTTTGCCCCTTTCTCCATAATTATAGGTTCACTATAGTCATCATTATGTTGTCCTACTTCATAATCAAACAGTATCACCTGTTATAATTAACAATATCATACTATATTATTAACAGTATCACATATTTTTGTCTCTTAATTGTGTCACTTTGTTTTGTTAGGAACTCTTGACTCAACTGTAACTTCTGCGAAAGAAAGCACTGCTTTGTTTTCTACTCCTCAATTCCTTGATGTTGATAAAGTTCGTGGTGGAAATCACCTTTCTTTGAGGGTGACACCTTAAGGTTCTGAAGAGTGGATTAGAAATGTATTTTTGGATTTCATTCAATAAGAAAAAAAAAATTGTATAATTTTTCTAGTTTAAGATAACAATGTTGTAAAAACGTATATTTAGTATTGTACATTTATCAATATTTGACATGTGTGTTTCTTAATATTGATCATATGATGTGTAACAATATTATTGTTATTCAGAAACAATATCAAAAAATCATACTTGGTGGACAATATACGTGTAGTGAGACTGACTAACAATATCATTTCCTATCAAAAACAATATCACCATACATGTTGAACAATATCAGTGTTGAAAGTATTTCAAATACGTCACCATTTGAATGCAAATCAATATCTTTATGTATACCAAACTTTACTATGAACACAATCAGATTTCATAAAAACATTGTCACATTGTACGCAAATAATATCTTGTTGTCTACAAAACGCTCATAAAAATAACGTCATAATTCCAAGGGTTATTTTCGTTAACTTCAGCTCCAACAAACCACCAAATCCACAATCTCTCACAGCCTTCTTTCGCTCTTCATTTGTTCCCTACACTTGGTCGTTTGAAATGGTCGCGCTTACTTTTTATTCTCACCCTTTGACTTCTTAGTTGATACTCCGTAGTTGTTTAGCCGCATCATACGTCGCTCGATGTCTCTTCAGGCCGAAGGTTTCTCGGATCCATTGAAAAGTTCTAACTTCAAATTTATTGTTGATACTTTATATCTGCGATAATATATTGAACATTATCATTACCATTAACAACCAATATTACAATGGTTTTTAACAATATCACAACCATTAACAAACAATATCAGAACCGTTAACAAACAATATCACAATTTTTTACGGAAATATCACAACTTAGTAAATAATATGCAATATTATATGATAATTAAATACCCATCCAAAATCATATCAGTCCAATAATAGTATCATAGTAAAGTGCAAGCGTATGGTTGGTGTAGTCAATTAACTGAGAACAAATTATCATGTCCCTAATTTCGTCGTCAAACAAATTCAATTCTATAATTTGAAACCATAATTTCACAATTAAACAATGCTAAAACTAGATATTGATAGTTTGATAAACAAATTTAATTTTCGAATATGAAACCCTAATTTTAAAGAATAAAACAATTTTAAACCCTAATTTTCATGAAGATGATAAGAAACCTTAAATTAAACCTAAGAAATCTGTTAAACACCTATAATAAACCACAAATCAGTCATAATTAGATCGTTTTTGCTGATATAATCTCAAAAAACGTTTGAAATCATCTATTATTAGCATACTTACGACATTAAAATAAGAATACATATCGATCAACCAATTTTTCGATTTTTTTTTTATTTAATCGCATCATAATGTTCTAATTCAACATACATTCATTAATTTCGAACAAAATTAACATGAATTCAACGAGATTAACAACAAATTACTACATATCAAACAACATGAACTTAAATCTGTGAAAAAATGAGAATAAAGTATACCTGTGGATTTTCGATTCAAATTCGACAACTTTAGTGTGAATTGTAGTGGTTTAATTAAACTTCAATGTTGAAATCAAGATGAAATCTAACGAATTTGTTGATTTTGAGCAAGGATTTAGAGAGTTTTTTTAAATTCAATTTTTAGAGAGACAAGGAGCTTTTGTGCGTTTGTTAACAATTGTCAAGGATGTAAGGGTTTTGTTAGGGGACTACGTGGCTTAATCTAGATGCTCCATTTTATTTAGATCCAACGGCTCATATGTGGACTCATGCACTCAAATATTTAGGTGGACTCACCGGATCCTACCTATATATATATATATATATAGAAGTAGTTCATCTCTTATCGATACATTCATCTTTTACTAGTACTTAAGTCACATAACAATTGTCATATTAACCCATAGGCGGAACCATTATAAAGACAATATGGGCTATATCCCAGGTAAGAATTTTGGATAAAAAAAATTGTAGTGGCATTTATGACATGATCTTGGATATGGTGTAGATGGCAAAGCACTCTCAGAAATTGTAGGAGGTTTTGTGTTCAATTCCTCATAGTTGCATTTTTTTGTTTTCAAATCATTCGTTTTTCTTTTGCTATTTTTTCTTTTGTTATTTTTAAATAAGACATAAAAATTCAATATATAAAAATTAAATTGAATAAAAGTATAACAGAGTATATTATGAACATTTTTCTTTTCTCTATTTGATTATGTTGATTGTTGACCCATTTGTTATTGCATTTTAAATTAAGATTTTTTACCTACTCAAAAAATTAAAATAAACTCCGATAAGATGATGGTTACAGAGATCAATCAACTCAAAATTAAACATATACGGAGTCACATTTGTTAGCTTTGCTAAAAGTTCTCAAAAATTCACATTCGTCGATCTTAAAATGTTTTAACGGTAATTCTCCTGTGAGGCAGAACTCACATTAAGTTAATGTAAAACCAAGGTACAAATTGCAGTTAAAAGGAAGTAGTTCATCTCTTATCGATACATTCATCTTTTACAAGTACTTAAGTCACATAACAATTGTCATATTAACCCATAGGCGGAACCACTATAAAGACAATATGGGCTATATCCCAGGTAAGAATTTTGGATAAAAAAAAATTGTAGTGGCATTTATGACATGATCTTGGATATGGTGTAGATGGCAAAGCACTCTCACAAATTGTAGGAGGTTTTGTGTTCAATTCCTCATAGTTGCATTTTTTTGTTTTCAAATCATTCGTTTTTCTTTTGCTATTTTTTCTTTTGTTATTTTTAAATAAGACATAAAAATTCAATATATAAAAAATAAATTGAATAAAAGTATAACAGAGTATATTATGAACATTTTTCTTTTCTCTATTTGATTATGTTGATTGTTGACCCATTTGTTATTGCATTTTAAATTAAGATTTTTTTACCTACTCAAAAAATTAAAATAAACTCCGATAAGATGATGGTTACAGAGATCAATCAACTCAAAA
This sequence comes from Dianthus caryophyllus, assembly GCA_023091065.1. NCBI lineage: Eukaryota > Viridiplantae > Streptophyta > Magnoliopsida > Caryophyllales > Caryophyllaceae > Dianthus > Dianthus caryophyllus. The sequence continues at coordinate 7,297,585 of CM041525.1, read as the reverse complement.
TTAAACATATACGGAGTCACATTTGTTAGCTTTGCTAAAAGTTCTCAAAAATTCACATTCGTCGATCTTAAAATGTTTTAACGGTAATTCTCCTGTGAGGCAGAACTCACATTAAGTTAATGTAAAACCAAGGTACAAATTGCAGTTAAAAGGGTACAAAAACATAAAACAAATCTACTAAAGTCACTTACAGTGATACTAAAAAATTTAGTAACAATTAATCATAATTATCACTTAAATGGTACAAAACCTATATGACCTACTTGAATATTGCAGGAAATTGCATGTGTGGTACAAATTGCAGGAAATGGCATATTGCAGCTGTGGGTAAGTATGTGTGGTGGCTTGCTGTTAAGAAAGACCATCTTTGGGTTAAATGGGTGAATCACATCTACTTGAAGGGCTCTCACTGGTTGTCTTATGAACCTACCTTGTCTTCTAGTTGGTCTTGGAGGCAAATATGCAAGACCAAGGAGGCTTTGAAGCAGGGCTATTCTCAGGATAATTGGAGTTCTGCTGACCAAGTTTACACTGTTAGCAAGGGCTATGCTTTGCTTGTTGGACAACACCCTAAAGTTCCATGGGCTCATGATGTTTGGAATAGGTTTAACATTCCCAAATGGTCTTTTATTGCCTGGCTGATCAGATGGCAAAGATTGATGACCTTGGATAGGGTTAATAGATTTGGTGGTGGCTCTGATGGGGTCTGTTTTCTCTGTGGCAGTGGCCTGGAAACATGCTCCCATCTGTTTTTGCTTGCATTTATAGCTCCATGTGTTTGGTTTTGTTGGAGGCATGGCTGAACATGAAGATGCATCCTCGGCTTTGGCTGACAGTGAGCAGAAGAAGGAAGTTCTCATCATTTCAGAGATCAGTAGTCGTGGCGGCTGTGAATCGCCTGACCTACCTGATCTGGTTCCAAAGAAATCAGTGCAGACTTGGTAATGCTTTGCTCAGACCAAAGGAAGTGGTGACTCAAGTCAAATGTAGTTTGCTCAAGAGGATTGATTCTCTTGGTAGACTGAACCTTAATCTCCATGATCAGGTGTGGTGTGATAGATTAAGAAAATTGTAATGTAGGCTGGCCTTGGCCTCTTTGCGAGTACTTATTGGTTGTAAATTGACATGTATTGGTTTGGTTGAAATTTAATATAACTTACATTTTACCAAAAATATAACAAATTGCAGTTAAAAGGGTACAAAAACATAAAACAAATCTACTAAAGTCACTTACAGTGATACTAAAAAAAATTAGTAACAATTAATCATAATTATCACTTAAATGGTACAAAACCTATATAATAGAATACAAATGAGGCGGACTTACAATTATTTATTTTATTTTTTTTGGTTTCCCAACCGATATCCGAACTCATTTGAGTCGACTAATTCGGTTTCGGAGCGTGTCCCGGGTTAAGGTTTTAAACTCCTCCCAACGCGCTTGCGGGGGATCGAACTTACAATTATTTATTGTAAGACATAACTCACACAAGAATTTGTGTAGTTTTAATATTCTCACAGGACTTGGTTGTTCTCAAATTGAGTGTTAATTGTCGTTCAAATAAAACCTTAAAAAATGTTTTGTAATTATACAAAAATTAAATTTGCTTTATAAAATCATTTTATAACTATTTTAATCATTAAAATTGAACAATAAATGGATGTATACAGGTTAGTTCATAAAATATTTCGACGTTGTCAATTGAAACACCGATAGTTTTAACTTGTGATGAGCGTGATGAATAATCCAGCCCTAGGTAATTTGTAAACCTAGTTTCGCCCCTATATTTACTAGAGGTATATTCAATGGCGGACTTTCGTTTACTCGGGAGGGGGCAATTCTGAGAAACTATTGGTTTTGATTAAGTTGGTCTCTTAGAAATCACTAATAAGCCCAATAAAAGCATGCATAACTCCAATGGTTTTGAGATATTCAGAACTCAATTAAATATAGTAGCTATCTTTCCAGATTTATATGGAGTATTTGTTTAGTTGGTCCCTTATTTATAGGTGCTCAATATCAATTACTCGTATTTTCTTATTTTAAAAAGTTAGTTCACGACAATTAGCCATTCATAATAATAATATATGTTTCTCTATTTTATTCCTTTTATTATGATTATTAATATTAGTTTTAATAATCTGTTATTTGTTTACCTTTTTTTTATACGTCATCAACGTTTTTATTTGACTTAAAATAATTTTTGATCAATACAAGCAAAATAATATAATACAATTATTCAATAACTTACTAATCAATTTTAATTTTAAAAGATAATTTCATATATAGAAATGTGTCAAATTGCATTATTTATGAGCTTATTCAAACTTTATTTACATTACTTTTTTTTTAGACTTGTATTAAAGAAGATTAATTTAAATTTGTTCGACATCAAACTCGAAAGGACGAACATCGCTATATAATAAATTCATATTCAATATTTGTTAAACCCTCCTTCATACTACTCGGAGTATTATTTTATTCCCTTTTTAATGCGGTCTTTAAGGACCTTAAGGTGACGCTTAAAAATTTTTGGTTACACTTATATATTAATATCCTTGATAGAAATATTATTTTATGACAATATTTTAAACAATGAATTTAAAAAATTTAATGGCATGCATATTTTTTGTTTTCATATTATTTAGATCAAAGTTTAACTTGAAAAAAAATTAAATGAGAAGAAAATAGCAAAAATGAAAGAGTACAAATTAAATGATTTAACTACACATTTTATTGTTAAAACTTTTATTTGTATCAACTATCAATTCTTTTGTCCATGGCATCGGCCCCCCCCTAACTAATTGTCCAAGATCCGCCACTGGGTATATTTCTATTATTGTATTCATCTTGAGTCAAATGCACTATGTTATTTTCATCTTGAGTCTATTATTGTAAACCTAGTTTCGCCCCTACATTTGAGTCAATTTCAAATACGGAGTAACTGTTTATATGTCAACAAGATTGTTATTGCAAAATTCGATAATGAGGGATTATGGAAGTGCCTTCAATTACACTATGTTTTCTTTTTCTCACAATAAAATACACATACGGAGTACATAGTATACACCAAAACTTGCTCATGTGTATTATCCATGTAAGTAGCTAAGTATATGAGTAATAGGACAATTATAAGATTTTACTATTTTTATTTTGTTTTTAAAGAAAGGAAATTAGGTTAACTGAAAATTAACTTATAACATTATCGCGGATGAGAGTGGTAAAAGAAAGATAACTTCTTTCAAATTACCTAAGTAAAAACCATAAGAAACAAAGGCATGAAGAAAAATTTGGAAGGAAACCAGAATCTTGGCCTTTTGTGTAGCAATTCATGTTCAACACTAGTCCTTTTGTTATAGCCTCTTTATTATCGTAATCAATCTTGCTTCACTCTACTCGACACCTCTCTTGCTTCATTATTCCCGGTGATCCAATTTGGTACGGGCTCATTTTACCTGGTGAATATTCTCTCCATTTAAAAAAAAAAAAACGGACATCAATTTCTTATAGACGGTTAGGATCGAATCTTTAAAAATCTAAGCAATAGAATTTGCTTAAGAAAATAATGTTTTAATGAAGGAGAAAAAAATATATTAAAATATAAGTGTATTAGAGAGAAAATGGAGAGAAAGAAATAGAGAGGATCCAAATTGTATTACCCCAATCGGCCACCACACCGATTTTTAATTTTAAGACAGTTCAAAATACTTTCATATATATACCTACGAAATAGTATTTATGTATTTATAGTATAAGTGGTATACATTTATATGATGCTGATTTGAAGAGTTTGTAATTCATACGGAGTATAAGAGCATCTCCAATGGTTGCATTTAGGGACTCGCTTGCAATTTATAAAAATTATCAAGCGGTATGCTTACCATTGGAGGAGATACATGGCTTGTAGCTTGCAAGCTATTATAGCTTAACCAAACTACACTAGCTTAACATTTAAAATAGCAAAAAAAATAAGTAAATAACTAGTAAATAATTAATTTAATATTATTTGTTTAATATGTGAGCTACAATATATTGTAGCCTACCATTGGAGTGTTATGTAGCTTGAAAGCAGTAAAATTTAGATTATTGCAAGCTACAATATTTTGTAGTTTGTCATTGGAGATGCCCTAATATTATTGAGAATATACACATCAACAATGTACTCCTATGTGATTTTGGATAACGTATGTACAAAGTACAATTTTAATAAATACTGTAGACATTTTTAATTCATTTGTTAATCTTGGCTCATAAAATTATTAGACAGCTATAGTTGTGTGCTCATCACTTGCCTAAATAATACGAGTAATCATTTTGTTATCATAAGATCACCATTTTCAAAGTCCTTACTTCATCATTAATAACAAATACAGCTGTCAAAATCTGACCCGACCCGATAAACCGCCCGAAACCGACCTGTAAATGATCCGAAGTAAACCTGCCTTTTTCGACCCGAACCCAAAATCTACCCGAACCCGAAATGACCCAAAAAAATGGGTCAAAACCCGACCCGTAGCGGGTTAACCCGTTGAGTAAAAAAAAACTTACGTTCTTATATATAAAATGTCTTTATCAGTTTCAATTTACATGTAAAATTTCTACTACACACTAATTTTAAACATTTCACACCTAATAAATTTTCATAATTGAAAATTTTCACTTAAATAATAATCTTTATTATTCAATAATTATAGAATCAATCATTTTAATAGTGTTTGTTAGTTACATTTGACATTATGAATTTGAGGCATCTGAATCATTATTATTAAATTTTGAAACAAAATATATATGGAGAATAAATGAGAAAAATGAGAAAAAGAAAATGATATATTTTTAAGTCGGTAGTTCGAGGTAACATTTTAAATTTGAATATACAACTTGAAAACTACATATATGGATCTAATATTATAAATATCGATTTAATAGAGACACACACATATATAAACTTATTTTTAACTTTTCAGTTTTGGAACTTATAATTAAAAAAAAAAAAAAAAAATTCAATAATATATCAATTAGAGTTGGTTTTTTGGAAGCACCATATATATGACTATTGTTCTTTTTTTTTTCAGTTAAAACACCCTTAAAGTGTAAATAGTGCATTTGGAGGGAAACTAAAAAGTTTAAATTTTTTTATTTGGTGGGATGTAAAATCAAGGAATAAATTTGGGGAGAAGATAAGTGCTTCTACATTTTAAATTTGGGAGGAAAATAGTGAAAACATATCAGTACCACCCAAAGTCTTCACATTAGTAATTCACCCACTTGTCAGTAATGACTAATGAAGTACAGTTACAAGGGATAACTTCCACTAATCTTAATATTTGTGTTTTGGCATTAGGTAAAGTTTGACTATAAAGGAAGAGAGTAGTTTTTTTACTAAAAATTAATCCGTTATACAAAAAACAGAAAAAAAAAAAAAAAAAAACGGATAAAAAGACGTTGATTAACCCGTATTTTGACCCTAACCCGACCTGGAACCCGTGTACACCCGACCTGTATACTACCCGAACCCGAAATACACCCGACCCATATGTTACCCGTATAATAGTTACCCGAACCCGAAACCCGCCCGCCCGACCCGTTTGACAGGTATAATAACAAACGATTGAATGATTAAGACTAATATAGGTTCTGAACTAGACCTGTCAAAAACCGACCCGACCCGACCCGTTTTTTAGGGTCAAGACCCGTAAAATTTGACCCGAAATGACCCGAACCCGAAATGACCCGTTAATTTAGGGTCAAAACCTGACCCGACCCGTTTGATCCGATGGGTCAAGTGTAATTTCGTGTAACAAGACTTTTTGAACCTACAAAATTAATATTTCATGAAAAATAATAATTTAATATTAATAATTATTACAACCTCAATATTATAAGTTGGAATATCAAAATGATAATGAAAATTATGATTGAAATATTATGAATACATTCATAAATAGACTATTTTAATTTTATAAATTACAAGAATAAATATATATATCAACTTTAATATTATATATGTACAATAAAATATGTACGTAATGTAAAATAACAATAAAAGATTTTTTTTAATTAAAAGAATAATAAAAAAAAAGGCACGAAAAAAGTATTTTGACCCGAAACCGACCCGACCCGAACCCGACCCGTATTTGAGCTGAACCCGTATTGACCCGACCCGTATAACCCGAATCCGACCCGCCCGACCCGTTTGATAGGTCTATTCTGAACATAACAAAACAATTTGTTTCATAGTTTATACGAGTAAGTTTTAAATATCTATGATATAAGACGTAAATAAAAAGCCAAAATAGTTAGCTAACGAAATCATTTGTCAATAGACCTTAATTCTTATGGCAAACGGTTCATATTATATTAAAGTTATTAAACTAATTAACCACGGTAAAACTTAACCTGATCATTAATAATTCACAAATTCTTATGTGAGTCAAGCCTCACAATAAGTTATTCACAATAAGTTATTGTAAGTCAACCTTATTCGTACTCGTTTATATAGTTATTGTACCCCGTATCATTTTAGTGATAATTATTATTAGTAATTAATTTTTTTAGTACCCCTAAAAGTAACTTTATTACTCCGTAGATTTTTTTATGTTTTTGTACCCTTTTAACTACAATTTGTACTCTGATCTCGCATTAACTTAATGTACGACTAGTCTCATATAATAATAATACATTATAATAAATTCATTCCTTAGATATATAAAACGGTCAGACTCAAGTTAACGCGTCAATTTAACTTTCGAAAAGCTATCATTACACTAAGTCGAAGTTGAAAGGACATGAGATCCCCGCAAACATGTGAAATAATTTGCAAGTGCACTACAACAAAAGTGCATAATAATACGGAGGATTCAATAACGTCCATGAAAAAATGTTATGGCATCAAATTTTATCAAACTGCTTTTTTAGTAATGTCATTGCTTGCATTTATTAGATGATCCTAAATTAAATCAAGTGTACACAGGTTGCTTGTTGAGTTGTTGACGTACTTTAAAAAATTTGCTTCTCACGAGTGAACATCAATTACGGCCCAACGGCTTTATCTTCCTTGCACCTAGTGAGCAAAATATTGAGTAGTTAAAAATAGAGCCGACAAATGGGTTAATCGGGTTAGATGTAGGTATGGTTTTAGTAATTAAAGGTTTTTTAAAATTGATTTATAAGTATGGTTTTAGTAATTAATTAAAGGTTGTTCAATGAAAAAAATAAACTTCAATCGGACCAATTTGAATTTCAGGTCAATCTTGGGACAATAGGTTTTGGGTCAGGTCTGGGTCGGGTCATTTTGGGTTTCGATTCAACTTTGGGTTTCATTTTACGGGTCATTTTTGCCTTTCTGGGTCTTGGATCAAACTTATCGGTCGGGATCGAACGGGTTGGGTCAGGTTTGCGATTAGTACCTTGAACGATGAATTAATGATCGCATTCTTGAGATTAGAACCTTGAATATGACGTAAAAGATTCTTATTAGAACTATTTTGTAATTACGGTAAAATGGTAAATGTTGTTTCCTTCATTTTAAAGTGTTATTGAGGATTGAATAAAAATTAAAAAAAATTGCTCTTTTAGGCTGGAATTTTGCTTATACTATTTATAGAGACTCTCTTTCAGTAAGTCTTTTAACAATCTCTAAAATAATCATTTGACCACAACAAAACGAGTATGTGTCAAAATGACATTTCTATTTGTCAAGTATATTTTCATGAAAAAAATTTAATCACAAATACAAATATAAAACTTTTAACGAAAAGTATTTGTAACTTTAAATGTACTGACTATGCAAAATTCAACGATTTTGACCTCCCAAAAATAGGCTCATCTATTTCTTTAAAAAAAAAAAAAAAAAAAAAAAAGCTAATTAAAGTATCTACTCGTAATTTTAAATACCGGAGTAGTTTTTTTGGGTGTAATAGTGGGAACTAGAGATGGCAATGTCATCCTAACCCGGTGGATATCCATCCATCCGAAATTAAATAGATGGGATATGGACGACAATATTATTTCTAATTTAGGGTGGGATATGGATATGGATGAATTTAGGGTGGGATATGGATGATCATCTATCACCCTCTTAACAACCCGTTGGTCGTTGGATATCCTTAATTAATGTTTATAAGTAATTTTTTATTACACTGTAATAATTAATTTGATTAAAAAAATTACCTTAAAATTTCTTATAAAATACTTTGCAAACTCAATTGAAATATAATTAAAAACGTAATTTGTAGCCCTTTAAGAATCTTAAACTTTAATTATACACGTAATTTTAGCTCTCTACGAATATGTACTACTAAAATACTAATTATGTTACTAATTACCGATATATCGATGTTAAACCTCAATTTAGGTTCTTATTATTCAATCTACATTTTGTTAATAAAATTAAACTTTGTTGATTTTTTATTCTTTTCTCATACATGTAAAAGAAGATTTTCAATTACTAATTGTCGAAACACCTATTTATTTTATCGACCCATTTTTTTAGTGATATATTGACTTTAAAATTTTACGAGTGTAAAAAAATATCCAAGGGATACCCGCTCCACCCGCTTCACCCGGTGGATATGGATATGGACGGATGAAAAAATAATAAATGCATACGGGTGTGATATGGATGACGATAAATTAAATGGATATGGATATGGATACGGGGTCACCCCATCCATATCCCATCCATTGTCATCCCTAGTACTGGGAACACAAGGCCAATTCTCTCACATGCTACTTTCGTGCTGACCAATAGATCAGCACATCTTCTAAATGTTAAATTGTACCGGAAAGCTTGATTAAGAACTGACCTTTATCACTGAACCGACCATTAAAAAAAAAATAGGAATATTTCCCATGCACTTTCTAACTTAATAGACATACGCACTTCATGTGAGGTTTGTTCACATGGTACCCCTATACTTTGTGGATATGTGCCCAATATGCCCATTTTGTGACGGAAAACTTGACGACGTTAAGTTTAAGGAAGAAGACATCAATTATGAGTTTAGGGTACAAATAAACCCACATTATTCCTCCATTAATTGGTGCCTTAAAACTTAACGGCGTCAAGTTTTTCATCACAAACAAGATATCAAGCACATATTCACAAAGTTTAGGCACTCATGTGAACAAACCGCACACACGTAAGCACTACGCAGAATCCGCCAAAGCTCGGCAGTCTACTAAAAAATATCCCAAAATTTTTTTTTTACACTACTCTATAATACGAGTCGAGGGTATCATGGTAATATCCCAAAAAATATCCCAAAAAATTAGCCGACTCTAGTTAAAGATTAAAAGAAAAATAATGAAAATGGGCCCTTGTCATGCAAATGGGCCTTGTCATGCACTTAATTCTCCCTAGCTATGTTCATTCATCAACCTTTATATATAACCTTGTTCATACTTCACAAACTTGTATTAACACTCACTTACTTCTCTCCTCTTTTTTTAACTTCTCCAAAAAACTAGGAACCAAGTCATAACATTTTCTTATTTAACAAAGAAAATAGTAAAAAGTAGAATTAATTAAGAAGAAATAATATTAAAAATAAGATCATGGCAATTCCAAAAAGTAAAACTAGTATGGACTCAATAATAATGGACGTGGAAGTCGGTAAAAACTGTCTCGCCGACGCATGGGATTACAAAGCTAGACCTGCTGATCGTTCTAAAACTGGTGGTTGGAAAGCTGCCGCTATGATCTTAGGTATTTTATACGTCTTTTTATTATCGATTTATCGTTTATAAGTCGACTTTACATAAGTATATTTTGAAACCGTTTTGATCAAAAGAGACTTGATACGTTATACTCTGACACTCTGTACCGCTTTTGGTTGAATTTGATTACGTAGATTGAAATATGATTTAAACTGAGAAGTTTTATTAATCGTTTTACGTGTTAAAAAAAAAAAAACATAAATTCTTATGTGACGCAGGAGGAGAGGCATGTGAAAGATTGACGACACTAGGAATAGCAGTGAATTTGGTGACATATTTGACGGGAGTAATGCATTTAGGAAATGCAGTTTCGGCAAATACGGTCACTAATTTCATGGGCACTTCCTTCATGCTTTGTCTCCTTGGCGGTTTTATTGCTGACACCTTTCTTGGACGGTTTGTTTTCTTTCTTTCTTTTATTCCCGTTTACGACGAGAATATCGAGAATTAATAATACATCGAGTATTTTATATTTCGTATGGTGTAAATTATGTTTTTCGTTCCAATGAACTTTTTACTTTTATTTTAAAATGTCAACATTTTATCAGGACTGAAGAAACATAATTAAAAGACTTATATACTTTAAAAATAAAAATAAAATAAAAATATTAACACAAAGATAAATTATCCCAAAAAGTAAAATTATTTCAATTTACTGAATAAAATGGATATTATATCCTGTACATTGAAATTTTTTCCGTCAATTCACATTATATTTTACGGAGTACTTTTGTTTTGAATCTGATTTATTATCGTTATTGTGATCGATACAGGTACTTAACAATTGCTATATTTGCGACAATCCAAGCAGCGGTAAGTTATAAACTACTCCGTACTTCGTTATTTTTTCTATTCGTATGAGTTAATTTTTGTTGCACAATTACTCAATTAGTGATGTTTACGAAAATTCCTGCCTACGTAAGTAGTTGCCGAAAATTGTCATTTAAACGGTTTAAAAACTCTGGTTAACTTGCTTAGTTGTTTCATATACGATACGGTGGTAGGTTTTATTACAAACACAACCACCTATTAATTTGCAACTAAATTTGACATTTGTTTATTTTCTAAAACTTAACCCTTTATGAGTGAGTCGTAGAGGATATATATAGCTTACAGTCATACACTTGTTTTATTTTCTCTCACAAAATAAGACAATACTCGTATTTGATGAGACCTTTTCATGCGAGAAACAGCTAATAAAATTGTCAATATCTTATTTAATTTTCAAATTAAATGAGGTTTTGAGAAATTTTATTGGTCGTTTCACGTGTGAGACAGATTCACTAGATAAAACAAGCGAAACAATTTACTAAAAATACTATAGTAATAAAACTATCCTATATAAGCATAGACGATGCTTCATTGAGTTCTTGTGAATTAAAAAGCTGTCAGATATATATGATATTTTGTCGTGGTGTTATAAAATAACATAGTATATTTTTAAATATTATTTTTCAAATTATTATTTTTCAAATTATTGTTGCTTATTAGACTTGTTGAAGAACATATCTACTCGATATGGGACAATAATTTGTGAAGAGTAGTTCTTGCGTAAGACCGGACTTACGTTAATTAATGTAAGTCATGCATAGAAATTTGTTAAAAAAAAAAAAAAAACTACCCTCATGTGAGAATGCCTCACAATAAATTATTGTGAGACATGTCTCACATAAGAATTAGTGATTTGTGAATATCAACAATTATTGAAAATTTGCAATAATTTTATAGTGATTTAATTAATGTTCTTTTGTCGATGAACATGCGAGTTTTGTTAGACTAACAAATAACCGTCATAATAGAGACTATAGTTTCGGTTATATTCTAGAGTTCAGTAGTCTATGATGTACACATATACTCCTCTTCTTTATACTAACAACACAATTCAACGTTTTCTCTATATTTTAGAATTTATCACGTTTTTTTAGTAGTTAAAAACATTATTTTATATCAAAGATATTTACATAACAAATGTTGTTGTTCGTATTATTATTATTATTATTATTATTATTATTATTATTAAGTCCCAAATGCATATTTTTGTGAGAGAAAAGTGGTGAGGCTAAATGAATTAAAAGAAGGGAGTAATAGTTACTTAATCAAAGTGTAAATTGCGAATAATTATCTTATAAATCAATTATTTTGAAATTACTACTTTTTAAAATAAATTTTAAAATTAACTACCTTTTAAAACAATTTGCTCAAAAATTGCTACCAAACTTTGTTTTTAATGGTAAAACAACAGGTTATGAATACGTAGTTTGGTGATAATGATGGTTAGACAGGTTTCCAATGTTGAAATCCGCAAAAGAATTATTAAATCATCAAAAATATGTTTTGGTAGCTACATATAATGTAAATACTTTGAAAAGGATTTATTTTTGAATATTTTTTTTATAAGGTAGTAATATTAAAATCATTGATTTTATAAGGTAGTTTTTTTTATATATATTTTTCCCTTAATCAAATGAAAAACATCATGGTGAAATGAATGGAATATTATTTGTCGAAGTTTGGAAAAAAAATTGACTAAAAAGTGAATTGAGAAGAACCTTTATTATTACAAAGTACTCCGTATATTAGTTACTTATGTAAAATGGTGTACATGTAGGGTGTAACAGTTTTGACAATATCGACTATAATCCCAAGCCTCCGACCACCGCCATGCACCAACGGCCAAGGTTGCGAGTCAAAGAATGCACGCCTAATCGGGCGCTCGTACTGCACTATACCTGACCGCCCTGGGAACGGGCGGCCTAAAATCCAGTGTGTCAGGCTTCGGATCAGACCAGTTTGACGAGTCAGACAAGGAAGAGCGGGCCCAGATGGGCAAGTTCTTCAACTGGTTCTTTTTCTTCATAAGCCTAGGGTCGCTAGCAGCCGTGACGGTGCTGGTGTACATACAAGACAATATGGGTCGGCAGTGGGGATACGGTATATGCGCGAGCGCAATAATGCTTGCGCTCGGCGTGTTCTTAAGTGGCACAAAACATTACCGTTTTAAGAGGCTTGTGGGTAGCCCATTGACACAAATAGCAGCTGTTTTTGTCGCTGCATTGAGGAAAAGGCACATGCAAATGCCCTACGATACTTCACTTCTTTACGATATTGACGATCAAAATCGCCTGAAAACTAAGCAAAAGTTGCCTCATAGCAAGCAATTCAGGTTAGTTGTTTTATCTCCCATTATTTTTTGTTTGTCCTTTTCTTATTGTTTTTAAAAAGTGATTCTTTATTCTTTATTATTTTTTTACTTTTGTTTATTGTATATTTTTGCTGAATATTTACGAGAATCGTGTTCTTTCATTTTAACTATTACTAAATTCTTAGAATAACATTTTAGATTGGCAGTTACTTTGGGACTTATCTTGTTGAACTGATCGAGCTCAATTGAAATGAAATAAGCTTATATAAATTGAATAAAATTTAATAGTGAAATTTGTAAAGAAATTGTCTTAATGAAAACTTATCTAAATTAAAGTGATATGAATGAAAATGCAAATAAGTCCACGAGAATAGAGCCTTAATATTTTACTTAATTAATATTGATATACGTAGTATTAGCAAAATAATATACTGAGTATATATATAAATAGAATAGAAATGTATGAAGCCCTTAATACATTAACGAAACTAAACTCTAAATTTTATCTATCCAATTTAAATACCGTACTCGTATTTAAATTATTTTGTTGCATGTATCATTTTTAACCCAACTTTCAGTATATTTTACTTTTAAGATTTATAACATACGGAGTAATAAAGTTGAAAAATACTTGATGTACATATGTTGGCAACATTGACATTTTTTTGGTGTTCTATCTTATTTATCGCTTTTTTTTTTTTTTTTTCTAATTCGATCGATTTGATAGCACGTGTAAAAATTAAATGGATTTGTAAAAACTACTCCGTATTTTGCTTTTTTGGAAGTGCTTTTTATCACATGATTGATTGATTGATTGATTGAGTGTTGAGTCCTATGTTACCACGTTATATGTGGATACGTACACGGTACACATGATTGTCTCTTTTTCCTTTTTCTAAAGTGGTGGTTGAGTTAAAATATTGTATTTATCAAAGGTTTTAGGTGAACAATTATATTCTTTCGTGGGAGTTGCTAGAGTTTGGCTAGAAAATGTATCTAACATATAAAACAAGAGAACAAATTCATCTTATATTCAAGAAAAAACTATTATTATAAGCTTAACTATATTACTTTGTACTTGATCTATTAATAATGGTCACTCCACTATTAATAAAGGTCACTCCACTACCGCCACAAATCGCTAAATAAAATATGAAGTTTAAATTATCAATGAATCGTGCATACATTAATTTAAATAAAAACAAAAAACACTTGTATATGTCTTTATAGTGGGTTGATTTCTTTAACTCTTATAGTAAAATAAATTATAATAGTTATTGAGAGTAGTTTGTGGATAAATTATATTTATCACATTATAATTAGTGGGTTGATTTCTTTAACTCTTATAGGAGAATTAAAATTCATAGTGGGTTGATTTCTTTAACTCAAAGTTTGACTTTCGATATTTGATAAATATGTAATAAATTATAATTACATGTACTCCCTCCGTTCCAGTCATTTGTTTACACTTTCCATTTATGGGTGTACGGGTCATTTGTTTACACTTTCTATAAATGTCTATGGTGACCCACTTGTGGAGGTGGACCCAACTTCCTTAACCAATCACATTGTTTTATTTTACCCACTTTGTACTTATATTATTATTTTTATAGTTTTTTTATTTACCTCTTTCCTCACATCGATAAATGTGTATAAAGTAAATGTAAACAAATCACCGAAACGGAGGGAGTACATATAATTTATTACATATTTATCAAACATATAATTTAACTCTTATAGGAGAATTATATATATCCACAACTCAAACATATAATTCATAGTGGGTTGATTTCTTTAACTCTTATAGTAAAATAAATTATTATATGTAAAAACTTTGACTTTCGAAAGTAAATTATATGTACCAACACTAATTATAATGGGACTATCACAAGTAACTATATATACTGCGAATAATTCCGAAAAAAGGCAATTCTCCTATATGATTGTCTTGTACGATAAGACATGTCCAACAAGATCAATAAACTTGAAGTTAGTACTCGTAATAAAAAGTGTTGGGCTGTCACTATTTGGGCTAGTCTTCTTATACTCTGTATGAAATAGTCTTACGCAACAATTTGTGTTCTGAAAATTCTTCATATATAAACAGTGTCAAAAAGATAAATGCAATCAGATTTGAATCGAGAGAGTAGTTTTCAAAACTCCTACAATTGGTATATTTGTTGGTATATTTGTTGGCGGGTAACAAACACAATAATCCAAATACTTTGAATTGCACAAAAGATATAACCCCATGATTTCCAACATAAGCAATCAATAAGGGCAAATTTAGTGTATATCCTTAAGTATTGAGTCAATATCAAAAAGGTAATTAAAGTATAGATAGCATATAGCACCATTGATCATGAAAAATATATGACATGAATAAAAGGTGAGAAGTACATCATGTCGTATGGTCATGTGAATTTGAATGTGATATGTCATATGTGTGCTTATATTTTTGATCTATCTGACCTTATTCTTTTGACCTTTTAAATGAACTAAAATCCAATTAATTATACCCGACAAACTTTGGCCACATATAATTGCCCTAATTGATTAACATAACTCTTAGAAATTTGCATTATTATTGCGTTGATTGATTGACAAATGAGTAATCTTAGTTTTACTATTTTCATTAAATATTTACTTTTACTTGATTATAGTGATGTGTTTGTGGTTATAGAGGAGGTTGTTGACTTGTTGTCCGTGAATTTAAAATTAATTGCTTATAATCATTGATTTAAATTTTGAGTTGGGTTTATTTTTAATACATCAGACGTGCCTTTACGACCAAAAATCATATGTCCGAATCTTATCATCAACACCAAATGTGAATTGTACAATTTATCAAGAACCCAATTTAAAGATCGAGTGTTTAGGCTAATTATTTGACTTTTATCATATATATTAATTATTTTTCCCTATCAATACTATTCTGTATGTGACACATATACTAAATTAAGAAAATTAACCAAATAATACAAGAATAATATATTTGTGCTAAAGGTTTCTTTATAACACTATCACAGACTGCCTCAAAAACGACTTGTAATAAATAAAATGAAAAACATCAGACAGAAATAGCCAAACCAAATCATGACTTAGAGAAAATATACATCAAATTATTCCAAGGAAGTTTGTGGATATTAGTGAAGGTTGTATCTAAATAACCTTTTATAATTAGTGTTGGTAATCACCATCATTAGCCATTTAGCCTAAATCCAAGATTACTTTTTTGGGCCAAATTTTACTCCTCCTTTTTTAGTCTTTGGTTGTCCCACACGTTGCGGAAATTAGAAGTTTAGTTCAAACTACAAAGTAGTGACAATGGAAGCTAATTATCTTCAATAAACCACATATATTTAATTCGGGTATCGAACGATAAAATATAAATTTAAAAGGCAATATAATATTTTCCTTACAGAATATAATTTTATAATGTGCACGAATTACTGAAAAGATGTGATTAGAATTGAGAGTCGAGAAACGACACGACTTGTGTATATTCTAGTCTTACCAATTACCCCCTCTACACATATATCTACGGAGTACTAAATATCGTGAACAATAGGTCTTGAATTTGAATCTCTCCTCCTGTTGTATTAGTTTCATGTATCTCTGATCTCCCCACGAAAGTAATACTCCGTAGTAGTATTTAAAACAGTAAATATGCTTCGTACTTAATCAATAACCTATGTGTTATCGTATAAAAACGGGAGAATAAATCATAATCCGCCTACCATTTAGAAAATGACAACCAAATTATATGAAGGGGTACTACCGAAAGTGTAGCACTATATATATGTCATTTAATTATATAGTGACCTGCTAAATAATGACCCAAAAGGGTTTTGTAAAACTTTATCAAATGGGAATAAAGAGCGCTTGATTAAGAGAATTTTGGAATATAACAAGTAGATGCTGATTATATGCATCATATATAGTGTCTATCACTGTATACCCCATATAACGTGTAATGTTTGTATGCATTATATTATGTTACAAATATCCATAAAGTTATATTAGAAGATATATGAGTATATTATAATTATGTCTCGATATTAATAGTAGATTAAGTTATCTACTGAAAGAATTATTTCAAATTAAATGTTGAGTAATAGAATAGTTCATGTGTCGTTTCGTCCGAAATATCAGTCCCGTACGACCTCTTTTTTAACCTGTTTTGGGCAAGTGATTTATAAAAATAAATATATTATTAGGCGGGTGTACCACGTTCCATAATTTAATTTGTAGATACTAAAGATAAACTACGAGTTAAATTGAAATATTTTACGGAGTATATTGTTTAGTTGTTGTTTGGTATATATATAACCCTTCCTATTTTTAATGTTCTTTCGACTTCAATATAATATTACTCAACTTATTCAAGAAGTTTAAAAAAAATGTATGTCTGTTTAGGGTTGTACTTTTGAAGGTAGTTTCAAATTTATCAGAAGTCTTTTACGCTTTTGGTTAATTTTCTACGTTCTTTTAGGTTCTTGGACAAGGCAGCTATAAAGGATTCTGCTATAAACGGTGATAAAATTAACAAATGGTGTTTATCTTCCTTGACTGACGTTGAAGAGGTGAAATTGGTGATTAGAATGCTACCAATTTGGGCAACAACTATATGTTTTTGGACAATTTATGCTCAAATGACGACATTCTCTGTTTCCCAAGCGACGACCATGGACCGTCATATAGGGAAATCATTTCAAATTCCGGCCGCATCACTTACCGTCTTTTTTGTCGGTAGCATCCTCTTAACCGTGCCAATTTACGACAAGGTGATCGTACCAATATCCGCCAAACTCCTACACGACCCACACGGGTTGACACCGCTTCAGAGGATTGGTGTTGGACTAGTTTTCTCGATTTTCGCTATGATATCGGCCGCTTTGGTCGAAATCAAGCGTTTGAATGCCGCTAAATCGGAAGGAATAGTCGATAAACACGGTGCAATTGTCCATTTAAGCGTATTCTGGCTAATTCCGCAGTTTTTCTTCGTGGGTTCAGGGGAGGCCTTTACGTACATTGGACAATTAGACTTTTTTCTAAGGGAGTGTCCTAAAGGAATGAAGACAATGAGTACGGGACTATTTTTAAGTACGCTTTCCCTAGGGTTTTTCCTTAGCTCATTTCTTGTGACGGTCGTACACAAGATTACAATTAAGGACCCTTGGCTGGCGAATAACTTGAATCAGGGGAAGCTCGACAATTTTTACTGGTTACTTGCGGGGTTGAGCTCGCTTAATTTTATCGTGTACTTGGTGTTAGCAAAGTGGTATAGGTACAAGGAAAAATGGTTGGCTGCGGAAGGGTACCAAGTCGAGGACGAAGACGAAGGAGGTGGTCATCACTAGACGATACGCAATATAGCATATTTTTTTTGCGCGTTTATATGTATTTATTTTCTTAAATGTGCGATTTTTGTTGAAATTATACTCCCGAGTACAAGGGTTGGTTTTATGTATTGTTGTATACTATTGTAAAGTAAATTTAAAAAAAGGGTTTTTCTACGTAGTACCCCTGTGTTTTTTAAAAGTCTACGCAGACTGCATTTCTTCTCGATTACATGTGGTACCCTAAATTACCAAAAGAATCAATATCCATAACGCACCCTCATTTTTCCGTCAAAATAACGTTAACTCTTGGTATTTAGCGTGATTAGATGTTGTTGAGTTGGCAAAATTGGGCTGACTAGGCACCACATGTGGTTGAGAGCTTAGTATATGAGTGAAATTGAAATTCAAAGTTCACTCACATCAAATCCCAAAACCCTTTCATTTTCCTCTGCTCTCGCCACCTCTTTTGTTCATCTTATTCGTTTATCTCCTTCAACTGTGTCACGCCATTATTGTTCTTCATCCTCTTCTTTGTTGTGCAACTCATAATATTGATGCAGGTACTTTAAAAAGTTTTGATTTTTTTTCCCCTAAAAGTTTGCCCTAATTTTTTGTTGGTGTTGAATTATGATTAAAGTTTTGCATGAACTTGAAAGTTTGGATCTTTTGTGTTAGAAGTAGTTGTAATGTCGTTATTGTTGGTTTCTCCGGTTGAATTTTGTGTGTTTGTATAAATTAATTGCAGAATGGAGAATATTTTGCTGAGAACAAGTTATTTGGAGAAGTTTGTTGACATTAGGGTTGAGGATACTGACAAATGTTTACTCATAACTCGAAGACTTGCAAAGGTGGCCAAACTGCTAAGGAAAAACAACAAATGCAAGAAAAGGTCAACAAGAAGCGTAAAAGGCAAGGGTTAGGCATCAACCCCGCTCCAATGTTCAGCTCTCTTCGAGAATTGGAGTCCACTGTCATGAGTGGCACTCAACCCACTCAAGCATCAACATCGTGAATCTGTAGCGGGTGCGATGGAGTGCAGACTGCATACGAGAGCAGGAGAGAAAGCGTAGCGGCAATGGGTGCAAAGACGAGACAGGAGAAGGAACAAGCAAGAGCAAGAGGAAAAGAAAGAAAACGACACTCTAGCTGATGTTATTTTGCAAGGGGAGGCAAGTACAAGCAAGGGGAAAAAAGAAAATGAACAGAAGCTCGTGACGAAAACGACACTTTAGCTAATGTTATTTTGCAGGTCGTAACTGATGTTATTTTGCAGGTCGTAGCTGCTGTTTTTTTGGACGACTTTGTTGTTGTTTTGCTGATGCAAGTAGCTGAAAGTAGTAGTGGTAATGCTTTGGACAAAATTACCCAGCTAGTGTTGTTTTATTTGTTCAGAACATGATGTTTTGTTAATGATTTTGTAGTCGCTTCTACTTGAACATGATTTAATGCTTTAGTAGCAGCTTGTACTTGAACATGAAACAAGCAACTATAATTTTTGTAAATGCATTATTGAAAATCAATGAAGGTCAATGCTTTATTCAAACTTTGCTTCTTTTTTTTCTTCATTTCATTACTTAATTAGAAACATTATAACAATTGTTACAAACATGAAAATATAATGATGGGAAAGAAAATATAAGGGAAGTGAGAAGACAAAAGATGAAAAAAGAGAAAGAAAGCAGCAGACAAAATGGAGATGGTAAATAAAGAAAATAAGGAGAATGCCTTAAATAATTCATTTTGGAGGGAAAATGTGAAAAAATTGGAGGGAAATTGATATGGACCAATTCAGCCCCACCAAAGCCATGTACACCCACATCAGCTGCCATATAAGCTTCCACGTCACCGCCACGCGTGTGCACTTAACGCCTAAACTTGGTCAATTAGGCGGAAAATAAGTTCAAAAGCACGGTGGATGATAATTAACATTTTTAGAAGTATGTGTGTTTTCTAAAACATAGGCACTAATGTAGAAAAACTAAAAACACAAGTGCATTCACGTAGAAAAACCCTTAATTTTATTATTTTTCTTTTTAGTAATATTTTACCCGTAAAAAATCAAAACAAAAAATATACTCCGTATTTCATAATTTATTAAATACCTCCTCCATTCCAATCAATTCTATACATTTGCTTTTTGCACGTACGTCGATGCATATTTTCTTTTGTTTATATCTTTAGTTACATAATTCTGAAAAATATGAAATTTGAATATTAATAATGCTCTTGAAAAGACAATTAAAACAAGATCTTACATGACTATTTTTTATTTCATATATTAGACGATATATCGAAGATTCTCCTCACTTTTGAATAGTGTACAAAAAGTAAATGTATAGAATTGATTGGAATGGAGGAAGTAGTAATAATACCAAAAACAAATAAGGGAAATTCTCATTTGTGCCCCTAAAGAAATGACTTTTCTCACTTGTACCCCTACAATCCTCATAATCTCAATTATACCCCTGACCTTTATTATCAATATCAAGATTTACCAAAATCGATTTAGACATCCATCGAGTAAATTAATTGCCTTCTCGACACTAATTATGACATGATATGGATTCTAATTACGCCCACCACCAATTAAACTCGCTTTTATAATCTTTTCCCTAATTTTCGCCAAAATTAATTGGATTTTAAGGTGACACTTAATGTACCCAATTAACATTTAAATCAATTTTGGTCACATACGACTCTTACTAAGAAATGTCGGGCAGATAACCTTGGGACAGGAGAATGCATAGTGAGAAAGTGCTCATTCTTTCGCCAAGATGAGAATTTCCCAACAAATAATAAGATCGAGGGGAGTACCCCGTAATTGAAATACGACTAGTCTAACCTATAAAAAAAAATGGCGAAAATAAAAGGAAAAAAAAAGGTGTCGTGGGTTTCCCTCTTGTGCAGGCCGCGGATGCAAGTAAAGGGGACTGAGTAAAGCCCGGGATCATCTCATCGTCCTTGTCCTTTCTTCTCTCATTTTCCAGGTTTCTCTTCTCTTCTCTTTAATCATCAATGTCTATGATTTTTCATGTGTTTATTTTTTCATTCTCTTCTTTTTCTTTTTTTATTGTAGATTGATTGATTGATTGATTAATTTTGGATCCCTACAACATGGTGAGTCATTTTCATTCCCCTTCTTTGTCGGCCTTCCTCTGTTACTTCTGGATCTGGTTTGTTTTTCATCGTTTTCGCTTTCGGTTTTTTGTTTATCAGGGTGAGGCCTCAGCTTTTGTAAGCGATGTGGTTTACAGGGGTCATCAAACTTCTCTTTTCGTTGCCAACACCCAAGTAATTTATTCTACCTCCTCCATCCCTCTCGTTTTTTTTGCGCTTTCTCGTTTCTCAGTTTCGTTTGCTGCTTTTGTTTTTGGGTTTTTTTTTTAGTACGTCATTGGCGACAACAATGCTCCCGATTCCACCTTGTCTGTTCGCTTTAAGACTTTCGACAATTCCGTGCCACAATGGTTTGTGCTTTTCTTTTTTGGTTTTTAGTACGTCATTGGCGACAACCTTGTCGTGATCAACTTTAGCATTGCGTTTCAGGGTGTATCCTACGGTTTTGGGAATAACGCCTGGTGTCGCCTCAGATCACTGGGCTGTTCCCGTAGGCGACGGCAGAATACTTGTTATTAAAAGTGGTTCCCCCGCTGATGACTCCTTTTGGTTTCTTGAGGTCAGTCATCGGGTTGACTGATCATTCTCGTCTGA
This sequence comes from Dianthus caryophyllus, assembly GCA_023091065.1. Taxonomy (NCBI): domain Eukaryota; kingdom Viridiplantae; phylum Streptophyta; class Magnoliopsida; order Caryophyllales; family Caryophyllaceae; genus Dianthus; species Dianthus caryophyllus. The sequence continues at coordinate 7,275,669 of CM041525.1, read as the reverse complement.
TCCTTGATGTCGTATTCTTCTAATTGGATTTTGTTTAGGTGGACACGCCTTTCGTCAGACGACAGAAACAGCTTTTAGGTAACGACATTGTGGCGTGGAGTAAGGGGGTCAAGGGCTATCCTGGGAAACCTATTGTGATAAGCGGTCCTTCTGGTGTGGGCAAGGGTACCTTAATATCCAAGCTCATGAGCGAGTTTCCGTCGATGTTTGGTTTCTCTGTGAGCCACACCACTCGCCAGCCAAGGGAGATGGAAGTCAATGGCATCCATTACCATTTCACCGAACGTAGCGTCATGGAAAGGGATATCAAAGACGGTAAATTTCTCGAGTTTGCTTCCGTCCATGGAAATTTATATGGCACAAGTGTTGAAGCGGTTGAAATGGTGGCTGATGCAGGAAAGGTGAGCTTTCGTATGCTTCCTTATGCACTTTATTCTCTATATTATAACATTAGAAAATGGAAAGCAACATTCTTCATCAAATGTATAATTGCCTTGACGTTTGACATGTATATGGTTAAAGTGTACGACATATATGTTATTTGAATGAAATTATGCCTTGTATTTTAGTCTTGAGACAAGTACATTTGTCCTTCATGACGCAGAGATGCATCCTTGACATCGATGTTCAAGGGGCAAGGGCAGTGAGGGCTAGTTCTCTTGATGCTATCTTTATCTTTGTCTGCCCCCCGTCCTATGAAGATCTTGAGAAGAGGCTTCGGTCTAGGTAAACTAGAGCTACCTTGGTCGATATTTGTAAGATTTGGTTTTGTATTTTTACTGTGGTGTGGAATAAGTCTTTGGTACATCCACGATCTCTCGTCATCGTACGCCTCACTCAATGAAAAAGCACTTCTTCGATTGTTGGCTTACAATTCGAACTTTCATTGGTTGATGATGTACGATAACATTGTTGTATTACTTGTAACTAAGAATTTTTTTGTATTGAGCAATGCACTAACCTGCAAATCCTGATTAACCAGAGGAACTGAGACTGAGGAACATATTCAGAAACGTCTCCGCAATGCAAAGGGTGAGCTTGAGCAAGGGAAATCACCTGGTCTTTTCGATCACATCTTAGTCAATGATGATCTCGAGTCCTGTTACAAGACTCTAAAGGTGTGATTTGATACCCTAGAAAATAGATACTTTTTTTTACTGTATTCACTACCCTACCCGTATTTTTATTTCTCCGTCTTGATAGTGAATGCTTACAATTAACATTGGAATGCAGAATCTCTTGTGTTTAAATGAATCTGCTCACTATTCAGGTATAACTCTCCTAAAGTACTTTATTGTTCTTGTTTATAACTCCATACTGCACAAAAAGTTATCTTATGGATTACTTCATTTCCGCATGTTCTTCGACTGTGTAATTAGCCCCAAGTTCAAAGGGTGGTTTTCCAGCGGTTCATTCAGTAACAAAAGTGGATAACAAGTTATATTTGCATGGTCCACCTGTAGCTGGCGGAAATGCATCACAACCACCCTCGTAGGTTTCTCTTGCTTTCCTACGCAAGTGTTTACACTACTAGAAACTCTTCTCATGAGCCTGTACGCTTTGCACGTGTAGATATTCTTCTCATAGAATTGTCCTGTGCAGGTTCGTGCTCGACGTCGCTTCTCTTATAGGAGGCGCACCAGGACGGACAAGAGGATTAGATTTGTATCCGATCCACTAAGTTCGAGCAACCTAAAATTTCTGAAGCCGAGTTGACAATCCTTCAGGCACGCTAACACATCTAACTAGGTTCACAAATTCTCATGTGAGATGGTCTCGTCATAAGTTTCTTGTGAGACTTCTCACATGAAATTTAGTCGCTTTTCTTTTTTCTTTTTTTTTCAATAGATTGTTTGAATTTTTAATGTCTCACTGAGACGTAATGAACTAGGTTATCAAATTTGCTCTAGTTTTTTCATACGAATAGCAGCATTTTTGCCTATAGTATTCAAACTTCGAGATTTTGTCTTTGGAAATAGAATAGATTATTTTTCATTTCGCATTTTGACCAATCCGGTCACCAATGTTTCTCCATTTATATAAAGACTTTGCAAGCTCAAAATCCCACAACTTGGTTCTTATATTACTCTAATTGCTAAAATCGAGCCTTCAAAGGGGTGGGATTTTGGAATTACGTGTAAAAATGGCCTATAGAATTATCGGACATATTTCCTTCATTTCATTCAATTCTATACATTTACTTTTTGTACACTATTCAAAAGTGAGGAGAATGTTCGATATATTGTCTAATATATGAAATAAAAATAGTCATGTGAGATATTGTTTTAATTGCCTTTTCGAGAGCATTATTAATATTTAAATTTCATATTTTTCAGAATTATGTAACTAAAGATAGAAATGGAGGAAGTATCATTTATGGACAACATTGAATGACGTGTTGAATACTTTTATTGGTTGATGTAGCATATAGCGGTGTTTTTTTAGAGTTCTTTTCCATTGATATTTCCTGTGAACTCCCACAATTAATGATAAGACGATGCAGCTATTCTATACGTAATAATATCAATGGAAACTCAAGGTTAATAGATTATCGTAAATGGAGATTTAATTTACGAAGTTAGGGTTTTCTATTTGAACTGCAAACAGTACTCTATATAAACGATTAAATTTTTACGCTAACTACTATTATGAACTCTTAATTTCAAAGATCAATAAAAATTTTCCTCTTCTTTACCGGTGGACATAGCTAACACATCGTTAGTCTCAACCACCTTTTTAGGGTTTATTTACGTTCTTTTATTCTCGTTCTTGCATCCGTTACAAAATTTACAGCTAGTGATTAAAAAGTATGTGTAGTTGTATTCAATTTGTTAAATGGACTGTATTATCTTGGACCGAAAAGGAGTAAAGAAGTACAGCTTTAAACTGTATCAGGACCACTGGGCAGTGCCTCATAGCCATCACGGCGCTTTGGAGACACGGAGAATTCAGCCGGGATAAACTTCAGAACAACCGCGACCACTAAACTCGCTGCTCCGATCGCTACGCTCAGCAGCCACTGTTGTGCGCTCAAGGGGACAGTGTCAGCGAATGTCCCCAAGAACTGCACGATTATCACTTGGAACGCCACCGTACTTGCAATGATGCTTAAAAATATCCAGTTTCCGAGTATGCCCTTAAGTACATTGATCTTCTCCATGTCTCGGCTGTTAACTTCATTGAAAATCTGAACATGTAATGGGACAAGACGAATGTTTTAAGTTCGAAGACCTCACTTGCATACGAATCTACGATACAACTTAATTTTACCTGACAGAAAACAAATGTATTGAATATGAAGGTGTTGAGAGTTTTAGTGGTATTTGCGCCGGTCAAATTTAGGAGGCGTCTGCCGTCAAATTGGAGAAGCCCTAGGACTGCAAGTTGGTAGATACTATGTCCGATTATGTTCCTCCACATGGTTTTGGTTATAAAATGGGCGTCTCTTCCGACAGGTGGTCGTTTCATTAGTTCATCGCTTGGTGGTTCGGTGGCTAGTGCCAGGGCACCTAACGTGTCCATAATCATGTTCACCCACAGCAACTGCACTGCTGTCAAAGGCGCTGAGCCTGCACGAGTTTTAATCTGTTTCAGTAAAATGATCAAAATAAAACGACAAAATTCGATCTGATCAGAGAAATATAACCTGAAAGGCAGGCAGAAACGAAGTTGATCATAAGAGCGACTATGTTAACAGTTAACTGGAACTGCACAAACTTCTGAATGTTAATGTAAACAGACCGACCCCATCGAATGACGTTCAATATGGTCGCAAAATTGTCGTCCATAATGACAACGTCAGCATTTTCTTTCGCAACCTGTGGAAGTATAGAACATTCATGAAACCAAATCAGAGAGGTAGACGTTTAAGATCAGACGAGAATGAATGATGAGATTATAAGTTGTCGAGAACCTCAGTTCCAGCTATTCCCATGGCGAGTCCTATGTCCGCTTCATGCAAAGCAGGAGCATCGTTTGTTCCGTCTCCTGTCACTGCGACTACATTGTGAAAATGTTGCCTCAATTGCGTCACTAGTGTGTGTTTGTCTAGTGGCATCGAACGAGCCATTACCTGGAAGAATCAAACACCTTTACACTTATATTTTGATCTTTCCGACATCAATGAAGTTAGACTAGTGGTGTCGTTGTCGTACCTGCAAATTGGGTATGATATGCTGCATTTCACTAGGGCTCATTTTTCGGAAGTCTGGCCCTTCAATAGCTAGCCCTCCACTGGTTAAGATCCCACATTCTTTTGCTATGGCCTTCGCAGTATTAACATTATCACCTGTCACCATTCTCACTGTAATACCGGCGGCTAAACAAGTTTGTACAGCTTCCTTCACCCCAGGACGTACGGGATCTTTTATACCAACAACCGCTATCAGCGTAAAGTTCTCCTCTAGGATGTTATCGCCAGTAGATTTGTCCGTCACATCCTTGTATGCTATGCACAGAGTTCTTAACGCCTCTGATGCAAACTTGTTTATAACCTCGGTAACCTTTTGTCGTGATTCGTCAGACAATGAGATCGGTTTTCCGTTAGGATCCAGAATTTTATCACACATGGCCAAGACTATTTCTGATGCACCTTTGCAGAAGGCTCGGAGCTTACCAGATGGTAGAGCAACAAGAACCGACATCTTTTTCCTGTTAGAGTTGAATGGCTCGACTTTGAGAGTCTTCGAGTCATTCTGAATAGCTTTGAAGTCGCCTCCTGAAAGTAACCCGAGTTCTAAAATGGCAATTTCAGTTGGGGTTCCCAATGTTTTCGGCTTCCCTCCATCTCCTTTTACGACTTCAGAACCCGTGTTCAAGAATATAGCTTGAATCAGAACATCCAGTACGCTTCTAGAAATAGATTTCACGAAATCTTTACCTTCAGTTTCTTTAACATGGCCTTGAATCCATAACTTGGTAACTACCATGTGGTTTGTAGTCAACGTTCCCGTCTTATCTGTACAAATGCAGTTCGCAGATCCCATGGTCTCGCACGCAGACAGATGTCGGACAAGTGCCTTGTCCCTCATGAGCTTCTTCATAGCAAATGCAAGGCTTAGCGTCACTGCCAAAGGCAGTCCCTCAGGAACTGCAACTACAATGATAGTCACAGCAGTCGCAAAGTAGTTCAGAAGCTTCAACGCGTCATTTGAGGACCAATTCCTCATGTCATTGTTGTTAATCTTGTGCACCAGAAACCTGGCAACCAGTACAAGAAACGTCAATACCGCAAAACCTAAACCAATCTTCCCAATGATTGTCGCTACTCCATTAAGCTTCACTTGCAACGGTGTTTCTTCTTCGCCTTGTTCATTGAGCGTAGCCATCAATGTCCCCCACTCAGTCCTCATACCGACAGCAGTGACTAACATCCTCGCAGACCCGTCCTGCACTTTTGTTCCCGAAAGAAGAAAAGGCCTTTCTTTCATGACATGAACCGGTTCACTCTCACCTGATAAGCTCGACTCATCAATCGATAAGTTATACCCCGATAAAAACAACCCGTCTGCAGGAACTTGATCACCAATTGATAAGTTGACGATATCTCCAACGACAAGCTCGTAGATAGAGATCTTCTGCCTTTCTCCCGCCCTCGTGACGTGTACTTTTATATTCTTCTTTTCCTTGTCCAAATCCTTAAACTGCAACGACTGCTTATAATCGCTGACAGCAGTAACCATAACAACTAACAAGATACTCAGCAGTATTCCTAAACCGTCGTACACTCCTTTAGGCCACCCTTCAGTAGCTAGACCTACGCCCACGGACACAACAGCACACACTATTAGAATCATGAGGGTTAAGTCTTGCAATGCGTCCCAAACAAAGCTAAGGAAAGACTTAGACGGTTTCTCAGAAAAACGGTTGCAGCCAAAGATGTGTTGACGCTGCTGTATTTCAGTGACGTTGAGACCGTCTTTCACAGTGGCTGAGATCTTTTGTGCAATGCCTTCAACACCACCGTGAGACTTTAAGTCTCGTAAGTTGTGGCTGCGCACAATGGATGATAACTCGTCTGGATGAATGTTGTATCCCGCTTCCCTGGCTTCTTTCGGGACCTCATGATGGCTTTCTTTTCTAGCAGCTGTTCACGACGAAATAATTCAGTTACTCCGTCTGTTCAAGTCAATTCACTAATGCAAGTACGTTACTACTTACTACACTGGATCACCGATTTAAACGACTTTCGTTTAATTACGTACCATCGATGAAATGTAGAGCCGCTTTTTGTACATACAGGGCAACTCTTATCTTTTCCTGCAAACAAAACATAAATTACGATTATTTCACGGTAATAATAAGGTTTGTAAGACGCCATTGATTTCGATTATAGCTTTCTGTTAGTAGAAAGGATAAAAATGTGTAACATTTATGAATATTACATGCATGCAATTAATTTCTCAATATTATATTAGTGATACATTAATTTCTCAATATTATAGAACACTAGATTTATAAATGGTCACGTGAATAATAAAGCAGGACGGATAAAAATGAATGAGACAGAAGGTGTATATATATAGTAAGAACCTGAATGTGACGACGTTTACGGGTGGCTTCTTGACGCTTAGCAAGATCAGCGACCATACGAAAACGTCGTCGAGGATTCTTGACGAGCCAAACAGCGGATCTCCATCTCCTCAAGGCTTCTTCGGAGGGTCGCTTTGGATCAACCTCAAAGTTCTCTCTCAAGTATTTCTCCATTGAATTGTATCCAAATATATGCTATGAGATCAAATAATGAAAGAATTAAAAGATGGCGTAGAAAATTCTTATATAAAATTGCATGAGAAAGTGTTGTAGGTGTTAAAAAGAAGGGTATATTATATTGCGATGATGAATGAGTGATGGTGTAATTAAAGAGAAGAGGTTGTTTTAATTGATCCGATTGTATGGGACTACTACATACTCTATAGCTCTTATATACTCAAATTTGTTATGAGTTTCTAGTTAGTTAGTTGCTGCATGAGAAAATATATGACATCACCCCATTAATACGAAATTAAAGTAGAAATTGCAGTTAAAATAATACAAAAGCATGAAACAAATGCAGAGTATTAAAGTCTATTAAAAAAATTTGGTGACAATAATTATAGAATAAGGCGAACTGACAATAATTTATCGTAAAATTCGACTCACGCAAGAATTTGTACTTGTGTAGTTTGAAATAAGATTTATTGTCAAACACTACCTTTAAAAAATGCGTCAAACACTACCTTTTAAAATAAAAAATTGTCAATTACTACCTTTAAAAAAAAAATTGCCAAACGTGACCTTTCGGCCTGAGTTTCACTTAAGTCAACTAAATTCCGACATTTTGGTCACTGGAGCAAGTCTTTTAAAGTTGAAAAGATGAATTTCTAGGTTTTAGTGGTGAAGTTCTTGATTTGAGGGATGTATTTTGGGTTTTGAAGGATGAGCATTCGAATTTGATGGAGTTAAGAAGATGAAAATAAAGAAAAAGCATGAATTTCGGTATGTCAACGTCAGAATTTGGTCCAACTCAGGCCAAAAGGTTGTACTCGACAATTTTTTTTTTTTTTAAGGTGGTAATTGGTAACTTTTCTTTTTAAAGGCGATGTTTGACAAAACTCTTTATTTTTGACAATTAATCCTTTGAAATACTTGAATTTAGTTTTAGAATTTAAACAGCAATAAGTCTCGTGTGAGACTAACCTTACACTAATACGAAACCAGAGTACAAATTGTAGTTAAAATGGTACAAAAAAATGAAACTTTTTACTCCCTCCGTCCCGGTCATTTATTTACACTTTCCATTTATGGGTGTACTGGTCATTTGTTTGCACTTTCTATAAATGTCTATGGTGATCCACTGATCCACTTGTGGAGGTGAACCCAACTTCCTTAACCAATCACATTATTTTATTTTACCCACTTTGTACTTATATTATTATTTTTATAGTTTTTTTTATTTACCTTTCTCCTCACATCGATAAATGTATATAAAGTAAATGTAAACAAATCACCGAAACGAAGGGAGTAATAAAGTCTCTTATAGGGGTACTTAAAAAAAATTAGTTACGATTAATAATTATTATTATTAATATGGTATAAAACTATATAATCAAATACAAATGAGACCGACTTATAATAATTTATTGTGAATTTGTGTTTAACGACCGGCAGACGTTAGTTTATGTTATGCGTAGGGTGGGGACTGGGGGTACTTGACATTCCTCTTGATCTTTGGGTTACTCTTGCTGTAAATTCATTGAAAACACGGCTCCAATCAATAGTTGGCCCCTTTAATATTGTCATCATATAAGCCCAAAGCCCCAAGCCCATAATCACAAACTCAGTATATAACGAAGCCCATGATCACAAACTCAATATGTAATACTTCCACCATTCCATTTGACTGTATACGTTTGCTTTTTGGACACTATTCACAAGTGAGCAAAATTTTCAATTTAAGTTTTAAAATAGGGTTTTTTGTCAGACACTACCTTACATTTAAGCCAACTTGTGAGGTACTACCTTACATTATTTTTTTTGCGAGGAACTACCTTACATTTTTAAAATCTTGTGGAACACTACCAAACACCATTTTGCCGTTAAATCTAACCGTTGACCGTCATTGACTGACGACTCTTCTTCCCCAAACTAACTCCATTCATTTTAACCCCATTTTTCTGGTTTCCCTCTTCAATATACTCTAATTTTTTCTTTTTATCTTTCTCCCTAATTTAATTAACCCACATACAATGTCAAATTCATCCTCAAAATCCTGAATTTTTTATTATTCATCTTCAAAACCCTACTATTAAGCTTGAAACTAAACTTGTGTTGTGCAATTAACACCAATTTCAGTGTGGGTTAGTATATAGTAAGCTTGAAACTCTTAAATTACTATACTACACGATTACACAAACATAAACCCTAATATCATTTTCAAATGTTTTTCCCTCCTAAGTTTTCCAACTCATTCTCAAGTTCTTCAAACTTGATGATTTTGCTAACTTCTTTACCTTCTTCAACATCCAAACCGACATTTATGCATATTTAGGAATGGAAGGTCCTTGAAATGAAGAGCCAATTTTGTTGTGGGTTAGTGAGCTTGAAAGGTCAATGACGTTTGGTACGCCGTGGAATTCCACATCGACATTTATGCGTCTTCAACAATGAAGCGGGTGACTACTCACTAATTAAAGAAAACGAGGAAGAAAACGAAAAAAGAAAACTGAAAAGAGGAGTGAAGAATAAGCGGACAAATAATTGAGTATTGGAGAACAACTAATGAAAGCAATGCAATTAAGTGAAAACTTAACTTAAAAATGGAGGAAAAACTACATTGTAAAGAGTTGGAAGAAGTTGCCGTTAGTTAATGACGGTCAACGGTTAGATTTAACAGCAAAATGGTATTTGGTAGTGTTCCACAAGATTTTAAAAATGTAAGGTAGTTCTTCGCAAAAAAAAAATAATGTAAGGTAGTACCTCACAAGTTGGCTTAAATGTAAGGTAGTGTCTGACAAAAAACCCTTTAAAATATAAAATAATAAATAGTCATGTGAGATCTTGTTATAATTGTCTATTCAAATGCATTATTAATATCAATTTTTGATAATTTTTTGCAACACGTAACTAAAGATATTAACAAAAGAAAACGCAGATCGCAAGACACGCAAAAAGAAACGATGATAATCAAATTGAATTATGAAGTAAGTAAGCATCACACACTAGTCCGTTAACAAATTTTTGTTCTATTGTTCAAATGAGCTTACTATGTCACGGATAAAAATTGAACCCTATATTTCATGGTGTAATAATGGTCTTAAAACTTGAGTTATCTCTTATTCACAAATTTCATTGTAATAGTCAATAGTACAAAGAAAACACAAATTAGATACTTCGTATTTCATAAAACATACTCTGTATATGCTCATCTTTTACATCTTATTATTATTTTCTAAAAAAAATTCTTTTATTATTCCACATCATGAAAAAATTAAGGAGAGCAGCGTTCAAAAAACCATCTTTCAATGATAAATAAAAAATAAGTTTTCTGATACATAAAATATGACAACTATTTATCGCCATCATTGACTGAATTATAGTTACCCTTATACCTCTCAATAGTGACTACCATATACTCCGTACAAAGTACTAAATAATAATGACAATTAACATTAATATGATCAACTTTTATGCATTAAAAAAACTCGTCTTCTCCAAAACTTTAGTTATACAAGGAGCACAATAAGGAGTGGGACCTACAAAATGGGGCTTATAAAATATGAATAAAATACACCGTAGAACAGGCCATCACATGGGAGCCCAAAGGAGAGGTCTCACCTTCTTTCCAGACATACATTATTTAATGGGCCCATTCTCTCTTTGTGGGCCCCCCCCTCTTCACTGTCACCCCCATGTGTTTTTGTCACTGTTTTTTGGTCTTGTCCCTTTTTCTTTTTTTTCTTTTTTGTTTTGTATTTTGTTTCTATTTGTTTCACGTATACGAGTACGACCTATGAAATTGACTAATCTCGATAACGTTGACCTTACACCACAACTAATTATAAGCTGAAACCCAAAAATGATCAAATACAATATCTAAAACTATGTCTCGACGACTTATAATCCAAAATAATTTACTACTCTGTATAACGTAATTTGATCTAAACTTGTAACCCATTTATCAAACTAATACTCCCTCCATTCAACTCCACACTACTACTATACCTTTTATATCCATTCAAATCCACACTACCACTTTCTATTTTCATCCTATATAGCCCACTTATTTCCTCACTCAAAACCAATTTTTAAATCAATTTTTAAACCAATTTTTAAATCCACCCAATCAACTCTCCCCTTTTTGTCCTTTTTATTATTATTTTAATTTTTCCTTAAAACTCACAAGATAAAGAAATACGCCTATTGCTTTGAATTATGAAAGACATCAAGATTTGTATTTTCAAATTTTTTGAAACTTAAAAATTGTTAATTAAGTGAGATGAGTTTTGTATGACAGCAAAACTGTGTTAATAACGTTTCAGTGTATTTTCTAACAAAGATTTATGTTAGCCCAATGATAGAAATATTTTTTTTATCTTAAGTTATTCTTTGACTATCAAAACTTGCTTTGTGTATCTATTTATTTTGTTTAATTAGTTACTCCGTATATTTTAATAGTTACGGAGTATTATAATAAATAATATAACCGTCACATTTTAGCTACTCGTATAATATACACGCATACTTGCATATAGTTAGACCTGGCAAACGGGTCAAACGGGTCGGGTCAATTCGGATTGGGTCATTTCGGATCTGATTGATATATCGGATCGGGTCGGGTGATTTCGGGTCTGTTTCGGGTTGGTAGTTATCGGGTCATTTCGGGTATGGGTGAGTTTGGGTCGGGTCGGGTCGGGTCGGGTCCTTTTCGGGTCAAAATTCGTTTTTTTTGTTAAAAAATACGATTTTTTTTTTGTCAAAGGTTACTTTTTAAAGTTTTTATGTATATAATTGGTGTTAATTGATAACACGATATCAAATAAGTTATTTTTATGTCATTTGAAGTTAATAAGAGTATTTTATATCGGGTCAATTCTGGTTTCGGGTCAATTTCGGGTCAAGGCATTGCGGGTCGGGTCATTTCGGGTATCGGGTTAATTTCGAGTATCGAATATCGGGTCACTTTCGGGTCTCTGTCACCTTTATCTGCCGGTCAAATAATCGGGTCGGTCTGCTTTTGTGTCTACATATAGTGATATACAGCCTTCATATTTAAGAATGTAATGATTTCATAGATATGTTGGACCCGTGGCCGGAACCTTTAACTAAAGACATATTTAGTCAACATAAGCAACCATTGCGAGGGAAAGGAAGATTATTATTAGAATGAGAATGATTGAATCAGTTGATTATTATTGAAACGTTCATGACATATTTATAGATATATTGGATATATAGAAACCCTAGACCTAGAACCTTCTCAAGATATTCCTCTAATCACAATTAATATTTTGATTACATATAGAATATATTATTCTCTAATACGCCCCCGCAGTCGTAGCGGGAGATGTACGGACGCTTCGACTGAGCCAGAAGTAGCATGCTTTAGAGGTCCTGCCAAAATAGATGTTCTCCAATGTCGATGTAGTTGTTTCGTGTTCACTGATGAAAGTTTGCTTAAGAAAGTGGCCACATATATCGTCATAAAAAATCCAACCATATCGCTAATACGTTGTGAGCCCGTGAGGAAAGAAAACAGTATAGTAGAAGACAGGATGAGTTGCTGTCAAGGAGGAGCACATATGCTACCGAAGAATAATGGAAGACAGATGAGTGTGCTGTCGATAGCCACAGACACGGACAGTGGCGTCAAAGAGAGGAAAAAGAGTAGGAAGCAAACAGATTACATAGAGAAATATCCTTCGGCGACAACAACGAGCTTGAGGGCGACACGACGCAGTTGGACCAAGGGTGTGAAGAGAGGAAGCGGCTGACTTTACTCTGCCGGAGAGGGGAAGTCGAAGGAGACAGAGGTAGTGGTCGACGAGGCAAAGGGCCGAAAAATGAAGCAAACAACAAGAGTAGCTTGGCGAAGGCCTGAACCTCATATTTAAGTAGAAAGAGGTAAGGAGACCAGAGGAAAAGTGGCCACCGTGTCGGGCAAAGTGAGCAGCCAGAAATGAAGGAATGACCCGAGGTTGGAGTCAGCCTGGAAAGAGGGAGAAATCAAGGACGAGTGGTGTAGATATGGCAAAGCAGATCGGGCATGAGTATGGTTTGATCGACTTTTCGACTCAAGAACACGTGGAGAACGATGTTTGACAACCGCAAAGAAAAGTGAGATTGAGGACACCGACGATGGTGGTGACGAGATCCGGTTGCCGGAATTGTCGTGGCTTCACCGGTGAGAAGAGAGAGGACCACGGAAGTTGATCACGGTGGTGGTTCAGATCGGAAACACCAAGGAAGGAGATAATAGCAGAAAGACGAAGGCCACGTAGGAGTGGATGGCCGGTGGTGATGGCCGTGTTGGTGGCCGGAGGAGACAATTTCCGGCGAGAGAGATGTCGCCATTAATGTCGGACTAGGTTTCCGGCGGAAAATTGTACTCCGAATTTGGTTAGATCCGAAAAAGAGAGGCAAGGGTTTTGTGAAAGTGACGAAATTCGGTGGCCGATGGTCGAAGTCGATTTCCAGCGAAAGAGAAATAGAGCAGCGTCGCGGTCAGTCGGAAGCATGTAATCAAGGGAGACGAAATTGGTGAAAAAAAGGGAGAAAAGAGTGAGGGCAATGATTTGCCATGATGTGATTGAAGATGATAAGTGAAGAAGGAAGAAGAAACATGAAGAATGGGATGAGGAAGATGAAGGCACTTAGGGTTCTGACTTTATCATAGTTGTAATTATTATTAGGATTATTATTATTAATATTGAATGGGAAGAAATCAAAAGGATGATTGTGTGTCCTGCCGGAGATGGGACTAGGTGGCCATCTCCGGCCGGAGAGCGGAGAACGGTAGAAGAGGGCAGAAGAAGATGTGATGAGAGGATCGATTAGTCTGATACCATATTAGAATGAGAATGATTGAATCAGTTGATTATTATTGAAACGTTCATGACATATTTATAGATATATTGGATATATAGAAACCCTAGACCTAGAACCTTCTCAAGATATTCCTCTAATCACAATTAATATTTTGATTACATATAGAATATATTACAGGCCCGCCATACCTGGTGCGAAATAATCCACTTTGAAAGAGAGGGGGTGGTGAGATTCGAACTTGTGACCTCTTGTCACAAGGCTTTGATACCATGTCAGGAACCAACTCAACCAAAAGCTCAAGCTGATGGTTGGAGGCCCAAGATCGGTTTTATACACTCTAACAATTATTTCCACGTTATATACACGTGTTATTTGAGAGAAATACAAAAATATCGGAATAATTGGTCTGAATGAGAATAAAAATAACAATAAAATGGATTAGATCGAGCAATGGATATTATTAAAAATATAATTGTTTTTTAAATCGAAAATAAAAATTGATTAAAAAAGATGTTACTAATTTATTAACTAAAATATTTCCTCTGTCTCAGTCATTTGTTTACACTTCTTTCAAATCTCTCTTACGAAAAAGTCAAACGGTAAACAAATGACTGGAACGGAAGAGTACAAACAAAAAACTGATTTTTAGTTATCTATATTAATTATATAAAGCAAAAACTATCCCCACAAATTTTTCCCGCCAAACTATTCATGCCTAATTTAACATTTGTTATGTTTCCTAAATTGATCAATATTATATTATTCTACATAATATTTTGCATTTACTTGATCTACAATTTTATAACTTATTGTTACTTAAAATAAGTATATGAACCACATATATTTTTTATTTATCTTTTAAAGTATTTACTCTAATTTCATTTTGCCTTTAACAGAAAGACTCTAATTTCATTTTGCCTTTAACGTAATTAAATCAAAATTTTGACACGGGTTAGTTGAATTTAAAATTAAAAACTTTGAAAGTCTTTTTGTTATCTATTTGATCAAGATTTCTGTAAATGTTAAAACTCATACATGATATTATAATAATATAAATATGTTCTATGACTAATAACTACATTAAGCTCAACACATGTTTTTTTTTTTTTTTTTTTTCGCAAATAGGCCGATCCTAATTCGTTTACTCCAACATTTATGATACATTTATTCAATATAATTCCAATTCATACTAAAATGATGTTGCCCAATTATACTATTTTAAAAAAATTACTATAGCTAGATAAGAACACAAGACTAGCCTGTATTTTGATACAGTATTTTAATCCTAAGACGGGTTGAACATTTTTATTGGACTCTGACTGTTGATGCATATAAACATATATGGCTTGAACGGGTTAAATATAGTAATTTGATTATGATAATTATATTATCACAATCCTTATTTTTAATTAAATCATTAATTTATTTCAGTTAATTAATAAATATGTTTATACATGCCCGTGCATTTATGCATGGGTATTGACCTAGTATACTCCGTATAACAAAAACCACTTGCACAAATTTTCCCTCTAATTTTCCCTCCAACTTTTACATATTTTAATCATTTTTATTTTATTTTATTTTATTTCCTTTTTAACTCATATAAGTAATAAGTCAATATCTTCTATGTGCAAAGGAGTTTTTTTTTTTTTTTTTTTTTTATCTCTTTAACTATCTATTTTTATTTAATATGTTTTCAGTAAGCATTTTAACTTTTAAATTATCCATTTTTATTAATTAATTTGTTTTCAATAACATTCTTAGCGCATTTTACTATATTATTATAATAAATGATGAATTTTTAGACAATGTATTGCGGTACTTTGATCGGTTTTGTCACATTATGATATATTTTAAAATAAGTTTATAACTATATTTGTATAAAGAAAAAATTAAACGTTCCATTATTCTAATTGTTTTGTTACAATTTCCAACGTTTCTATCATCTAAATTTTGATAGTTTATTAAGAAAAATTAAAATTGATACTTTCAAACCTATTAAACGGGTTAATTAGAAGACAATTACGGGTCAAATGATTTTGATATTTAATTAACTGCTTTAAACAAGTCATATAAACGGGTTACATGTTAAACAAATACGCAGTCGGTAAAATATAGTTTGTTGTATTTTGGGTCTAAAAACGGATGTTTATTTAAGTTGCGTTTATATTATTATTACGAAGTATTCTTATTTTAATTTAATATTAAATTCAATTAACAAAATTTAATTAACCATTAACTTATTTTATATATCCCGTGCATTTATGCACGGGTATTATGCTAGTATATGTATATATTGTGTTTGATTTATTCAATTGTTTTAATTTTACTTATGGCCACGATTTGTATTATAAGATTTTTCAATAATTTTCTATTATTTCTCATCAACTATATAAATATAGGATATTGAAGTAAATTTATTAACTTAATATTCTTTTTTACACATATATATTACACTTAAAATGATGCATGTAAAAGTAAAATAATTCCATTCATTTCAATTTAATTGTCGTATAATCTATTTTTGTCGGAGTTAAGAAATGACTGTTCATAGTCATGATGATAATAGTGCACATCTTCTATTAATCGTGACTAATAACTTTTAAAAAAAAAAATTAAATATAAAATTAAGACAATATAAATAAATAAAAAGTACTCGCAGACATTGTAGGGTGTTCATTATTAATCTGGTGCAATCAACCATTAATTTTTACTTGCTCAGGTACGGTTCGTTCTGAAAATCAACCTAAACCGAACCATTAAGAACTAAGTTACTTTACTTGCCTTGCTTCACGCTTAATCTGCTTTATGCTATGCGTTCACCGCTAACCATTTACTCACAAAACTTTTTTCTGTTAAGTTAATTATTGATTACGACGCACTTTAACAACGCATACTAACGGCCCAAAATAAACGAAAAATTACAAATACCTCATCTAATGTACCATTATCAACTAAATTATAGTAAATAGAAAATTTATCAATGTTATAACTCAAAGATGCGTATTGAACACTAACAACAAAGTAATAAACACGTTAAAATCAAAGCGAGAGTAGTACATATGAGATTTTATTTTACAAAAATGATGCTTTTCAGTTGTTAGAAAAGTAAGGTAGAATACACAATCGATATTTGAGGTTCGATGAAAGTTGTAAAGTTAAGTTTTATGCTTCAGTTTGTATATATATGTACAATTTATTTATATTTTTGCTCTTAATCTGCCTGCCTTGCTAACCGTTAACTCAAAATGCCAACCTAAACTGAACCATTAACCGTTAATTTTAATCTGTTCGGTTCACCGAACCATTATTTCTCATCAGTTGGTTCACCGAACCTATAAAACGTAAGGTTCTCGCTTTTTCTGCCTCTGGCTTATTTGCTCAAGTTATTTTTGCACACCCCTAGTACATTGTACGGAGTAGTAAACTTAAATGGATATAGAGTAAACATTAAGGATTACAACCAAGTGCATTGGTCTGCGCTAATTTGTTAACCCCGGAAGAACAATCATGGCGCCCTGCGCTCAAATCCCACCTGGAACCAATTTCCCCACTTGGCCACTGCAGCCCCTGTTGGGGGTAAAAACATTAAGGATTACTACTCCGTATGTATTAATTTAGCAAGATAGACAAGATAATTGACGTAATAGTTAATTAATGTCTATACTAAAAAAAGTTACACCAAATACTCTTTGGGTACGAGAGTAAAATTTTTGCCCAAATAAAATAGGACAATAAAGTGATCACCAAAAAGTAAATGAATTTGTAAGAGCATCTCCAATGGTTAAAATTAAGCGACTTTGCATAATTTTTCAAAATAATCGCCTACAAGTCTATCATCGAGATGAAAAACTATGCAGAAATGAAGTTCATCGTACTTGCCTGCCTACAAGCTTCAAATATAACTATAAACTAAAAATACGCATAATAAAAATGAAAATGATATGTTTTTATTCAAGCCTACAATTATTACGTAGCCTTATCATCGAGAGAGGCCAGAATACAAAACAACAGAAAGCTCAAAATATCGAAATGGAAACCAAGCTACAACCTATTGTAGTTCACTATTGGAGATGCCCTAAGAGTAAGGAATAAATTATCAAAATACAAGGTCCCACTTGTAATTGTACTCCAATAATTTACGAGACAAATTGTCTTCAATCAAAAGCCCACCTCTGTCTATCAAATAACACAAATTCTCGTTTAAAATCGATATATCCATCTTAACCTAAAACAGATCAAATAATTAAGTTAAGATAAAAATAAAATTTATCGAAAAAAAAGATTTATCTTATATGGTCAAGTATAGTGGTGTTTAATCAAATTATTATAGGTTTAAAATAAAATATATCCGTTTTAATTGAGATAAATTAATTAGATAATTAAGGATATAACAATGAGTTGTTCCATTCATTTGAATACAACTGTGATAATTAATGCAACTTTTTATGTCATTATCATCCTTTAAGGAATTAAAATTTCATTTGACTAAACATAAATGGCTTAAATTTGATAAAATTATTTGAAATGTACTTCGTAGTACGGACTACGGAGTATAACAAAAATATACTATGGGACTTCAAAAAAATTAATCCATCAAAACTTAACCTCTAACCAGGTGCCAGTAACTAGACACGACTCGATTGAGAGCATTGTGCAGGATAGAATGTTGTATGAGAATTACTGGAAACGAAAATTAACAATGAAAATTCACACCGAATCGCCTGCGCTTTCCTTATAGAACAATTCGACCCGTATATTAGTGCCCGGGTTGTACCGAATTTTCTACAGAGATAAGACGGTGTCCTCGGTTTTCGGCACGAAAAACTGAGATATAACTTGGAGTTTTGTGTGTAATTGCTTTTAAAATCAAAGATGAAGAACTTTCTGATTTTTTCTAATGAAATTCATAAGAATTCTCTATCTTATTTATAGATAAAGAACAGGGTATAATACAGGGTATGAAGCAGTATTTTTGTAGAGATATGACTCTTCAAAATACCCGCCAAATTCCGTTTTTACACGGTCAGCGAGACCCCCGTATAGTCGTTCGAAAGGCAACTATTCTGCGAACTCGTAAATAAATAAGCGAGCGTACACCCCGTACTTCCCGAACCCGCTTTATTATTTCAAAGTTTGTCCATCTTTGAACCAAACCAAATAACGCTAAAATGAACCGGTAATTACTCTTAAATTACCAACATAGAAAACCTTACAACTCATTAAAGACCACGTCAAGAGTCCATACCGTCAACAAATGACCGTTGTATGCACCCCCTAACTGTCACGAAAAATTCTTAGGTTCACCGAGAAGACCATGACATCAACCTCTCTTAACAATAAAAAAAAACCCCTACTACTCCCTCCATTCAATTCCATTTGCATCAAAGAGAAAAAAACCACTACTCATTCAAGTGAGAAGTTTTCGGAATTTCTCACAACGTATTGAATAAAATGTAAATACGCGATCTGTTTGATAGATCTTAATGCTGTACAATAACATATCCAAATTTTATAATTTTAGAAACGTAAACTCTACATATTCAAGGTCCCAACATTCAAGGCCAAGAACGTGAAAAGAAACGATGCAAATAGAAATAATGTAGAGATTAATTATCTTTATTATACTTCATAAATAGTACTTCGTACGTAGGAAATATTTGGCTCCACTTGAATAATGTCATCGTTTTAATTGGTTAAGCAGAACGATGACATAATCTTTTCGGTAAACTATGGAAAGACAACAAAACTTGGCAAAATATAGACTATTTTCATCATATAAATCAAACATCCTTTTACACAAGTCTACAAAGAACTGATTTTTTTTTTTTTTCTGGAGGTATATCAGCAATTACAACAAACTAAATAGAAAATCCATACTAAGTAAAATATTTTTAAAAAAAAACATAAATTTATACTTGGCTAACTTCTTTAGTTTAAAGAGAGAGCTTCACTCCTTCCTTTTTAAGCCAACATTTGAACTCAACAACAACACTGGCTTAAAAATGCCTACACTTTTTTTTGCTTTACTTACACAGGAAGGGGAAGAATGAAAATTACATCCGACAACAACAATACAGCGCCACCTAATGGTACCGAGTATCACCCGTCTCACATACGTATCAAACGTTCGTGAAAAGGCGACACTACGACTAGATTACGCTATCTCATTTTTGCTAAAAATTACACTTCAGAAGTTACACTGCTGCTTAGTTTACTAATTATTCACTGTTTTTCTTAACTGTTCTTGGGGGTTGTATAAACCTCTATATATGGTCCCAAAACTCTGTGGTTACAACATATTCTCAGAGATTTGGGAAAAATATTGCACAAATGGCTGGGGACCACTTCATTTTTCCATAAATTCCTAAATAATTAACTTTAATTTTTTTTTTTTTTAGTATGTATTTGTATTTGTATGATGGTGATTATTGTACTACTACTAATATACGGTAATACCCACTCTACTTGTCATTAATACTTGTACTAAGAAACTTTTTAAAGTATATTTATTTATATATATATTATATATATATGTAGTTTTTTCGGGTTATTGATTGATCGATGATGACGATGACGGGGATGGGGGTGGGATATTTTCCTACAAGGTGTTGTTTGGCTGGTGTACAACTGGTTTGGTCACATTTCTCAATCTTTACCTGTAAAAATACATACAACAAAAACACCAAAAGAAAACAAGGTACCCAACTTCAATAATCATAATTTTATGATGCAATCATGTACCAAGAATTAATAAAATTAGCTTGAGTGACAATGATGTACATACCTTTATCTATGATTAAGGCTTAAAAAAACATGGCCCCGTCACCCGCGACCCTACATGCCAATGGCACCGTGTCCGGGAGAAAACCTATGCAACAAATATAACGTAAGCTCTTCTGATTAACTAAAACTCGATACCACCTGATAACGGTCTTATCATTTTTTATAGGTTGATAACAAAATGGCACCCTAGTAATAGTATCCAAGATTATTGCTCTAATTGATACTTGATAGACATGTACCCTACCCTATATGTTTTTGTCCCAAAAGAATATCAAAAAAGCCTTGAATTTTTTTCTTTTAGAAAGATTTAGCATAATCTTAAAGGGCTTTTCCAACTCAGTGATACCAACTTTAAAAATTGGTGGGACCCCTAGCACATTATTATTAATACTCCGTAATAATTATTAAGGGCATCAAAGAGAATAAAAACTTTTTTCCATAATAATGTCCATCACACTAATTATAATCAAACATGTGTATTCAAATCAAATCAACATTTTAAAAAGGAAGAAAAATAATTCATTGCAAATCTTTGTTTAGTGTTTTATACCTGGGCATTTGAAAGTAACAGGACTTAAAGGGAGCCATTTCTATTGCAGGAGAGGGAGGAAGGAAAGACGACCCCTTCGAGTTCATGTTAGCGGAAATTGACATCACTTCCGCTTCACAGCTCCCTCCACCGCCGGCTACTCTTTTAGGGGACGCAAACGGGCTGTCGGGGAGATTATGCTCCAAGCTACACGACAAAGGCCACACAACATGAAAACGAGAAACTTAAATCTCACTAAATATCAAGAGATTAGTCTAAATCTTGTCTTCATCAAGCGGTTTTGTCGAACGTCTAGTACTAAGAATCATTAAATACTTTTGATTATAGTTTTCTTAACTTATTCTGAAACATGTTACGGAGACAGTTAACATAATAATAGAGGTAGTAGTAGGAGGTAGTCACCTTTCGGGCAAATCGAAAATGTTATCTTGGTGAAAAGGACTCGGCTTGTTGTAATTGAAATTGATATTATTGTCCTCCCCACCATTTGAACCTTCCTTTTCTCTGTCAATTACCTCATTTATAGCCTGTTCCAACGCTTGATTAGCCTCACTTAGTGGCGGTGGGCTCACACAGATTTCTGGGGTAAGATTTGAAAGCAATCACTTCAGCAACTTGACAAAATATGCTTCAATTATTGGTGCATGTTTCAATTTCTAACATTTTCCGTTTTGTTTTTATTTCGGCTAATAAAGTAAGGTTGGTTGAGGTACCGTCAGAGGCGTCCGGACTGCTGCGATCAGAACCCAGGAGGGATTGGTGGAATATGCTGTTGGGAGACTGACTCGGTGAGTGGATTGAAGGAGCACCGGTTGAGAGCGAACGGTGGTGATGGTTCCGCTTCACGTCGAGAAGCTGCAAACCCATTAGCCTACGGGTTTGGAGCTCGAGTGCCTGTTGCTGCAAGTCTGCTTGTTCCTCCAGCTTTCGTCTCCATAACATGTACTGTGATTGTGTCTCATACATCATTCTTCCACCTGACATAATTGTTCGAAAAAAAAAAAAACGTAATCATTAAGCTATAAGATTCAAACAATATTCCAATTTGGGGAACAAAATACAAATCGAATGTCAATGATTTACCAATTGGCGGATCGAAAAGATCCCTAGAATCGACACCAGTGGGAGAACCACAAGACGAGAACTCTCCCCTTTCCATCTGTTGCTGATGCTTCCTGCGGACATCAAACAAACAGCTGTCAATGACAAATACTCCAAGCAACTGACATAAAAAAAAACCCGAGAATCAAAAAGCGAAATTGAATTTGACCTGAACTTATCAGGGACTTTGCCCTTTTCTTTGTAAGGCTTGACGAGAACTCGAGAATCGCAAACAAAGTGAGGGTTGCCTTTAGCCAGAATGATCTTCACAGTGTCAGGGTACACAAATGTCACAAACCCAAACATGCGCTTCTGTTGGTATGGAATTCTCACATCTTGCACAGGTCCATAAATGCTACACACAAAAACGACAACAAAAACCCGACACACGCCTGAATTGAGTATACATTTCTACTGTCGTAACTTACTAAAAAGGAGTACTACACAACTAAAGTTGGCAAACAATCAGTAATGTCAAACTCGAGCAAGAATTAACCTGAAATAGTTTGAGACGTCCTCCTCTCTAAATGTACTGTCAGCCGGGAATGTCAAGTAGATCTGCCTCGAAGCCGGGTTCAAATCAGCCCGACAACTGTCGAGCCCTCGAGGGGATCGGCTAAACTTGCTCATGTCTTCCCCCATCATCAAAGCAGCAGCAGCCGCAGCAGCTCTAAAAAAAATGCAGCCAACAGTCAACAATCATAACACATTACACATTTTAACTAATTAAAAAGGAATAAATTAGGTAGGATTATTTTACCTAGGAGAATCATTTTGGTGATGATGAGCAAACAAGTTCAAACCCTTGTTAATAGAGCAAGGAAAGGAAGGTGAAGTCGAAGGCGAGGCCGAAGCCATAGCAGCCATGAACTTGTGGTGCTGCATGGACTTAGATCTAAGAAGTTCATGGCATTGTTCCATCATCTCAAGTTTACTAGGAGACCCGATAAAAGCGTTCCCTTCCAACTCACTTTCTCCATGTACAAATCGACAGCTCGACCCGTTCTTGCAGAACCCTTTAGCATAATAAAGACAGGGCTTCCACCCAAACCCATTAGCCGGGTCATCCATCAACGACCCAAGGTTGACATCGCTCACAGAGTAACTTCTCCTGTGAGCGATGCCTCCATCCCAGTCCCCTGCACCGTCAACTCCAACACCATTCCCATTCCCCAACAGCTCGGACTGGTTCGAGTAGAACATATCCGAGCTCTTGGGGCGGAGTAGGGTGGTAGGGGACGAGGAGCAGCCGTCGTTCAAGAACGACAGCTGCTCCTGGAGCTGAAACTCGTCCATCATTTCAGCTCCCCCTCTCACCCCACTCCGACCACCACCGTTACGGTAGAACGGTGGTGTGGACGGGTTCAAAGTAGACTTTGAACCCGTCCCAGTCCCCGTCCCACTCATGACACAACTAGGACTACTAACACCCTCACTAAACATAGACCCACTCCAAGAAGGTGAGCTACTATTAGTATTAGATGGACTAACAAGAGTTGGAATACTTAGTGAAGTAGGGATTTTAACACCATTTGGTAGAAATCTAGAAGCACAAGTAGTAGAATTTTGCTTACTAAAGTTTATATTATTATTGTTAATAGTAGAATTATTATTATTATTATTATTATTATTAGTAGTAGTAGTATTAGTAGTATTAATAGTAGTAGAAGAAGTATTAGTAGAGGAAGTGTTATTGGAAACACCCAAGTCAAGCCTAGCTTTAAAAACCAAAGAGTGAAGGAGATTTTCAGGACCAAAAGCCAACCTAATCATTTCTTTCTCACCATGGTCTTGTATTAACAAAAGACCCATTATTTTTGAGGCATTTTCTGGATCTAAACTCTGTACTCTTGAGAACACTACCTTTGTCGCCTCGTATGCGTCCATAATTTTTAAACCCAAAATACTCCCTTCTTTTATTATTAACTAAATTTAAATCTAAGGAAATATGGAAAAGGAAAAAAAAAAAAAAAAAAAAACAGGAACTAATTATTATAAGAGTTAATTTGAAAATCCATGGAAGTTTGTTTGTATCAATGGAGCATGTAATCTTTGTTGTTCATGTAAAAAGAAGAGACACCCACCTAAAAAAAGGAAAGATTGATTAAAAGGAAAAAAACTAAAAAGAAAAGCAAAATTAAAAAAATAAAAATAAAAAAGGAGTGTGAGTGTGGTGATGAAAGTCAAGCCCAAAGGTATTAAAAGGTGTATTCTCGTGAGTGTGATTGAAAAAAAATAATAATAATAATAAAAAAAAAAAGTAGACAAAAAAAAAAAAAAAAAGTTGATGTTAAATAAATAAATACGAGTATATTTAAAAGGTAACAATAATACAGCTAAAATATAAATATAAAAGAAATGAAATCTAAGTTACCCCACAAATATAAAAAAGGGAGTAGCTTTCTTACTGGTACACAGTATTTATTTTTATATATACGGAGTACTTAATACTCGTACACCTTCGATCAATCATTTACGTTTATTTTTTATATATTACGGAATACTCCCTCCCATTTTTTTTGATCTTCCCACTTGATTAAAATAATACACTCATTTAATAAACAAGTGGGAAGATCAAAAAAAATGGGAGGTTATTACTTTTTAGGGAAAAAATCTTTAAATTATTTCAACAAATATCACTTCTGATAACTATTCAAATGAAATCTGTGTAGAAATACTTATTTCCTCATTTTCAATGAGATAGTCTTATTTATAAATTCTTTTTTAAGATGAATACTTAAGACGGATCAAGTATTAATAACAAGACAAGTGGGGTTGAGAATGTGCATAAGGCAAGACAGGTAATTTTTACACTCGTGTTTGTAATATACAGAGTAGTTTTCTAAATAGTCTTCATATACGGAGTACTCCACATATAAATAAATATAAATAATCTAACAAAAGAATTTACATTTAAAAAATAAAATTAAAATACGGAGTAAGTTATTGCTGAACAGCTACTGAGTACTGACCCCATGCAATTCAGCCCACTTTATTTTCAAAATTCAATTTTTGTTTAATTTCCCATTTTTTTATTTTTATTTTTTTTGTAAATTTTAATTGGAAAGAAAAGAGTAGCTAGATTACCCAAAGAAAGTGGTATGGAGTACAAAATAAATGCAAGGATCATCATTTTTTTCTGGAGAAGTTCAATTAATATGGGAGTCAAAAGTCTATTCAACAAGACGAAGACCATGACAGTTGAAGTTACTCCTTAATATAAGAATCATCCGGTAAATAGTATTTTGGGAAAAAATATTTAGTGTTATGTCGGGGATAATAGTATTTAGCGTTTTAGGGTCTACGTAGACTCGGACAATTCAAACCAAAAAACGCCATCTCGTTTGGTGTTTTATCTATAAAAACGCCATCTCGTATGGTGTTTTACGTCACCTTAGTTTTTTTTTTTTTTAACTTTTTTTTGTATTAAAATGATAAAATCATATGAAATGTCATCCGCTACGCTTTTTTTTTTTTGTCTAGATTATCCGAGCCTACATGTAATTCCAAAACACTAAATATTTTTATTCCCGACCCAAAACACTAAATATTTTTCCTCAAAACACCATTTTACCCACTGATTCTTAATATAGTTACTCTCTTTCATTTATTTGTTTTTTTTTTTTTTGTTTTTAATAATAATAATGAGTAAATTATTATTCTTTATTTGGATTAATATTATGCCTATAATATTTTCAAGATATTAAAAAAATGATACTCCCTCTATTCAACAATATAAGTCGTTCTCACTTTTCGAGACGACAACTTCTCTCTTCGATATCTCCCAAAATATAAAAGATAATACATTTAAAATTAGACTATATGAAAGCATTTTTCGTGAGGAATTTAATGGTATAATTTTTGTAATTTTTCAACCAGTAACCTTTTGTAAAAACAAAGGCTTACATTGAAAAACGAAAACGACTTAAATTTCTGAATAGGGAGTGTATCAGCTTGTTTTCTTTTTTGTTCTATCCACTTTAATATACGAAGTAATATTTTTCTTTGAGCGAAAAACAATTTCATTAATTAAAAGTCATACGACATTTACGATGCGCATTAAAGATAACGTACACGAATCCAAATGAATCAAACAAAGTACACTCCATAAAACAAAGAACATTAAACTCAATTTGTTAAATTCTTGCCTATTGCATCGAGTCCTTCTGCGACCATCGACTTTCCGAATAGTCTACACCACCAGAGGACAAACTAACTCACCGATAAGTGAGAATGAAACTCCATCAATCGATGGGTAAAAAACTCTCATAACAGAAAACAATAATTGAAAACCTAAAAATATATATATCCCAAAACTTAGGGCTTGAAAGATCTTATCTCTATATATATATATATATATATATATAATGAATAATAATTAAAGCGAATATCGAGGCTTACCACACCATTAATAATACTGTTGGTAAACTCTAAAACAATAGAGATATATTAAGTTTTTCTTCACATTAAAGAGACTTATTTTTTTATTTATTTTTTATTTTTTAATGTTCCTCCACATTTACTCCGTACAAGACCGTATTAAAGAAGCGGGAATGACAACAATGAAATGGGGTAGAAAATTTACACCATAGGATTTCCCAACATAATAACCGTATATTTTTTCAGTTTCTATGTGACAGCCATACTTTTAGATTGATACACATGATAACTATTTACTCTATTACTCCGTAATACTTATTAGCATAACCCCAAACTAGAAATTAATAGAAAAACAAGGAGATTTCAATAAGGCTCTCCTAAGACGGGTTATTCGTCTTAAGTTTAAAATAGGTCAAATACTCATCCACTTGCACACATGTGACAAAACACTTTACTCCGTACCTTTTTTACTTTTGTCTTATTCTAACTTGTTTGATCCATCTTAAAGTTAAGACGGATAACCCATGTTAAATGAGATTTTACGAGGAAATTTTAGATAAAAAAAAAATGTCGATAGAAAAAGAGAGTGAAAAGTACTATTGAGTGTATAACCACCGCAATTGATTTCTGATGCAGGGATAGTACACTCCAGTGGGTGTACTATCACAGCATTCAGCAGTAAAAGCTTCAATAATCCACCAAATTATTTTGTGTCTTCTTTTGTGGAGTTGTACGTGATTTATTACTTGTGATCATTTTTCTATGTTTTGTTTTTTTCCCTGACAATGACACTATATGTGTTCTTCCTAAAATACAAATCATAAATATTTTTTCCCAGTAAAAAAATCTCTTATAATATTCACTTCTGCTTTTATGAGTTTAAGAGTAACCGTGTTTTATGAATTTATTACTCCGTATTAGTCAATAGATTTTTTTATATCGTTCAATTTAAAGTAATAAAATATGTCTATAGCTAATCTAAAATAAGAACGACAGATCTCTCGGGTAAACAACAAGTACTCCACCGTATTAAATATGACGACAATAAATATGGAGTAGTAAACTCAAGGTCTATGGCAAATGTTGATTAAAACTTGTCGCACGTGTGTGACGGGTTGGTTAGGATTATATTTGATCATCTTAATACCTCTACAATCATTCTTAAGTAAAAAATGATCACTTTAAAAGGTTTTAAGAAGATCATGATCATAATCATAATAAATGTTAAAGTTGTTACAATATACAACTCACATTAAATTAATCAATTTTTAAACATAAACTATACTCCGTACGTCAAACGCGTACAACAATCTTATCTTATACGGAGTAGTATATAATTAGAGCACCCACATCGATGAAACTCCCCAAAACTTTTCTCTCCTACCATCATTAACTTTTACTTACCCTTTCCATTTTATTTACATGTATCCGCATTGATGGGGCTCCCTATTTCTAACTTTTCGGTTTACTATATTATTTTTAATAACTGTAATCAACCAGCAAAAGTAAATAATAAGTTTTTTTTTTTTTTTTTTGGCAAATGGGAACCCTCCCAAATTTGAGGGGTTCCCAAAATATGGACTATCTCATGATTTGGAACACACTCCACATCAATTGATCTCCCCACAATTGATAATTTGGCACATTTGAGACACTTATCTCCTTATCAATGTGGAAGCTCTTAATTACTCACTTATTAGTTCAACATTCTATTACTGTACTCAAAATTAAATACTCTGTAACAAACACTAGTATATTCATTATTCTATACCAAGCCAAACAATAAACAATAAGTCGCACCTAAGACGGACTATCCGTCTTAAGTTCTTGGCATTTAGCCAAGAACCTTCCACTGCATTACAAAAGACAAATTTATTATTCCCTCTGTCTCAGTAATTTGTTTACATTTCTCTCAAATTTCACTCACAAAAAACTTAAACTGTAAACAATTCACTGGAATAGAAGGAGTACATCTTTTTTATCCTCTTGTCTTTTGTCTTCTTTATAACATTTGACCCGTCTTAATTTAGGACGAATATACCCATCTTAAATAAGAATTTGTGAATAATAAAATAAACTTCGTCATACGGTAGAACATTTTAATTAATTCTTATGTTACTTTCAAGTATTTCCTCAAATTTTTCAAATAAAAATAATAAAATCTGAGCATCGCACGGGCCAAAATGCTACTCCGTACTGAGGTTCGATTCCCCGCAAGTCCGTTGGGAGGAGTTTAAAATCTTAACCCCGGGACACGCTCCGAAACCGAATTAGTCGGCCCAAATAGGTTCGGATATCGGCTGGGAAACCAACAAAAAAAACACAAAGGATCCGGCCCGGTCGAGAGCTACCGAAACTCACGCGCCGAGTGAGAAAGTGGAGAAAAGCAATGAGACGATGAAAATAGAGCCAATTAGACAAGGGAGGGCATCTTGTGAGCTTCATTCAATGTGGCCCATCAACCTAAAAACTACCGATGCGTCCTAGATGAAAATCGAACCTTTAATTTTCATCATTATTAAAGCATGGAAAAAATTACTAAAGCAACATATTAAGGGATTTAATGACTTGTTTAGAAAGTGAAATGACCATTTTGCCCTTATTGTTAATAAAATTGATAATTAAGTTTATTAGGTGATTTACCCATTTTTTTTTCTCATTACTTCTCATTAAAAATCCCCAATTTTTTTTTTTCTGTCGGTAAATTTGTAACACTGTAATTGATGCAATGTCGGGGTCGGATGAATCTGAACTCCAAGATGAGGTATTGATCGATGGAAGAAAAAGAGAAATTGGTTACATAACCTAAGAGAATGTGGATTAAATGTTAAATAAAAATTAAGTGAAGTGGGGATATTTAGTTAATTGATGTTCCATGATTTAGTAATCCATTCCATGAAATAGTAGTCACTATTACAATTACATGAAATAGTTCCTTCTTCCCACATCGTTTAACAATAAGAGGGTTCTTACTAAATCATCAAAGAAAATTACAATTACAAACAAAGTGACTACTATTGTTGGGTATTCCGTATAAGGTTTCATATGAGACAGTCGAGCAAATTTACTAATCATCAAAGAAAATTACTCGAAATACTGTATTTTGAGTAACTATTTTGCTCTTACAATAAATTTATTGTGACACCATCTCATATGAGAATTTGTTAATTAATTATTTCCATTACTATTTTATAAGCTCTATATAAGACTTTTAGACATTAAATTTTTCAACCGCAATTTAATTTTAGCTAAATTTAATGAACAATCGAACAAATCCAAGAACTAATTCAAACCAAGTTTAACAACCCTAATTTGACCCTAATTCAAGTATCCTAATATTCCTTCTATTCAACTTCAGCATGTGAAGTCATTTTGTGCACACTTGTCAAAACAAATGTCGAAATGATGATATAGAGTTTCACATTTGTAAATTTCTAATATTCTCATGGTACTCGTACATATGAATCAAACAAGATCTCGCATGAGTATAATTTACCGTATAAATTGCAAGGAATTTTAAAAATCCTGTAGTTGACTAAATACTGTCAAATAATAGATTGTACAAAATTGAGTTGAATGGAGGAAGAACAAATTTACGTGTAAAGTAAATATAATAATCACCCTAACTCTTAAAATTTTTATTTTCCTTATTTAAAGCAAGAAAATCAACCATAATTAATTGATTGTATTCTAATTAAGCAAAAAAAAAAAAATGTACACCGTATAAAAAATAAAATAGAGACAAGAAAAACAAAAACAAATAAAATAGATTTCAATGAAAAGTATAAAAAAATGATGAGATACTGACATTGTATTTATGAAGTATGAGATATCGACATTGTATTTATGAAGTATGAGATATCGAAATATATCGCTAGTAATATGATATATTAGTAATTGACATAAAATATACTCCGTATAGTGTTGTCAATATTAGGTCGTAGCCATCTTTTAGCCCCATGGGCCTACTTTTTTCCTCACAAAAAGTGGGTCAATGGGACCAAATGGAAAGAATGGAGGAAGTATTATATACTCCCTTCCATTTTTCATGTTCTCCCTTCCATTTTTCATGTTCTTCCCATTTGTTTTTTGGGTAGAAATTAAGAAGTCAAGTGATCGGTCATATAAACAAAAAATTAAGAACTATAACATCAATGGAGCTACCGTAGCTAACAGTCATTTTCCGAGACCGAAACAAAAGGAACTTACATTTACTGGATTGAACACATGAGTCACGAGATTTCAGCAATTTTTACAGCCATGGAAACAATTTACAGTAGCAAACCATCAAGCCACAAATTTCATTGCAAAAACGAAAATAAAAACGAAAAATGACTTAAAATCTTACCTAATACAGACCAATGTTCTTCATCTGGCGCTCCAAAGCTTTAAGTTCATAGGATTTTCTACCCAATTTCTTGTTCTTCTTGACTGTGATCAGCTTGTCGTACACGCACCACGGAAAGCTCAGGAAATGGTCTCTTTTCATGCCATCATTGTACTGACCATAATAACTCGGATGATAAGTGACATGGTACCAAGCTGACGCTTTTGCGTAGACACCATCGGCTCCTGAATCAGAATCATTGTCTCGTTCATTGAACCAACCTCGAGCTTCCTTCCTTAGGGATCTGACCGCCATTGTAACTGCTTCAGCGTCTTTTCTCTTGTCGAACGATTTAGACATCCTCATTATGTTTCCACTAAGGATTTCGGCTTCTGTTTTGATTCCATAGTAATCCATCAGATTCCCGAGCCTGTAGTCGTATTGGGTTTTGTAATAGTAGGCATCGGGAAGATAGTCCTCGAACCCGTCGTGCTCCATGTCGGGGTCGTATGATCGCCTGGCAATTTCGCGGGTGAATGCTCTTATGGAGTCTGCTTGTGGGCATCGTTCTTGGACTTCCCTGAACAACTTACCGATCACATTGGGGGATATGTAGGTTGGTTTGTCGGGTTTTTCCATAAAGTCGGGAAACTCTTTCACGTAGAGATTCTGTGGAATTTCAGCAGGAACCCCAGTTTTAGGAAAGTCTACAGCAACTGAAAAGAGCTTTGCAAGCTCTATACACGGGCTGCTCATTGCTTTCTCGGGCTGCTTGTCTGCAAAGGCAGTGTGTGCATTTGCAATGATCCCTAAACTGTCATTGATAATGTAATTGGCAAAGTAATCCATCACTTCCTGC
Organism: Dianthus caryophyllus; assembly: GCA_023091065.1. NCBI lineage: Eukaryota > Viridiplantae > Streptophyta > Magnoliopsida > Caryophyllales > Caryophyllaceae > Dianthus > Dianthus caryophyllus. Next base: position 7,244,142 of record CM041525.1, on the reverse strand, counting down.
ACATTCAAAGAGTTTTACGCGTCAAAATTACAAAAGCCTAACATTCTCGACCTGGAGATCAATAGAAACCAGAAAGTGTTCTCTTTCAAACAATACGACAAACAATCACGATCCCTTACGTAATAAAATAAATTAGAATATAAAAACGTAAAAAGATTCAAGAGAAGAATAATAACCGCCATGGTGACATCATGATCCAATTCCTCACTCTTTGCTGCTAAGTAATCCATAGGTTCAACTTGGCGAGGAGGTATTAGCTCGGAGTCCCAACAGACGAAGTAAATATCTCCATCTAAGTCACTTCCAGAACATTCATTTGGATGAGGCCTGAAAAGAAGTAACCTTTTTACGATATTCCTGAATAAATTCCGAATTCCTAACGCAATGTGGGTCCAGTCCTCACCATGATTGAACTATTGCTGCTTTATAATAACCAGTATCTCATCACTATGGCACAAACTTATATGGAAAAATGAAAAGAATAAACAAACTACGGAGTAGTTGAAATATACTCTGATAACCCACTAAAGTGCATATATAATGACATAGATGTGAATCACAAGAACATATTAAACTTGTAAATCAGTATTAACCAATAAGTGCCACATTTTAGTGGTTGGGACTTGGGACGGAGGCGACCAAAGGGTTACCAACTTTTGGACGTGAATAACGTATTCCATGACAATTACAAAAGAATACTGCATAGGTAATAGGTGCGCATTGCGCAAGACATTAGAATGAAAAAAAAAAAAGTGAATGTAATGCATGAACGAAAAACGAATGTTCAGGGCGAAAACAAAAGAGTCAGCACAGAGAAATGTATATTTGATACCTCATCCCCTTCTGCGGAAAAACAACACAATCAACCATGTGATGTAAAGCAGGAACGTCGACAGCCATCAGAACACGAACATCACCGGGATGCAGGCATGGATTCTTCGCAACAACTACTTTCCGCTGCAAGACACGATTTGGTTCATCCTCTACGTAAGTGTTAGGGATGAGTTCGTTGCCGACATTCCGGAACCTTCCACCAGAAACTTGGACAAAAACCTCACCATATTCTAAGGTTCTGGTTTCATCAAGGCATCCCATCATTGCTCTACCCCGTGGGATAAAAATTCTAGTTTTAGTCCTCAGTTCCTGTAACTTTGCTGCTCGGAAAGTTTGCAGCATCATCGACAGAAACGGTTCTGCATCAGGCTTGTAGCCACATTTTAGCATTTCTTTAAGAATGTTCGTAACTTCTCCAGGGCACAAAAGTTCTAGAGCCGCCTGCGCCTTAAGGGGATCTGTCAGAACGGCATCCAACTGATTCAGCGCTTCCCTTTGCTTATGCTCGAATGCAATATCTCGTACACCAAGGGTAGACAAAAGAGTAATCAACTGACGATTCAAGAAACAAGGTTGATACTTGCTATAAGCGAGCACATCTAGCTTATCATTATCTGACTTATACTTGCACATGCTAGGTCGCAGTGATAACTTTCTATATGATGTCGGATCAACAGCAACAACCCCCTTATATCCACCGTACCTGATCTGGAAAGCGGACGGTGTAGAGCATTTGAACCCACATTTGATTGCCACTCGTCTAGCGAATTCCGCTGATATTTTCCCAATGCCATCAGAGAACACATACGTTTGACTGCCTGAAACTCTTTTTACGTCGGGTATCTGTTCTACTTCATGTCTAGCAACAGTGAGAGTTTCGGTGGATGAGCCGAAAGACTGACCAAGTCTAGCCGCATATTTAGCTATATTTCGAATGTCCCGAAAATCGCCCATCCAGCTCCTTATATCTGCCGCAGAGAGTCCTGGCCTCGAAGCAAACATCCAGGCTGAGTTTTCCCGCAACTGACTTGATGAGAAGGCCAGAAACTCAAACTTCTTCTCCTCAATAACTATTCCATCAGTCAGAACAGAGCGAATTCTTTGGTCAATTTTAGTTCGTTTGACTGCCAGAAATTCAGAGGATGTACGTGGAGCCAAATCTGTGGAGTAAAGTTTCTCCAAACTTTCATCCACAAAAGACACGCGAAGAAAGTTCTCAAGGTCACCCAAAAATTTTCGTACCACTCTATTAGAAACATTGACCTCTGGACCACAGAAGTACACTCTGGAGGGAGTTACTTGAACCCTGCGGACATAAGCTAACCCCTCGTCTAGCAATATAGTTGGTCTTACAGGTTGTCGTTTAGATGTGAGAAACTGTTTATAATGTTCAGTTAACCACCTAACAGGGTCGTAGCAGCACTCCTTCACGTAGTACAATCTCTCGAGTGCATATTCAATGCAAGCCTTGTCAATTCTACATGGATCGACCATCTGATAGAAACTACGGTTTAGATTAGGGCCAGCAAGACATCCATTTTGAACCAACTGATTAATCTTAAACAAGATCTCGAATGGTAACTGAATTCCTCTAGGAGGAGAAACTATCGGAACAAGTTCGAGATTGTCGGAGAATGTTTTGCCTTGCATTATAGTGAAAGGTCCTTCATTCTCCTTGAAGTACACAAAGTCCTCTTTAAAACGTGGAAGCTTGCAGTGATATGGGAACTCTAGACATAAAACCGATGACTGTCCAATACAGCATAATGGGGTGAAGTCCGTTGTCCTAAACCACTGATCCTCCGGCTCTTCCTTGTAGTAATCGGTGCTAAAGAACGGGAACACACCTCCCAGTCGTATAGCCTTCTCAAATATTCGAGGAACACCAAACAACTGAAACATTACGTAAAATTGTCACATATCTATTGAACATAGGCAAGAGACATAGTCAAGGATCGATCAGTTGTCGATAGAATAGCCAGTAAAATATTTGTGTGCTCAGTATGAAATAATAATGTGGCCCTATTTTTGTTTTGTTTAACTTATGGTCTACATTAGCTCCTCATAAGAGCTAGTTGTTGATATGCATACAGAATATGAATTCATGTTGTATTCAAGTGCATGGATTCACGAAGGATAGCACAATTAACATATGTTCTCTAAGCAACCAGAAAATATACATCTGATCAAAAAGTTGAAGGAAACCTGAATTAGAAGATACTTGGAAAGACGACCGCGTGGACGTCGCAGTTCAATCTGCCAGATACTCTCATAAAAAAGTTCGAGTTTGTACTCCTTGGAATTTAAGACAAGTTCTAGATACAATTTCCTCAGACTCTGGCCAAATGATAGTGTAACATTACGTCCCTCCCAAAACTCCACGAATTCGTCATCAGAAATCTGACACCCGACATGCAATGTGATGTCCTCTATCTGATGCAGATCAGTTCTTGGCCGAGGCACAATATCTTGTGCCATCTCCTTCCCCGTCAAATAGTTCTGTCGATCGTTCCGTCGATACCACAGTTTCTCCCGACGTTCAGTCAAACTCAAGATAGCTTTCGCATGTCCGGTCGTGGTGAATTGTACGATAGCATATACTCTCGGCGCACCACTTTTGAATGGCCTTACTTTCAAAGCATAAACGGTGCCTTCGCCTGGATGAGACTCTAGGTAAGTTTTGACGTCTTCTGAGACACAGTAGACGGAAAACCTGACACCATAATAGTCTTCCCCATGAAGTACGAGTAGGTTACGCAATGCCACTGCAAATGTCATAAATACACACATTATAAACATATTAATCGGCACATTTGAGTCATGTTCATTGTTACCTCAACCAGTACTGGTTAGAAGTTCGTCTGGTGAAACTAGTATAGAGCACATAGGAATGACATAATGAACTAACATTAAATTCAGTCAGCAACACTTCAGTACAGTCGCAACATTTTGATTGAAAGTTTTGTCGGAGAGGAAGGCACAATTTATTTTTACGTGTACAAGGCAAATCAAATTCTTCCAACACAAAAGTCTTTTAACCAATCAATGATTTTATCTTCCAGTCATCCGTTTCATCAAAACCATATTTACCAGCCTAGTTTATTTTCATGAGTTCATTACAATAATTTACCAGTAAACCACTAGGAATTCAAACCCGTCTTCTGCCTACATTTGACACACACAAACATGTAAAGCGACAACAAAAACCTTTTTAACAGTTTGACCATGGTGAATAAATTTATTTACTTTTATCTTTAACGAATTGATTGTTAGGATACACGTTAAAGAGGCTGAGAACAACATTGTCTAACCCATGAGCACTTAGATTCAACCGGTGGGAACTTGTTCTAGCTTAACTCGATGTTTCGAGATCGAGCAGCTTTAACGCCTTTTGAGGCCCTACCAAGCTCGAATCCAGACTAAACCGGTTGGTATACGCCCATAAACTACTAACCAAACGACCAAATTTACGTCGCTCCGCCTCCATTTTCCTCCCATTCCTTCCGTTCAAACAAAGGCTTTTAAATAGAAACGACAGATCTTTTGTTAGTTTCAAAGCTTTCAACTTTTGTCTTATTCAATTATTTGACTCGTTTCTTGTGTGAAACGGATATTACCCGTTTCACACAAGAATTTGTGATGACATAACCATGAACGAAACCAATAATTGGCATAAAAATCATCAATAATAAAAAGCAAAAAAACAAAAAAAACAATAACATGTAATGTGAATCATGATTTCAAACTAGTAAATGCAAAATTCAAGTAAATTAGGATTACCAAGATCAATAGTACAATATACTCAATATCCAACGAGTAACAATTACATAAACAAGAAAAATAGAGGAAAATTACAAGACAGACTATATTTAGTAACAAAAATAAACAAGAAAAAAAAGAGGAGAATGAAAATAACCTTAAAAATCAATAAGGGAGAAAGATGATGAGTAATTTTTTTTGATTTTAAAAGAGAAGTAGAGTGTGATTATATGAAGTGGAAGGGTTTAGTATTCCGTATCTCTTAACTCTTAAGTATTAATAAGTGAAGGGATGATTGTTTAAAGAGTAGTCCGTACTACTTTGTGAGATTCTCCTCCTAAATTTTACGGAGTAAAAGCCATTTCAACTTTCCAACTTTATTTATTATTACTCCGTAGAATTTAGAAGTGGACTCTTCTGTTCCCGTCAACACTCTTTAAGTCAATTTTATTATCATTGTCAATTGTGAATGCTGATTTGTCTATTCATCTTTTCCTGCTTTTTACGTGTAGAAATGTCATCTTGATTGATAGGGTTGTCTATGGGACGGGTATAACTGAGTACTGTTTTGTACCGTCTCAGACTCTCTGCTGAGGTGAAAATGTAATATTTTATGAGTTTGTATATCAAGAAGATGAGGTTTGAATGTTTGATATGTATACAAGGGATTTCACCTACCACAATATGTATGTTAGGGTATGGATATTAATATCGTGAATGCCATGGGTAGTGAGGGCGGGATGGATCTTGCATACCCATCTACCTGCTTTATATAAATGTTTTCTTACTTTGTTCATCACAAAACAGTTATTACTTATTTTATAGTGTTTTTTAACTATAACTAATGAAAATTATTATAATGATTATATTATTGTTATAATCAAAGTTTTTCTAACTATTTTTATATTGTAATCGTTAATAGTGTCTATCAGCCATTGGTAGTGGGACGGGTATGGATATAAGCTTTCCTTGGTGGGTATGGGTATGGGCTCGCCTCAACGACATCTTTAGTCGTGAAAGATATAACTGTTGGGAAATTAACGACAATCTCCCGACGCGCAACGGAAGCACCGATCGACAAGTAAAATAAAAGTATAAATAACCGCAAGCTAATAATAAGTTGAGACAAATTTTAGGGTCAATACCCAGGGCAAAACCCTCCAAGACGGAGGAAAAACCCACCAGCCGAACCGACTGAATCCACTATAAAGATAGTGCCAGTACAACGTAACCGGGTCAAATTACAAACCAATTTGAACCCGACAATAATTTAGGTACAATGACAAACCCTCTAGACCACCAGTATAATTGGTAAAAGAGACCAATAAATACCCCTAGAGTAACCCCTAAATTATTGTAAGAGAAGACCCGTTATATCGCCTCACACCCCACCCGCTTGAGTAACATAACTCTGACTCAACCAGTGTTTAATTTGTGTGAGTATATCTCACACCAGTATGTGAGATCCGCCTTTATATTTGAGTAAGAACACTGAAACATAATACCAAGGAATACACTCCGTATTGCCTTGCCTTCCCTCTGCCAAATACCAAAGGAATTCAACTCCTTATATAGACAAAGCCAGGAATTCCAAAACACCAAAAGCCAAGGAATTCCAAACATCCAAAAGCAAGGAATTCCAAACATCCATGTTTTTCCAATTGTGAAGCATCCACCAATTAATGTGCGGGACCCAACAAATCTCCCCCTCCCGCACAAGGGTAAAACCGAGGAAACAACCATTGACCTTTCGAAATACCAGCTGCACACACCGAGTCGATTCTGGCCCTCACCTACGACTCACAACCACGGCCAATGCACCGTGTGCAGTAGCCGAGACACCGCGTCAAGTGTCTCTGGAGAAGGACCTCCTCCCCTCCACCTTACCAGCAGGAATTTTATCCTTGCCCCTGTCTGCAACCTGGAAACAATTTTCGTCTACCTCGCCAGCAAACGAAACACGTCGACGTCTTTCCCGTTCCCAGAAACTTGAGGTCTCCACGGCATAGCCGTCCAGACAGTATCCACGACACAGCTCCCCCTGCACGAGGACCATTGCACCCTTAGCCACTCCCGCCGCTCCCCCATGAGTTTGAGACTCATAACCTTGGAAGTCCAGCTGACTAAGTGAAGTTAGATTCTGCCGCAGTCTTGGAAGGTTAGCTACTCCGTCCATAGTCTGCACCACCCTATTATCTAGGGTACAACCGTGATTAAACCAATCACAATCCAACTCCATTTTTACCTTGGAAGGTGTGTCGTACTCTTCCGTGACCGCAAGTAAGTCACCCTCCTGGATTAGAAAGCAATCACTACTTCCCTCACCAGAAGCCAAGTTGGTGTCGCCTTTATCATCCGCATATTTCCTAGGACAATCCCGCCTAATATGCCCAAGGTCACCACACTTGAAACACTTCACTTCTTTATTCCCAGAAGTGAACCTAGATCGAGATCCGCCATGCTCGACCTAGAATCCCTGCAGACGATCGCCTCTCCCACCCCGAGCAACGCCAATCACATCGACACTCACCCGCCACTTTGTCCCTCTTCCACGCACTAAAGGACAACAATGCCGCCTGCGCTTGATCCATCGTAATGGTATCCTTTCCGCGACAAGATCGTGATCCACATACGCCTCGTATGTATCAGGAGAGAGTTGAGGAGTAACAACGCTTTATCCTCCTCCTCCAACTTTACCTCGATCTTGTTCAACTCATCTAACAACCAGGCTGAACACATTCACGTGCTCAAGTAAACTTTCACCCTCTTCCATCCTCAACCGATATAACCGCTGCTTCAACAGCAACTTGTTGGTTAAGCTTTTCGCCATGTAAAGCTTCTCCAACTTTTCCCATATCACCGATGGAGAGTCATCGCCAAGAACACAGTTAATGACGGAATCCGAGATGCACAACCTGATGGTACTAGCACACTTAGTACACATCTCTTCCCAGTCGTCATCACTCAACTTTTCCGGCTTGCCACCATCTCCCTTCAAGGCTCTAGCCAAGCCATGATTCACCAGGAGATCCTTCATCCTTCTCTGCCAAAGGGTGAAGCTACTTTTCCCGTCAAATTTTGGCACTCCAAACTGAGGACCCATATTTGACATCCTTATCGATAAAAACACCGAACCACTCGGAATAAACCGAAATGGCTCTGATACCACTTGTTGGGAAATTAACGACAATCTCCCGACGCGCAACGGAAGCACCGATCGACAAGTAAAATAAAAGTATAAATAACCGCAAGCTAATAATAAGTTGAGACAAATTTTAGGGTCAATACCCAGGGCAAAACCCTCCAAGACGGAGAAGACCCGTTATACTGCCCTCACACCCCACCCAGTTGAGTAACATAACTCGGACTCAACCCCGTGTTTAATTTGTGTGAGTATATCTCACAGCTGTATGTGAGATCTGCCTTATATTTGAGTAAGAACACTGAAACATAATACCAAGGAATACACTCCGTATTGCCTTGCCTTCCCTCTGCCAAATACCAAAGGAATTCAACTCCTTATATAGACAAAGCCAGGAATTCCAAAACACCAAAAGCCAAGGAATTCCAAACATCCAAAAACAAGGAATTCCAAACATCCATGTTTTTCCAATTGTGAAGCATCCACCAATTAATGTGCGGGACCCAACAATAACAAAAGGAGATTTTAAATAATTCGTCTGCATAAGTGAGTTATGAGTATAAATTTTTGGATATTTGATATTTTTCATCATACCATGATTTTGACATTTTACCAATGATATCTTTATTAGTGTGTTTAATAGCTTTGACTGCTCATAGTTTTTGTAGTCAAGAGTTTAGAAATTAATAACATTGTTTTATCTCGTTAGGACGAGCAATTTGAATACCAATTTTGACAAAATTGCAATTTGTAATTAGTAGATATGGTCGGACAAAGTTTATTCGATAGAAAACTTTGACTGATTAAAACTCGAACTATGTAAATTGAATATGACAATATTTTATATCAAATTGAAAAGCATAAAAGACGATTGGTTCTAGAAAATGAATTGTTGAATTTTGAACTGGTGAGTAAAAATTATGGTCACCTAAAAGTTTTCTTACCGAAATGAATAGCACTACTTGTAAAGTTGCAAACTTTAGAAATATCATGTGAATTACCCCTAAATTTTTTACTCCGTATAATTTTTGGGTAGGAAGTTTTCCACGAGATTTTGTACTCTTCCACTGTCATTTATGTTGATTATTTGTTGCATGGGACCCACCTCCTCAAATCTACTCCCCCATTTCCTGTGGATTAGTCCAAAAAACCCTGTGGTTTTATTACTAGCCTAATTTTTGGTGATATGTATAAATATGAGTAAAATAAAACCAATTATTGATATATGTGTATGAGACAAATTTATATAATTGGTTGGAATGGATAAAGTATTCCAGATAAGACAAAACACATTGACAAGGGCTTTTGTATTGAGTCGAGTGTATCGAGTTTTGGTACTACCCTCTCACATAATTCAGGGGTCGTTTGTGTCAATATGAAAAGATAAAATTGTCATGAAAGTTAAATTACTATGATGAATCATTTGGTTAGTGTGTGACTTCTTACATTATGGAGGTTGAAATACTTGTGAAATTTAATTTTATACTCCGTATGAATTTAACGATCAAAAATCAATTCACGTGAGATTTTATTTCCCATAAATTACAATGGCAGCCAAACAACATCAAGATTTGGTAAAGCTCTTTCACATAAATATTGTGGTTCAATTAGGAGAGATAACATGTAGAATGTGTAAGTGAGTGATATGCACCACGTGACATTGTTTTAATTCCTTTCCATAATATGAGTATATATCAATTGACATTATCATTTTAACTCATACTTCATACTCCGTATTAAACAAGTACTCGAACATGACATTATTGAGTGATATGCTTTAGTTTGAATTTCAACATAAAAAATTATTAAAAAAAAATATAAATAATTAAATATAAAATACACTTAGAGCAAAAGTAATGGAGGTTTTTAATCTTTGGGTTTGTCAATAAACCTCTCAATATTAACTTCTTTCCATTGTGGGTCTTCTTGAGTTTGTCAAAATAAGAAATATGTTCTTATTTTAGAACCAAGATCTTTGTTATTTCCAAAATATTTAAATTAATTTGATAGGGTTGAAGAGTAGTAGTGGGTTCCAACTTCCAATTAAGAACAAAGTTAAAGTTTTTTCATTGCAGTAAAAAGTTCTTAAATTTTAAAGTTGTTGAAAAATAATTGAAATAGAAAGAATTTTATGTAAAGTTCTCTCATTGTGCTTGCTCTTATTATTTTAACATTAAAAAGTTATTGACGGGGAAATTTCTATATTCAACCTATCATTCATACGGAGTAGATCATTTATTCATCCAATAATTGGCATAAAAATCATCAATAATAAAAAGCAAAAAAAAAAAAAAAAAAAAAAAACAATAACATGTAATGTGTATCATGATTTCAAACTAGTAAATGCAAAATTCAAGTAAATTAGGATTACCAAGATCAATAGTACAATATACTGAAATACAATATTTAACAAGTACATAAACAAGAAAAATAAAGGAAAATTATAAGACAAAACAGTCTAGTTTTAGTAACAAAAATAAACAAGAAAAAAAATAAACAAGAAAAATAAACAAGAAAATAACCTTAAAAATCAATAAGGGAGAAAGATGATGAGTAATTTTTTTTGATTTTAAAAGAGAAGTAGAGTGTGATTATATGAAGTGGAAGGGTTTAGTATTCCGTATCTCTTAACTCTTAAGTATTAATAAGTGAAGGGATGATTGTTTAAAGAGTAGTCCGTACTACTTTGTGAGATTCTCCTCCTAAATTTTACGGAGTAAAAGCCATTTCAACTTTCCAACTTTATTTATTATTACTCCGTAGAATTTAGAAGTGGACTCTTCTGTTCCCGTCAACACTCTTTAAGTCAATTTTATTATCATTGTCAATTGTGAATTATTGTGAATTATTGTGAATGCTGATTTGTCTTTTCGTCTTTTCCTGCTTTTACGGGTAGAAATGTCATCTTGATTAGTCAGAATAGGGATATGACTGTCTATGAGGCGGGTATAAGTGGGTATTATTTTTATTAGGAAAGAAATAAATAATATGGTATATTAGTAGAATATCTGTGGATTAGAGATATATTATTATCTTAGTATAATAATATATCCTAACTATGGTATATTCTACTAATATACCATATTATTTATTTCTTTCCTAATAATTTCGCATCGTCTCGATTGGGATGAAAATGTAATATTTTATGAGTTTGTATACGAAGAAAATGAGGTTTGATATGTATACAAGGGATTTCACCCACCACGATATGTATGTTAGAGTATGGATATCAATATCGTGAAAGCCATGGGTAGTGAGGGCGGGATGGATCTTGCATACTAGCCTATTTGCTTTGTATAAATGTTTTCTTACTTTGTTCATCACAAGACAGTTACTCCCTCCATTTCACTATGTTCTTCCCATAAGTAGAATAATAGTAACGTAGATTACAGTGATGAAATTAGTTGAAAATCGACAAAAGTAGAAATGGGAAGAAAATGATAAAATTTTCTTTTGGGGAATGTGGGAAGAAGATGGTAGAATTGAAGGAGTATTACTTATTTTATAGTGTTTTTTTAACTTTAATTAATGAAAATTGTTATAATCATTAAATTATTGTCATAATCAAAGTTACTCTAACTATTTTTACGGAGTATACTGTAATTTTTTTGAAAAATAAAAAATTACAGTATACTCCGTTAAAATAGTGTCTACCAACCATGGGTAGTGGGGTGGGTACACATTTGGAAAGTTGTACCTCCCAAGGGTGGTGGGGCGGGTATGGATATAAGTTTTCCTTGACGGGTACGAGTACGGGGAAAACTATATCCACCACCGTCCCGCCCCAACGACATCTTTAGTCCTGAAAGATATAATGAAAGCAGATTTTAAATAATTCTTTTTCACAAGTGAGTTACGAGTATAAATTTTTGGATATTTGATACTTCCTCCATTCCAATAGGTTCTATACGTTTCACTTTTTGGACACTATTCATAAGTGTGTTGAATCTTCGATATAACTTTTAACATGCAAATAAAAAACAGTCAAGTGTGATCTTGTTTTAATTGTCTTATCTAGGGATGGCAATGGATCGGGTTCGGGTCGGGTGAAACGTCACCCGCATCCATCCGTCTCAAAAAAATCTTCATCCAATCCATCCGTCATCCGCGAAACTTGTCATCCATATCCAATCTGTCCGTCATCCGCGGGTGAAGCGGGTGGATCGGGTGACATAGTGGATTGTAAACTAATGTGATGTGAAAATAGAAAAATAAAAATGTGTCGTGTTTCGTTGAAAAAACGAAACTAATTAGTGTTTAAATTAAGTTAAAATGCGTCAAAAGTAAATATTTTAATTGATTATAGGTTGAATAGTAAAAAAAACATGATAAAAGGTTACATATAATATATTTTCTATATAAAAATATAAATTTTACATAGAAAATTAAATAATCGGGTAATAAATCGGGTGATGGATGGATGATGGATTGGATGATGCTTCATCCAACCCACCATCCATCATCCGTTACATCCATCATCCACCCGTCATCCGTATAAGTCGGGTTTTCATCCGTTTTTTAGGGTCGGGTGGATCGGGTTTGAGCGGGTTTGGGTGAAATTGACATCTCTAATCTTATCGAGCACATTATTAATATCAAAATTTTAAAATTTTCAAGAATACGAAACCAAAGATATGAACGAAACAAAACGAGTATTGATGTACGTGCATAAAGTAAACGTATAGAACCTATTGGAATGAAGGATGTATTTCTCATCATACCCATGATTTTGACATTTTACCCATAATATCTTTTTTTGTGTTTAAAAGCTTTGACTGGTCATAATTTTTGGTCACGAGTTTAGAAATTAATAACATTGTTTTATCTCGTTAAGACGACCAATTTGAATATCAAATTTGACAAATTTGCAATTTGTAATTAGTAGATACGGCCGGACAAAGTTTATTTGAAAGAAAAAAATTGACTGATTAAAACTCTAAGCTACGTAACTCAATATGAAAATATTTTATCTCAAATCGAATAGCATAAAAGACGATTGATTCTAGAAAATGAATTTATGAATTTTGAACTGGTAACTAATAATTATGGTCACCTAAAGTTTTTCTTAGCGAAATGAATGACACTACTTGTAAAGTTGCAAACCTTAGAAATATCGTGTGAATTACACCTAAATTTTTTACTCCGTATAATTTTTGGTGATATGTATAAATATGAGTAGAATAAAATTGATTATTATTGATATAAATGTATGAGATAAATTTATAGAATTGGTAGGAGCTTTTGTATTGAGTCGAGTGTACCGAGTTTTGGTCCCCGCCTCTAACATGATTGAGGCGTCGTTTGTGTTTAATATGAAAAGATAAAATTGTCATGAAAGTTAAATTACTACTCCATACTCATGATGAATCATTTGGTTAGTATGTGACTTCTTACATTATGGAGGTTGAAATACTTGTGAAATATAATTTTATATGAATTTAACAACCAAAAATCAATTAACGTGAGATTTTATTTCCCAGAAATTACAATGGCAGCCAAACAACATCGAGATTTGGTAAAGCTCTTTCACATAACTATTGTGGTTCAATTAGGAGAGATAATGTGTAGAATGTCTAAGTGAGTGATATGCAGGAGATGACACTATTTAATTTTCTTTCCATAATATGAGTATATATCAATTGACATTATCATTTTAACTCATACTTTATACTCCCTCCATTTTTTCCATTTAGCCCCATGAGCCCACTTTTCTCCTCACAAAAAGTGGGCCAATGGAGCTAAATGGAAAGAATAAAGAGAGTATTAAACCAATTAGTATAACATACACATGGGTGTCTTGACTCCAAATACCCATCTCGCTTAGTTACATTTTTACCCTTATTACTTTTACCATATTTTAATTTTTTTAAAAAAAAAAAAAAAGAAAAAGAGGAGAAAGAGGTTTTAAGCATCCCTTCAAAGATAGCCCTAAACAAAAACAATAACTTCCATTTACCCCTTTTTCCTCTCAAACTTCAATTTTTACCCAAAATCAACCTAAACATACATTAAATTTTAATTATTTGCACAATTATTCAATGAAAGGACATGCAAGAACTAATCGGTGAGTTTTAATTTTGTTTTTGCATTAATTTAGTTTTTTTTCAATGGTGGAACATTATTTCGGTACTTTTTTGTTATCATTGTTGTTTTATTTGTTTTAGGGTTATGAATTTGTCGATGTTTTGATTTAATAATTGGGGGAAATTGTTGATTATTAAGTTAGGGTTTATGAATATGTTAGGTTTTAGAAATATAATTGGGCAAAGTTGCATTTTTTTTTCAAATTATGAATTAAATGTATTAGTTTTTCAATTTTTTTTGGGAGATAGACAATTAGTATCGATTTTTTGAATATGAATCCATTAGTTTTGATAAATTTTTATAATGAATATGTATTACGTTTTAGAATTGAATATGTATGTTTTATAATTGAATATGTATGTTTAGGAAATGAATATGGTGTTTTTGAAATGAATTTGTAAGTTTAGTAAATGAATATGGTGTTTTAGAGATATATATGTATTTTCTGAAAATGAATATACTGAAATGAATATATAATGTGTATATATAATGACTATATAGTGTTTTAGATATGAATATATACTGAAATGAATATATAATGAATATGTGGTGTTTTAGAATTGAATATATTGGGTTTTGTAAATGAATATATAGTGTTTTAGAAATGAATATATAGTGTTTTGTTAATGAATATATAGTGTTTTGTTAATGAATATATAGTGTGTTGTAAATGAATATATAGTGTTTTGCAATGAAAATATAGTGCTAATGTTAGTGCACAAAAATTTGGTAATGTTTATTGTTTTCTATGATTTGTAGCAGTGGTAGCACTAATGGAGATTCAACAAATGAGACCCGAACCATGCTAAGGGCGAAAAGAGAATTGAATATATTGGGTTTTGTAAATGAATATATAGTGTTTTAGAAATTAATATATAATGTTTTGTTAATGAATATATAGTTAATGAATATATAATGTTTTGTAAATGAGTATTTAGTGTTTTGTAAATGTATATAGTGTTTAGAAATTAATGTATAGTGTTTTGTTAATGAATATATAGTGTTTTAGAATTGAATATATTGGGTTTTGTAAATGAATATATAGTGTTTTAGAAATGAATATATAGTGTTTTGTTAATGAATATAGTGTTTTGTTAATGAATATATTGTTAATGAATATATAGTGTTTTGTAAATGAATATATAGTGTTTTGCAATGAAAATATAGTGTTAATAAAAACAAGAATGGTGAGAACAAGAAAAATATTAATTTTACCCAAAAAGAGTCAGTTACAAGAAAAAAAAAATATATAAAAATCCCTAAAGTTGGTTTAGTTATTAAGGGCAAAATAGTAATATTAAAAGATTGAATGTTTGGAGTATCATACTATAGGGTGTATGATATAATTTACCGTATTAAACAAGTATTCCGTACTCGCGCATGACATTATTGAGTAATATGCTTTATTTTGAATTTCAACACAAAAAAATTATTTTAAAAAAATAATTAAATATAAAATACACTTACGGAGTATTATTTTAACATTAAAAAGTTATTGACGGAGAAATTTCTATATTCAACCTATCAGTTATTGACGGAGAAATTTCTATATTCAACCTATCATTCATACGGAGTAGATCATTTATTCATCCATTTTCCATTCCATATGCATTTAAGTCGAATTTTTATCCATCAGTTAAACTAAAATGAATTAAATTTGAGCTAATTCGGGTGCAATTAAATTTCCAAAAGGTAGAAGGACCCCAATTAACTCCCGTTATTTGTTAATTAGGGGATTAGGAAAAAGAAGCGCGAAACTAAAATCTTCTAAAATTAAACAACGAAAGCAAAAGGTAAAAGAGAAAAAAAAAGCTTCACACTTCGGCAACAATGGCGTCAACAGATTCACAGAAACAACTCTTCACTTTAATCCGCGATTTCGCCGCTGAAAAATCTCAAGGAGGTATCTCTTTCATCTTCTTCTTTCCTTCGTCATTTCACATTTCTCAGCATCATTTTCTCTTCATTTTTATTCTGAATTGTGTAGAGAAAAGAGTCTTCAATTTGAAGAAACGTATCGAAGAGCTTCGATTGGAGGTAGATGCAGCAAATAATGAACTCGAAAACGCGAAACGTTTCAAGGAAACCGCTGAACAAGAGCTCAAAGGTTACGAAGTTGAATTGTCCATGTGCCAAGCTTCAATTCAAACCATAGAGGTGTGATTCTGTATAATTTATTCAATAATCAGTTGATTGACGGTTTTCGGAATAATTTGAAGTGTTTTAGGTTTTATTTCTGTGATTGACATGTTTTGCTACTACTTTTTACATTAGGTTTTGTGTATCTATCTAATTGATGTAAAATCAGTAACATTTCGAACAATTGTAGACGTATTTCGCGAAGTTTATGCAATTTATGAAGTTTACTCGAAGTTTTGAAGATTTCTTTTCAAGGTTCAGAAATTGCGGCCATAATTTATCACACGATGACGTTTGACATCTGATTGAACGAAACTGAGGGGAAGTAAGAGTGATTTGGACGCAGTAGTCTAGATTGATTTCTCTTGTTAAAGATTTTTGTCGCTTTTATGAACACCTGTATTGTATAATACTCCGTTACTTTACATGTCATATATTCAACATAATGAGATGCTCCACAATTTCTTGGCTAACATTTTTCGCCTTGTTGCTAAAATACGATACATGGATTAGAATGTTGCCGGTGTTTTTTTTGGCTCATTTGACTAAATGTTGTGCGTTTTTAGGCAAGGATTGCTTCGATTCAGGATGAGATTAGTAAAGTAGGATCTGATGTCGATGCTCTTAAGGTGGTATTCTCACTTTGGCTGATTAGCTCTGTGCTCATGATTCATGAAATGTCAGCTAGTTAACTTTTATTATCGATGTAATGCATGTCTTTGGCGTGGAATTTGCTTTGAAGAACAAAGAAGCGGCTCTTAGGTATCCTAGCTTCTGTGTGGACCGTCTATTAACATGTGATGTTTTCGTTAAACTCGTTGCTTCAATATCGTTTACCTGATTTTATCAATTCTCTGCTGTACAGAGACGATTTCATAAATCAGATGATCCGATTCAAGTCTGAAATCAGGTTTCTGCTGTAGACGACTTCCCCCATGTCATGTGTTATGCAAGCATGCATATGTTATTCATTTTCCTTCAAACTGTAAAATGGATTTCGTTTTTGACCATCATGCTTACTTAAACCGCGTTTGCTAAATCTTTTGAAGCGTAGTCTTTCACTTGTAAGTTTATTGACTCATTTATGCTCAGCTACTGCTAGTTATTAGTAGCATGCTAACGACGTGCTCATAAACTCTAAAGAATCTCTTCTTCAAGTAAATTGATAAAGCGCATATGCAGGGAATTCCAGAGCTACGCTCATTCACCGAAAAGAAGTGGTCCAAGAGATTCATCAGGTGATACTTTGTGATGTATAGCTAATTTTGCAAGATGATCCTCATAGGTCTAACTTCAGAAGTACAGCCTGCAATGACCACATACTATTAATTTTATTAACAGTTTTTTCTGCAGCCTTTTCTTTAGTAGTTTCAGATGCTAAGGTTGTACATTGCTCATATATTAAGAAGAGTTGAAAATCGAATATTATTTCTCATAAAGCGTTGATAAGGCTTATTCCAGTATCTCACTAGCCTTTCAAGCATTTACAGGGCACTATGTGCCAGTTGTGAATCTTGTGATCTGTGAAACATTGGAGTAACCAATTGTTGCAACTTGTATTGCAACTTGTTTAGAGGCTTTTAAGGTTACATTTACTGGATGGCATAAAAATGTAACGCGTAGATGTTTTTCCGGAATTCCAAATATGTTCCTCGACTACGGTGTGTATTTATGTGGTTTGTGACTTCAATTGACCTAAACCCTTAAAATGCAGATACTGATATGAGTTTGCTGTCAGAATCAAACCATGTGAGCAGCAACGATGCAGAAGTGATTGATCTTGAGCAGAAAATCTCCATCGTGGTAGCTCAAACTGCAGCAGCAGAACAGGAATGCGGAAGGGAACAGGATCTGTACAATCAGGTCAACACTCATCTCATGTATACTCAATAGTTTATGTGATCATTGTAACAGAAAAGAAAAAATCTTCAAGCTGTTATTCAAGGCCACAGACCACAGACCAAAGTATTCATATTTTATCTCCTCTTTTGTGGAGGAAGTTAGAGGACTGACTGATGACACTTTGAGAACTTTGCAGCTACATCAAGAGATGGCCGATTTTCGGAGGAAACTTGATCTGGTCAAGGTGATCATGAATGACTTAAAAGAGCTGCAAAACTTAACAAGATATCCTGATTGGTTCTGTGTTTTTGTAGTTTTTATTTCTACTCTCCTTCGTCTTACTGGTGAACCGACTCAAGTCAAATGCAGAAAATAAAGTGATAGACCATCCCTGATAATTGTAAGGGATAAGCTACTTGAACAATAATACCGTTCAAGTTATGTACCCCTTGCCTTGCATAGGTTCACCGTTCCTAATAGTTGCGTGCTGTTTTATTTTATACTGTCCTTGACTGAACATAAGCTGAGCTCTGAATTGGAGGAGAAATGTGCAACCATCAGTGAAGAGTTGCAGCAGAGTTCTTTATGTCCCGCTTGTCATTCTGATAATTCTGAGGCCTTGGCTGAACTGCTTCAAGAGATGGCGGATAGCTAAATTTTCTGTAAGTATTACGCCTCTTTATCGTTCACGTTTGGAACTGACCTTTTTATTTGATGGATATCGTTTATAAGTTAATTCAATGCCTTAGATAAATCATTACACATGAAATTATCGAGACTTTTTTCGGATGAAGGGATTAAGAAGGGAAGGGACATGAGATATTAAAAATTTGGAAGGAAAACACCATATCTCCATTCCCTTCCTCTCCCTTCCCCTTCTTTACCCTCACCTCACCTCCACTCCAACCAGTCCCGTCTCTCCAAATATAGTATCTGAACGAAACATAGTTCACAATGCTTGCAAGTTATATAAACTTTCCTCATAGTTTGTAGGAAAACAGTTTTAATATTTCTCTCTGTAGTTTAGCCATATGCTGCAATACTTTCTTTAAAAGGTACATATAGAGTTCCGATCATGTACAAAGTTCAGATGGATAGGTTGTCAAAAATAAAAACAGAAGTGATTTTTTGGATTTTCTTTGCTCGGTACATGAATGGCCTTCTGCCACAGCGTTACTATGTATTTATTCTGTAAAAGGATATAAGGCAAAAGAATCGAGACAAATCTTGAGTGATGTATGAGTGTTTGTCCTCCATGCTACCCTTATGTTGGTGACATGCCTAAAGGAAGAATGAATGAAAAAATTTACCGAGGGAGTGAGGGGTATAGAACGTAAACAATGCTGTTATGTCATATTCATCTCCATTTGGAAAAACCCGGGGAACTGAAGCCTTATCCCAACTCAAGAATCAGCTTTTCACTATGACCTATTATCTACAGTTACCTATCCTCGACGCGCTTATTCTTCTGCTTCTGCAGTAATCAGTGACAGTAATGTGGGCTTAGTGCTGGTCTGAACCTGTATAGAAGTAGTATTTTTCGCCTGAACGGGAGTTTTTTGAGGCTTCACGGGAATATTTAGGGCCTGCAGTGTAGTGCTTGGAACCTGTAGGGAGCACAAAAGTAGCAATGTGAGATAATTGTGCAGTGGATGTCTGGAACTAAACCAATCTCAAAGGAAAGTCTGAACAAAAGGTGACTTTTCCAAATTAAAAAACGAACGACTTCTTAGTTTAGCCTATGATATAGGGCACATGATCATGAACTTCCACTACCTATGATATATCTAGGTATTCTTGTAACGAAAGCATATTTATGTTTAGAACGCTTACGTTATATTTTGAGAGATACATTGGTGAAAGAAACTTGCTTAGCGTAACTGTTTTTGAACTTGCAGGCTTGGAAGTATCAATCTCTGTGGTAAAAAGTGCTGAAACAGGCCGATGATCTGAGAATTTACTCTCTCCGCGAAAATAGGAAAGTTGTTCTATTCCTTTCCCAAACCACATTATCCTGTCACACCTGCAAATAAAAGTTCTCTTAAAATCACAATAGATTTAACTGCCATTTACGCTGTCGCTTAGCTCACTTAATGCTTAAAGAGTAGGTTACGTTGTTCATAGAAACGCATAATAGCTAAATGCACTTGCAGTTCTCCATCATATATTGAACATGATTATCATCATTCATAATGAGCAAAACTAGGTCAATATTGAATTTTTGGGTGTACCATGCTGGAGTTCGTCGTTTTTCTCCTGAATTTGGAACTATTGGGGCGTGTTTATCTCCTGTGTAACAATTTCCGAGTTCTACAGAGTACTTATAGGTGGGTGCAAACTCTATGTCTCCTTCTTTCCAGCCTTGGAATACTCCCCCGTGTTGTTGTTCCTTCTTGAGCTGATCGAACTTTTGCAGTTCTTTCCAATTCTTCTTTCTTATAAGCTCCCTCGCCCTGTCGTCTTCCATGCATAGCCGATAGTTGAGGTCCCCAAACCAGAAGATTTTTCTGTTTCACGTTTTATCAACCGGTGTTTTTTTAGTAAACTGACAATAAAATATTCATTTTGGACCATTTTTATGTGTTTTTTCTTTTATAATCGACAGGGGGTGGGAGGATCTGACAGGTGACTAAATTGTCGGATCATTAATCGGGGGAGAGAAAACAAGATTTGAGGTTTTTAAAACTTACTCATGCCCCAATATCGTAGGAGGAAGAGTATCATCAAACTCCTGAGGTAGTCGAGGGAAAACAGTTCGTTTGAAAATCTCCCCGACCTGTTGGTTTCTTCGTAGTTCATCCCCTTTCTTCTCACCAGACGCCAAGTGCGCTGTGATGAAACAAAAACTGGTTCCATCGATTGACATACTGACGGAAACTGCACCTTTGTTTCCCAAATAACGCATCAAACCACACGCTACAGGATTTGCCTTCACATTTGAGATTCGATACTTTCTTAGAAGATCCCTTTTCATCCATACCGTGATAAAAATTCCGACCATTTTCTTGCTCGCCATCAGTTTGTATGCAGTATCACTTCCACCTTGCTCCCCGTGTTGAGTTTTCGACCTCTCTCTCATAGGAGTCGTGCTCCTCCTAAGGCCTGCTTGCCTTCCGCAATTTACAGGTTCGGCATACTCATATTCATCGGCATCTAATGGACTCAGTGTCGGTGTCAACCAAACACATCCTTCTTTGTTGTTCAGAGTTTTTCCTATCAGTAAGTTCCACTTTCTAGCGTCTGTGTAGTCTTCCTTTCCAATTACCGATATCGTGTTCAGAGGAACAATCTCTTGAAACCTGTCAATGTCAATGACGTTGCATTTGCAAATTTAAATCACTAAAAATTTCGGGGTACTATTTCAGTCATTACTCGTTAATCATATTCGTCTTCTTTTTGTACAAAAATTTTGTGCAATAGGATTTATCAACCTGAAAAAATATTACTGTTTTTATTTTTATGAATTACCAACCCGAGAACATAAACGTCGACTGAGCTCTTTAAGTTTAGCCATTCCTCTAAGTCAGCAGCTAAGCCTCCTACGGGTGATTTCCCTCCGACGTTCCATGTTCCAACAAAGATTCTGTTCAAATACCATAACATTCACAAATCACAAACAAAATCATTACCATTTCCATGCACATTGCACTTCATATCGTCAAACCATATTAAAATAATCGGTCACAGATTGAATACCTGAGTTCACGGGCTAAACCTGATGACTGCGGTTCTCCAGAGTTCACGGAATGACGACCCTGGTGTTCCTCGGGCTCACTATCTGCAAGAAACTCGTCATTGACAGTTGCCACTGAATTAGGGCATTTTATCTAGGACAAAAATGCAGTAAATAGAATTCTGTTTGCGTCTTTATTTCTTTGGACGTAAACATGGGTTTTAACCTACAACAAACCTGAAACCTCGGCTGAACTGGACTGTTCGTATTTCTTCGACTTCTTTCCGAGCCAACCCTTTGGCCGGCTGGATGTGGACATTACTATTTCACTTCCCATAGCTCAGCAATGTATATATATTCCATGCAACGGTCTGAAATCAGTTTTTTTTTTTTTTCGTCTGTCACGAGAAACCAATTGTCGTATTTGTGGGCAATATTCTTTTGTTGTGGAGATTATGCCACTAATTAGTTGATTAGCAAAAGAATTAATCAATTGAAGAAGTAAACAAGTAAGGTAATCACGTTAAAAGCCGGCAAATGCAAGACGTGATTACCTCTATAGGCAAATGTTATGGGGTTTAGACGTTTGTATGATGCATAAGTTTTGAAAGGTCAAAGTAGTCTATGTATTATTACTTGTTATTGTTATTATTCATTCCTTTTATTTCCATTTTTTTAGGAAGACATCTAATATTTTAATAAAATCTTCTATAAAAAGCCAAAAAAAAAAAAAAAAGTCAAAGTTGGCTATGTATTGGTTGTTTCTACATCCAAGGATGGATGGATGGAAGTTAGTTTTCTTTTACGCTTTTTTAGATTGTTGGATGTCGCGATTTATAATGTTGAGTACCTGACATTGGTACCGCTGTTAGCCAATTATAAAATTTCATGTGTAAAAGAAAAAAAAAAAAATGTAATGGTATTCATGTGTAAGGTATGAGACCCGAGTTTAAACTTTAAATACTCGTGATGTCTAACTACTCCTTTATTCAAATGATAAACGCCGTTCCGAAGAGATAAAAGAACAATACAAAAGCGAAATGTTTTGAGTTTAGTAGTCTAAGATGTCTTCAAAAACCGGAAAACTCGACTGCATCTCACTGTCACGATCCAAAAGTGTCTTGACGAAAGAGCTAACTGATGAAGGTTCATAGTGGTTGCTCGCTTCAGTAGTCTCGGTTTCACCTGTGGCAGCGTCAATATTCAATATGGTGGGGGCAAACTGGTCGTTGTTCTCCTGATTTTGAGTCGGTAAATCTGTCGCTAGAAACCCCTGGATGTTGTGTTCTTCCTCATTGACATCAGTAGTTTGTAAAGGCTGAGTAAAACTTAAAAGGCATGATCCTGATTGACTGTTTGAGATCGATGAAGACGAGGACGAAGACGAGGATGTAGGGGACAATTCGTCCATATAGTGGCTGAACGACTCCTGCTGAAGCGAACAGTTGTCGCCGTAAGAGTAAACACTTGGAAATTGATTGTTTAAATGAATCCCACCAATGTTAAGATTTTGGATTCCTGATTGAATGGACGACAGATCCGTAACCGAGCTCTTGTTCTCCAGAAAGGTCGGTTGGTTGATTGTTGTCAGACAGCTGATGCTCCGGAAATCTGAGAAGATTTTCGTGTAGGGTTTATGGGTGATGGGATCAATTCCCAATTTACTGAGCTTCTTCTTAAGTTTCGTGTTCCAGTAGTTCTTAACGTCATTGTCGGTTCTTCCGGGGAGTTGTTTCGCTATGAGGGACCACCTTCACCATCATAGCAATATATCACAAAACTGGCTCAATGTTGTTCGAAAGGAGAAAAAAAAACACCAAATTATAAGTACTGATGCATCGTGCAAGCGCTCAGATTAAATTTTGAGCACGTTTTTGTGTCGGTTATGTCAAGTCGACGAATATTATGATTTACCACAAATTGAATTGGAAAATTTAACAATAGTAATGCCAATATTCGTGTGTTACTAATTTACTATACTGAAATTTAGAGAATTTTGTGTTTAAAACGTGGCTAAAAGAAACGAGAAGTAGATCTGATGGGTAACGAACCTGCTTCCAATTGCAGCGTGGTACTGAATAATGAGTTCTTCTTCTTTTTCCGTGAATTCTTCATGCTTTAGGTCAGGCCTTAGGTAGTTGGTCCATCGAAGCCTGCAACTCTTCCCACATCTGTTTAGACCTGTGCAAAAAAAACTCACGGATGCCATAAGAAACGACACAATGCAGGTGCAGCAGATACTTTATTTGGTTCAAAGACACCTGTGTTAGTGATAAATATATGACTGTTTCCAAATAACTCGCAATAAACATTACCCTGTGCCGAGGACCATAATTCACACTGAGCTCCTGACATGCTAAAAGCCAAAAAAATTGGAGACTAACGACAGGAAACATACCTGCTTTCTTCGGAACTTGTGTCCAATTCCCGGTTCCATGGCTAGAGACGTATGCGAGAATCTTGGCGTCTTCTTCAGGAGTCCAAAGCCCTCGTTTGACGTTTGCTTTGTCGCAGCACGGAGGTCTCCCCATGATGCTTAGATCAGAGTGAACGAGGCAAACAAGGAGCGGTAACAAAAAAAAAAAAAAAAAAAAAAAAAAAAAATGCAGGAGAGAGAGATGGGAATGGAGTCGATATAATGAACTGATGCAAATGCTCGCTCACTATTTCAACTACTCACAGAAATCAAAGAAGAAACAATTAACAACTCCGGCAGCAACAATCGCATGCAATTTGGAATCTAATCGACGACATTTGCATGACAATTTTTTTTCTCTTCAAATTAATACCATTTTAGTTTTTTGAAATGGCGTCCATTCAAATATGCATGCGTTCACGCATGTCATGTAAGGCATGCTCAGGCACCATCTGATTAAACCAGTGTCACAAATATATTCAATTTTCAAGTAATTGTAAATATGTGGTCTCAATTCTCAAAGGTCAGAAACTATAAAATCATTGATCAAGAAAATGATCCTCGCAAAGAAAACGAATTTCAAATCAGCAAACGTTGCAACTTTTTCTGCAAAATCCTTTAGTATCTTTATCGCCGACCATGTAAAGAGGGTTCTTTTTACACTCGCCAGCGGAAGCCCACTCTGGACAGTTCGCGTTGTCATCTGTACAGTCCCCAGAAGACGGATCATCTGTCCGAATTTTGTCAAAAGACCGGACATGAATCCATTTAGTTGCCGACCATTTTTCGCCTTCAATGACAGGGCAACTACCATGCAAACTCAATGGATCAGTAGAAGCGTTTGGATGGAGGCTGAAAAACAGTAAAGCGTCACCTTTTCTAGGTTTCACTGCAAGACACCGTAAAAGTAATTACGATTACAAGAATAGAAAAAGGGAGTGAGTTTGCATGGAAACGTTTACAGCATAAGACAAGTATCAGTAAATCTACATGTATAAAGTTGAATTCTAGGAAACAGCGTGATCTGGAATGTCGGATTATTTTCTCCTCGTGCAAACTAGATTGAAAGATATACCTGCGTAGCCACCCTTTGCACAATCAGAGAAAGTGTCGTCTTTGGGTTGCTGCAGTTTTGCCTGGACACGAAAACTTTAGGGTTAATAACTTTCATGTGAAGCGTGAAGTTTACAGAAACAAAAACCGCAAACAACATATACCTGTGAATCAGGAAAGACAGTTTCTCCACCCTTTTTGACATTAGACAAGTACATAAGAACAGTGGCAATGCGGTGTCCCCCTCGTTTCTGATTAACTTTGTCGCGGAAGTAATCAAAATGAGGTTCATATTTCTGGCCTAGCATATACCGAAGAACTTGTATGGGCTCCCCATTTTCTGCCAACAAACTCGGAATATTTAATTATCATCATCTACAATATATACATATACGAGTAATGTACAATACGAGTAAATGAGTAATAAGTTAAGGCAAAGTATGCACTGAATATTCACCTATCGGAAAGAAGGTCCACGCAGCAATTCTTGCCTCGATTGCAGCAACTACATCGTCCTTTGAAGATAAGAGAAGAGGTTATAAGTAACCCTTTCACATTGAATCTAACCCTTATTAACATGAGACAAAAATTTCATTCGTAAGTAAAAACTTCCACTAGCATCGTATGTATTCAAATTCATCCTTTTTAACTCACAGGATTCAGTCACGAGCAATGTGACTTCAAAACTTCACTTTGATGTTGCGTCCCTTACTTGACGCCTTGACGGTCAACATCGACACGACATTATGGAACCGAATTTGAGTATGCCATAATAACTAAAAATAACTTCCAAGAACAAAATTATACGGAGTATATCACTTCCATAATACAATACTTCACTTCAATGTTGTGCACTACTTGTCACACACTAGACATCTAGAGTTCTAGACGCCAACATGACACTTCATAAAACGTGTGTCCGACACTCAAACACCACGTCGTGAAGCTGAATTTGAGTAACCTTTCCATTCACTTACACTCATAATCTCATGGCATTCACTTAATTTCAGCTCAGCTCTTATAAGTTCATGTCACAAGTTCAGCTTTAATAAGTTCAGTTCCTATAAGCCCCATTAAGCTTTAATTTACACAGACTTCAGCTCCTATAACTTTAGCTCTTATAAGTTCAGCTCTTATAAGTTCAGCTCTAAAAAGCCAAAAAGAAAGGAGGGCCTTACTCCGTACAATAAAATCTTTAGGAGACATCATATATTGTTCAATATGTCTAACTATACATTTACAAAACGAAATGTATACTAAGAAAGCAATTAAAAAATTACGAGTACTAAAATAATACGAGTAATAATCTGTATGTAATATAACAAACCTGACCCTTGTCGAGAAACATGCCGTAACTGGTGCGAACTTCACTTGGTATGCTCTTTCCAGACTCATTATCAGCCACCATTGACTGCTTCAACTTATCCCTCGCCTTGTAAAAACACGACAAAATTTTACGCATTTACAAACATTGTAATCTTATCCCTCGCCTTATCAAACTGTTGAAAGAGTTTCAAAACTTTAAAAGTTTTATTACTCGAATTTCGCATAAAACTTGAAAAAATTTCAAACGATGTTAAGACGAAGAGAGCAGGCCCTAGTCTTTCAGTTGCCATTTGAAAATCACCTTAATCACAAAATCCCATGAATTCAAAAAAAAAAAAAAAAAAAAAAATCATTTTTATTGTTTCATTGCCCTTATTTAAGTTATTTCTCTCGACTTCTAAGTCGTAAAATGAAGTTTAATTGAAAATTCACGTGAATCCGATCGAACTAAAACAGTTTATAATTCTCATAATTTTGGACATCAAGGATGGTACTTTTCCTTAAAAATGGGCAAGATTTTACATTTCCTTAATTACCCAAAATCAAATGTTGAGTAATAAATGGGTAAGATGATCACATTTATCATAGCCAAAAATCCCGCAATAAAATTATAGGATGATCACATTGAGTAATAAAGAAAACACAAATTCTTATTTAAGTCTGGGTATATCCGTCTTAAATTTAACACGAGTCAAATATTATTAATAAGACGAAAAGATAATAGATTTGTCTTTTACGTGCAAGTGGGAGAATAATTGACCCGTCTTAAGCTTAAGACGGATAACCCGTCTTAATAAGACTTATGGGAAAGAAAATGTAAAGAAATGAAGGAGACACATGAAATGCAACAAAAAAGGTGCTAACCATTTCAATAAGATGATCACATTCATCATGGCTCAAAAAACCCTCATACAAAAATGCTCTGTTCAATACAAACAAACCCCACATTTTTATAACAAAATTGTCATTACAAAAATACAACAAAATCGATTTTTCGACGCGAAAAAAATAACCTGGGATGCCATGAAAGTTGAGTGACATGAGTAGGATCAAATTCAAGAGAAGAACCAACAGTCTCACTTTTTAATCTAAGCACTGATGATTTACCTAAGCACTGTGAATGTTGAATATAAAAGATTAAAAAGTATAGACAAACTATGAAAAATGCATGTAATTCCATTGTTTAATTGTGTGATCATACAGTGTATTTTGATGCAAAATTGTGGACATTTAAGAGGCTGATTTATTTTATTTGGAGACTTTTTTGACAGAATCAGTGGGATTTTCTGAAGTAAACAGCCCATAGAAATATGTTCTTTTGTTCCTTTTTTAATGATTTCTAGTTTTTTACCCATAGAAACCAGAAGTGGTGTGAATAAAAGAAGGGTAAAAGCGCTCTTATCCCAACTTTGAGTTCGATTTTTATTAACGATATAGTTCGTTTATTTGGAAACAAAAAAAAAAAAAAAAAAACCAAAAGTAGAAATTCTCTCGGATTTTCTCAATGCACAAATTTGAACAGTTTTTTCAACTTCCATAGATAGATGAAATGAAATATTTTCCGTAATAAAATTTACATGGTAACTTATCACTTTATAAATTTTTTTTTAATATCTCTGGAATTTTAAACTTAATTAGTTTTTCCTACGTTTAAATAACTTAATTAGTTTTTCCTACCTTTTATTTAAGGTTTGGCCATACGGACTTTGCATGATGACCGATGAGTGACTTAGCTAGACGGAGTAATTATGATTTATGATCCATAGAGTGATACAACACTTTGGCTGATTCTTTGTTTTGAAGCTGAAGTTATAGGTTAAACTAAACTTATAAAAACTGTTTAGTGAAGCTTGTATAAGCTTAACTTGTTAAAGCCGAACGGATGAGTGAAAATGAAATCGCTGATTCGTTGGGAAGTTTCACATGAAGGCTGACGTTAGGGAGTTGGGTCAAACAAAAGATTGTTTGAAATTTGAATTGTGTCAAAAACCAATGGTAATTAAAGGCAATATCAAAAGAAACACATGAACAACGTCAATGACGATTCTAACAATTTGAATCCTCTCCATTTCTTTCTCTCAATTTCCTCTCTAATACACTAATATTTTAATATATTTTTTCTCTCTTTATTAAAACATTATTTTTATCAAACAATTACAACCCTTAAAATTTTCACAAAAACCGATCTCAACCGTTGAAAAGACATAAGAAATAGAGAGGATCTATACCCCAATTCTAGAGATATTATTGCAAAAACAGATAGGTGGCCTTTTAACGTGTGAAATCAGTTGATGTTCTCACAGATAGGTGGCCTTTTAATGAGCACACTAATTACACAATATGTGCTGTAGTAAGTTAGTAACCTTCTCACAATGAGTTATGAGTCATGCATTACAACTTTGATCATATAAAACTAATTACAGCCTCAATTGTTCTAGTTAGAAACTATTGAAGAGCACACAAGTTCTGGACTACCCAACTAGAGTTTCTGGTCTCCACAAATAATGTACAAAATGGGTCATTCGAGTTTGTTGTCAAATGTTTAGAAACATAGACTGCTCTTGAAATAATCTTCATTCTGCTAAGTAAATACGGAGCAAGTATTATGATTTACGACTGTCAAGACGATCAACAGCAATGTTCAGAAGATCATAAGCTAACATGAGAAAGATAACAATTGATCTGCGACTTCACACATAAGTGACAATCAAATTTTTCAGCACCCATTTCTTCAGGTGAATCATTACTGCACAAAATCAATTCAAATCACAATGAACAATCTGTCGTTGTTCAAGGTCCGATAACAAGAGTACACAGACACAATCTGCATAGTCCACTAACAAATACGACTAACAGTAAAACATAAAACTAAAATTGACAAGAGAAGGCGAGCCAAAAACATAAAACTAAAATTGACAAGAGAATGGATCAGAATATCTGGCTTGGTTCCCCTCAAAAGAGAGGAAACTTAAATAGCTCAGTTATTTCAACGTCGTTCATCTGGGGAAATCATCATCACTTCCATTCTCTTTTATAAAAGACTAGATAGATAAGGGTTTTTCTAACATGTTCATGGTATGCACATGTTAAGCAACTCAAGGAAATAAACTAAAAATGATTGCATTATAATTTTTATTATTGCAATAGTTAATTTTTATAAAGAAATAATTTCAATGAATATTCCTTTT
The DNA here is from genome assembly GCA_023091065.1 of Dianthus caryophyllus. Lineage (NCBI taxonomy): Eukaryota > Viridiplantae > Streptophyta > Magnoliopsida > Caryophyllales > Caryophyllaceae > Dianthus > Dianthus caryophyllus. Next base: position 7,214,686 of record CM041525.1, on the reverse strand, counting down.
TAGTTACTTAAAATGTGCAGTGATATGCACATGTTAGTAAAACCCTAATATTAATCAATAAAATATAATGTGGAAACATCTGAATGCATAAACCATAGCAAAAAAAACAATGGAAAACGCCAGAATCTCAATTTCCAGATCAATCTAGGCAACGTACAGCGCTAATTATGCTACTAAATTTAGCATAACAGAGACTCTAATTTATTGCCATAAATATTATAATTAAATTGTTAACAAAAGAATTAAAAATTGAAATTGAAAAATTAATTGAAAGATTAAAAGTTTTGTTGAGTTCTGCTCAGTAAATCGAAATTTAATCTCACAGTTTGCGAACAAACTCTGAAGTCTGACATGTGAAAATATTCGTAATTCATCACAGCAGATTGAATTACTTTCAATTTTACAACACAAATAATAATTTTTAAAAAAAAACTAAAATTAATTGAAAAAAATAATAAAAGAATTAGATGAATGTAGAAGCTCTCAGACAGAATTCACAGTCAACATGTATGTATCTGTATAGCGTATATCGCCTTTTTACTGAAAAAAGGCAATGTAATCATCGAGCTTTATTTTCATTAACAAAATTTTTATATTTCAAAAAAAAAATGAAAAAAAAAAAATTGAAATTTAAAATATTTAATGGAGATGAAAATTGTGAGATCAGAAATGGTTAGTTTGTGTCTTCAGATAAATTCAGAAACACGGACCAAAAGTTATTCATCACTTCTCATTGAATAAACTAATTTTCTTTAAAAAAAAAATGAAATAAAAATTAAAAATTAAAAAAAAAAAAAAAAAAAAAAAAAAGCAATCATCAGAGACTTAAATACATAAGAATCATGAAGAATCATATTGTTGCAGTTTTTTTTCTCATCAGATGATTGCCAAAAAACCAAACCAAACATAATACAAAACGTTAAGAATCTGTTGAATTGGAAAAAAATATATTACAAAAGAAAAAAAAAAAAAAAATGATTAAATGGAAATAGAAAATGAAGAAGGAAATTAACTAGGAAAGGGAGGGTGAAGATTGAGAGATGAATGATTTGGTAAAATAGTGGAGAGAATATATATGCAATTGAAACGGCCGAGGGTATGAAAACCCTACATTGAATGGCCGTTAAAGGCCCAACATTCTTTTAACCCGAAAAATGGCCCGTCATTCTTTTAACCAAAAACAAGGCCCGTCATTTTTTAGGGCTATTAGTTACTCCGTATTTACGAGTACTACTTAGTTGTACGCTGGGGGCGATTTTAGATTTTTTGGACTGTGCGTGTTGATTAAATTGATAAATGGATACGTTAGATTATATGAGTCGAGAAAAATATATCGGCGGTATAATATGTGTCGGATAAAAGTTAGAATCCGGATAAAACCAAGTTCTTAGCGTCTTTTTTTTTTTTTTTTAGAATGATTTGGTAAAATAGTGTTTTTTAAAAGAAAAAAAATATTAAAGTTTTGGATCGGAAATAAAATTATTTACCCTTATGGGTAGACCTGGCAAAACAAACCCGACCCGACTCGACAAGGCTGACCATCGAGACCCGAAAGTGACCCAATAATTGCAACCCTCGATAAATAGAAGTACGTCTTGTTCATTAACATTTCGTAGATATTCCGCCATAGTTAGGGCAGTTAAACCAACCCTCATACCAAATTGACCCGACCCGACCCAGTCCCGACCCGCAAAGCGTCGACCCGAAATTGACCTGAAACCCAAATTGACCCGATATAAAGTACTCTTGGTAACTTCAAATAACTTCAAAATAACTTATTTGATATCGTGTAATCAATTAACACCAATTGTATGCTTAAAGACCTTAAAAATTAACCTTTTGACATAAGAATCGTCCTTTGCTACCAATATTTTGCATTTTGGCCCGAAAGTGACCCGATCCGATAAGACCCGCCCCAAATTGACTCGTAACCGAAATGACCCGATAACAAAGCAGAATTCAAATAGACCTTAAATAACCTCGACTTGGTCGACGCGAAATGACCCAAAATTTCTGCACTAATTCGATTGACCCGTTTGTTAGATCTATAGTTATAGGGTGCATGTAGATTTGATTTTTTTTTTAAGCTACAAAATGCAATCACGCAAGGCATTTTACCTGATTAATTAAAAGAAATGAGTCGTAGAACAAAATTAATTATTCGTCTACAGTACTTAGTGCAATTTGAAGATCAAATTTCTCAAATATTCAATGGAACGATGGATTCCTCAAAAGCTACAAAAGGAATACGAAGACGTGCTGAAAACATTCATCATGGTTTGAGATTTTTAGTTTTATCAGAGAAATTTTTTATTTTCGTTTCATGTTTATTTTCGATTATTTTGATCCTTTACCAGTGTTGTTTGGATACTCCGTACTTATTAATGAATTAGAGCATGGGCATGTACAATGCTCAGCTTTCCTTTTTCTATACAAAATCTTCTCTTTCCTCTTATAATTTTTACACCTCATTTTCTTTTTCTTTTAACTTACTTTTAATCATCCTCTTAAAATTTACCAATATTTCTTCACAATAGAGGGATTTCCTTTTCCTTTATTTGGGCCCCACTATATATCATTTTCTTTTTATTTTCATCTTATTACTATTAAAAGAATTAATTAGTAGGTTAAAAATAATTATTTTACGATAATAAAATTTGTACTCTATTTATAGAGAAAAAATCAATTAAGATTTTTTTTTAAAAATAAATTTTTAATTAAATTTGTACTATAAATAAATAGATAAAATAAAGAGATAAGATATGGTTCATTTTTTAAGAAAGAGTAGATAAAATAAATAATAATAAAATAAACAAAACATAATAAAATATAAAAAAAAAATATATATAATGTAATATATTTGTGGCACAATAAATAATAAATGAGTCCTCTATAGTCTATAGATGGAGGACACCCCTTCCTCTCGGCAAAACAAAAGGAAACCCCAATAGAGGGGATTTCCTCTACACACTTTTCTATGCTCCTAAGGCAATTGTTGTGCATGCTCTTACTCCGTAGTTTTTATGCTTGGAAAAAAAATAAAAAGACCAGCACGTGAAAATGAGTCAATTAATAAACGAAAATATTAATAAGTTGTAAACAAAAGCCGAATAATGTGATATCCAATCTTGTACTCCGTACTAAGTAGGTTGTCGCACACTATCATCAGGACAAAGTAATACGGAGTATCATCAAAAATGTGATTCAGATCCGTAATTAAGATATCATCAGGACAAAGTAATACGGAATTGACCTCTCACGAATCGGTGTCCTTTTACACCGTTTTTGTGCTTAACCTACGATTCATTACATTTTGCTTTAGGGCCTGTTCTCTTCATCTTAAGTAATTTCCTGGTTCAGAAAACTTCAGATAACTTCAGAAAACTTCAGATAACTTCAGATAATTATAAAAAACTTCAGAAAACTTCAGATAACTTCAGAAAACTTCAGAAAACTTCAGAAAACATCAGATAACTTCAGAAAACTTCAGATTTCTAAATAAACTAATTAACATAAAAAAATAACAAAAATAATTGTAATAATAATAATAATGATAATAACAACAACAATCAATCAATCCATAACAATAATATTAATAATAATGATAATAACAATTACTACTACTATTATTATTATTTTAATATAAACAAAATTGCCCGAATTTTTTTTTTTATTGCAAACCATTAATAAAACATCTATTTCAAATTACGTCTATAGACTTTTAATACCCATACAAATTTGTTTCATCAACTTCAACATCTGTATCATCCAAAGAAACATTGGTTCCTGATAAGGAATCCCATATACTTTTTGATATGTGGTCGCAAACCTTATTCATCTCTGTTTTTCGGTCTACATTAAATAAGTCAGAATCAGCTCGTTCCTCGACGGTTAAAGCACCTTAAAAAATTATTATATGTTATAATAATAAAGAAAAAATAAATAATAATAATAATATTAATACTAATATTAATAATAACAATAATAATAATAAAAATAACAACAATATTATTATTATTATTATTATTATTATTATTATTATTATTATTATTATTATTATTATTATTATTATTATCATATTAATTTTAAAACTTCAGATAACTTCAGAAAACTTCAGATAACTTCAGATAACTTTGAAAGCTTAAAACTTGGATTACTTGAGAAACTTGATTTTTACAAAAACTTTAAAACTTCAGATAACTTCAGAAAACTTCAGAAAACTTAAGATTGGTTCAGAAAAATTCAGACGAAGAGAACAGGCCCTTAGTACACCATATTTCAGATATCGTTCATAGGGACTCCTTGACTGTATGCCCTTGTCGAAGAAACTTATATAAATAAAACCGAAGGTTTGTTTCAACAAGACGAGACAATTTCTAGTCTAATCAATTGTCTTCACTTCTGTGACGACTTTAAAATTACACGCTGCAGGTCAATCCATGCAAATTTGATACAAAATTTAATTTAATGACGGGATAGAAAACTAGAGTTTAAGAATCAGGCATTATTCTTAAGACGCTGATTTTCACAAACGAATCAATGCATCACCAGAACGCTCTGGCGTCGACTGCCTTCCCTGATTTGTCACCACTGTAAACAGCTATAGACGTAATCTCCCAGCAGGGGAAAGGTGGTGCTCACCGAGTCATCTTTGTGCATGATTCAGTGTCATTAATAAAATGGTTTGTTGGGGATGCTACGGAAACTGAGCAATGATGGCAAATTCCTCAGAAAACCTGGGCTAAAACGGGGTTCAAACTAAAAAACTAAAATTTGATCGATAAATGTAAATTGATGCTAAGGGTAACACGTCTTTTGGATGTATAATCCTGCAGCAACGATGTTTCGTTGACAGCTAAACCTCTTCCTCTAGACTATTGTTCTTCCAGGAAAACGAAGCTCTGTAGGGTTAAACAAGAAAAAAAGATTTAAGACCAAAAGACAAACCAGTTACGGCAGGTCAATCAACAGGAGCAAACGAACGACTGAAAAATACCTCTATATGACATTCAGTAACACGGTAACATGAATATCAAGTCAAAGAAGGATCAGTCTTCATCTCTTCATTCTCTTTATCCTCTTTCTTCTCTTCATTCAAGTCTTTGGGCATCGCTTGCTTGCTGTGGAAAAAAGAGACTCGATAAATATTGTATACAGCAGGATTAGGTAAGGTATTAAAACTGTTACGAGACCCTTCGATATCATAAGAAGCGATAAAAAGAGTACTATAGTATACTTATAAAAACACAGAGCAAAGGAAAAAAAAAAACATGTCTAATTTTCGGCCTATTTCAGACACTACTGACAAAAGTTTAATAGTTTTCGTCAAAATAAAACTACACTGTACAATTCAATGAAGTTGAATAGTTTTCGTCAAACCTAAACATTCTTATAGTTGAGAGCATACAAGCCTACAAGGAACTATGGTTGCCTGATTCATAGTAGCCCAATATGAATATATGATAGACACCTTAGAAAGCGTGACTTAAATTTTAGCTAAATGCCATGACACGACACGATACAGATTCAAAATTAAAACGAAGCAGTCTAGACTCTAGAATTTAGATATAAGTGAAGCAAGTTCGGTAACCAAGCGGAGCACTCCCCAATTCCGTGTACATAATCTGATCCTCCAAACCGCATGCGGAGTTTGATAATAAAGCCCGCTTCTTATATTCATGTACGATCTTACTCATACAAAGAATTCCAAAACAACTTGGTATCATTGTTCTTAGGCTAACCCACGGGCAGAATATAGCAAAAACTTCACCTTTTATTTCCTTTAAACCGTGAGCAGGTCCAATACCTCAACAATTTAACACGGGACACACCTTAAATATTACCACTTCCTTTCCCTAAGGTTGAGAGCCGAAAAATAAAAAGGACCATTAGCATTAAACACACAATAATGCCCATGTCACATGCACAGATGCAAATCCACTTTCGTACATACAGCTTCCGCCCACGTTCTCCTAGATTGCACCATGAACTAAGCAACCAAAAATTTTCACGGTAAACTCGATGCTACATCGCTACCTCCCTCTCTAGCGATTCTCAACTAGTTTGCCTGATTGCCTTTACTCATGAGAACTTCTCATATACATAGAAACAATCATCGAAACTCAAAACGAATAAAGAAAGTGATTCCAACCAGAATCCATTAACACATTTTGGGAATCGTCTATGTACCCACGATATATGACGCTATATGCATAAGTAGATACATTATGTTCCGTCAACAAATGAATCTTATCAATGATTCAACTTAAGCTTATCCAAATACTACTTTTCTGAGGTAAGTGGAGGCACAAACCCACAACAATTCAACAATGGCAAATTCCAATTCAACTACAGCCAAAACCTATTCTATACAAACAAAAGACTTACAAACAAACACAACAAAAGGATGAAAGATAATGAACATATACACATCTATTACCCTTTTCCTGAAGAGGGGCATTGGTCATATCATCACACAAAATTACAATTACAAGCTACGGTACTACATTTCGATTAAAAAAAAAAAAACTTTCAATTAGGACCTCAGGCCACTCCAGCTAGGTAAGGGTTCAAAATTTTACGTCGTAATATTTTGGTGCACATATGGTAGTCAGATATATGGAGTCAGTTGAGGACTTGAGGTCTCTTATCAAAGACTACGGGTCCATGGCAGTGGATTTCTTACGTTTTAGCAAGTTCTATTCTTTAATCCTTGGGTTTCGATATAGTAATATACTATAATCTATCACAATCCCAGTTATGAAGGAGTATGCTGTAACGCAATGAAAATTTACTTCTTACTGTAGGAGATTTCCCCCATCAAGTGTGATACTTAAAGAAAGAAGTACACAACTCACGTGGCATAAATTCTGGCAGCACTGACATTATAATCAAAGAGCCAGTCAAATATCCGACCCCAACACAGTCTAAGATACCACCATCGCCAGCTTTCTTTATCGTACCCAAAACTCTGTCACTCGTAATTTCTAATTTGAACTAAATGCAACAAGAATATGTAATGTCTGACAAGTTAGCCGCAACTAAACCACTAGATCTCCAATGACGACCACCATATCCAACATCCACAACCACTTGCTACGACTAAAGTCACCACGGGCCACCACGTCCAAGTGAGTTTTAATCATATTCCAATTGAAAATCACTACCGTCAATTCTGGCCAAAAATTGTGTGAACTACGGCGTACTTTTTTTTAACATATTTCTCATGTATCCTACATTATTTCTGAACTTAGCACCAACTTTATTCTAAGTCTGTAGATTATCAATTCACCTAAGCTCCTCTTTGTCATCTTTCCCTCTACTACTTACTTCTCTGTTCTTATTCTTCATTCTTCAAAGTGGTCTTACACACAAGTGAGTTCTTTCGTTGGTGACAGTAGACAGTTCAGCCCTAATATCTTACTAATATTTACCATTATTTCGCATGCCTTTGACTGAATCCCAGCCATAAAAGCTAGGCCTCAATATCAGGGTTCTGAAATACACTTATGATTGAAAACGTAAGCACGTGAATCAGTGTCAGTGCAAAAGAGATTTAAAAAGCATTTCAAAGAATTTCAGAAGTAACCTTGTGACAACAATATTTTTAACAAATAAAGTTAGTTTTTTTTTTTATTACTTACAAATATTTTGATAAGAACACTGAAGAAACATGAAAAGGCATTGTTTGAGTGAGGGGACATGAAAGCGGGACAACAATGTGGAAGATAAACCCTGATGTTGTACTCAACAAAAATGCCAAACTAACTAATTTTCTTTCATTACAAACTAAGCAAACTCTAAGAACACGTGGTTTCCACGGATATTCATGATCCAGAAGATAGTAAACAAATACTTGTATGATATAGATTACCGTTAAAGTGTCCTACAAAACGCTACAAGATCCCTTCTTTATAGAAATTCAACTATCCTATCGTGCACAGCAATGCCTGAATCTAAACCCAGATTTCAAGCTCATCTTAGTCATATTGACTTGAATTCCTAAGTGCTAAGTCCAATGAGATAACGATTCTCTAACCTAAGCCTTCACATAATTAATTAACCCTTAGATGTCAAGTTTCATGCCCTAAATCAACTCCAAAACTCCCATATCATGCCCTAAATTTCACTGTTGTCATCTTTAAAGCTATCGCCACATCCTATTCCAGCACTAACACATTTCTCGCCACCAAAATGATTGAACTTGGCGCCTTTCATCCTTCATAATCATCCAATGAACATCCAATTACACACAAACACAAAAAGATCGAGTCATCTCAAAATAAAACTACCTCCAAAAAAGCCAAAAACTAAAATGCACAGGATTGATTATTTCCGCAACTACCCAAAACAAAAAATGCATTGATCACTCAAACAAACTGGCAGTTCACATTCCAACACCAACATAACAAGTCACTCTACATTATTCCGTAACAATCCAAAATCAAATAACATGGAACCTTTAGCTCCACTCGGGATCAAATCACAACAACAACAACACCCCAATTGCCTAGATCGTTTAAAGAGGCTGTTTTCCAATAAAACGAAAAAAAGAAAAATCTCTTACACTTTGTCGTCGTCTTCATCCTCATCCTCAGAACTGTCATCCCTGGAAATATGAACGTCCTTCAAACTATCCACCAAATGATCATCAACATCAGCACCACCATCAACACCAGCCAACTTCTTCTCAAGCAAAAACGTCTTCGTAATCAAATTACACATCATGTAAACAAACTGAACACTCTCAGACCCACACACAACAGGGTAAGCAATCTTCTCAAACACGCTACGAGGCGTGCTCGAGTCAACAAGCGCCACAACAGGAACACCAACACGACACGCCTCGTCGATGACAGAACACTTCAAATCCGGGTCAACCACGACAACGCAGTCGGGCAGGTCAACGGGGGCGAAACAAAGTCGCTTGTTTCGCCCGCGGAACCTTTTCGGGCTGTATGGGTTCGTGAGGAACCCGCCCTGGCGCCAGAACTGGGCCCGAGGGCTGAGGTACGACCCGAACCCAGTGATTCGGGTCATGTGGTCGAAGATGTGGTCGTAGAGAGGGTTGGTATTGACGAAGAGGAAGCGGGCGGGCCGGGTGTTGGAGTGGGCCTGGAATCGGGTTCGGGCCAAGTGGGAGATGAAGCCCAAGGCGGCCCGGAGAGTGATTAGGGTTTTGTCGGCGTCGACGATGGAGAGAGAGTTGCGGGTGCCGTGAAGGTAGGGTTTTAGGTGTGGTGCTGCCAGGCGCCGCCCTACGTGCGCGTTTGTTTTGGATTACCGCCGCGTGGATCGGCATTTTCCGGTGGCTGTGGCGGTGGTTGTTGCGGTGGCCGGTGGTTGTGGCGGTGACCGGTGAGTTTTTTCTTTATATGAACTGTTGAGTAGATGGGAAATAAAATGACAAGGGTTTTGTAATTGGGATGTGCTTTACGCACTCAACTACGGAGTAATTACTTTATGCAGTTGTTTTTTTTTTTTTTTTCACTAATTACAATTTTAGTGAATAATTATTAATTTAGGTTATTACTATCAATTATTATGTTTCGAAATAATAATTTCGAAAATTTGAAACTTTTACGAAAAACTGTGTAATTATAAACTCGTATTGGTGAAATAGTAAAAATACATATAACCATATCTTTTCACTAACCACTCATTTACAACTCAAAAATCCCCTCAATACCCAAAAACTCTAAAAATATTTCTTATTAAAAATGTCCAACGAATTAAGCGATGAGAATGAGGTAGTTTTTATACTTTTATATATTTGTGTTTTTTTTACAGTGTATTTAATAATAGAAAATTTTAAATTACGACACTCGAAAAACGAAAAATTATTTATAGAAATCTAGAATCGTTCAATGAAAAAAAAAAAAAAAAAGAAAAAAAAAAAAAGAAAAAAAAAAAGACGAGTAGGCTTGAAGACCCGTAGTGTACACCACGGACAAGGCGTAGGCTCTCCTAGTGTACACCATGGAGAAGGCGTTGACACTGCTGGTCATGTGGTCGAAGATGTGGTCGTAGAGAGGGTTGGTGTTGACGAAGAGGAAGCGGGCGGGCCGGGTGTTGGAGTGGGCCTGGAAACGAGTTCGGGCCAAGTGGGAGATGAAGCCCAAGGCGGCCCGGAGAGTGATTAGGGTTTTGTCGGCGTTGACGATGGAGAGAGAGTCATGCGGTGCCGAGTGGAGGTAGGGTTTTAGGTGTGGTCGCCAGCGCCGCCCTACGTGTGCGTTTGTTGAGAGGAGTTTTTGGATTACCGCCGCATGGATCGGCATTTTCCGGTGGCTGTGGCGGTGGCCGGTGTGTTTTTCTCTTTAATATGAACTGGGACTGAGTAGATGGGAAATAAGATGACAAGGGTTTTGAAAAAAAAAAAAAAAATCTCTTTTACTTCACGTAGAGTGGCCAAGGGCCGGGTAGAGCCGAGTTTGGATCGGCTCTAAACACTACAACAATTGATCACTTGGGCCACGATTTATGCCACGGAAATTCGTGAAACGTGGCAAATTTTCATGAAGCCACGGGAAAAACTATTTGACATGGCCAGAGGAAAATTTTATGCCACGGAAGAAATATTTCGTGGCTAAAAATCACTTTCGCCACGGAAAAAGTTATAAACGTGGCAAAAACGTTCATTTAGCCACGATTATAACTTTATCAGGTAAGCGCTGATAATTATCCGCCACGAGCTCATTTATCCCGTGGCAAAAAAATTCTTTTGTAAACATATTAAATTAAAATTAACATGTCACAAAATAACGATAACATAAACTAATACTCCTAAATGATAATAAGCTCATTTATCCTATGAAAAAATTGTACTATAATAAAATTCTCATACGTGTTTTATAAAATAATTTCAAAACGTTTCCTGTTTCAGTACAATCACTATTTAAATATTTAATCAAAGATATCCATTAATCAAAAAGTGGTTGTATGTTTTTTGGTTTTAGTGTGCTTATAACTTTTTTTTTTTATTTGCATTAGTTTCAGAAAACACTTTATGGTGCGTTTGGAAATATGGATTTGATTTGAAATTTTGGATTTGGCTCAAATTAGGTGTTTGGGAAGTTGGAGAATTTGGATTTGTATTTGAGTCAAATCCAACCCCTGATGTTCCTGCGTATAATGCTGCTATTCGTAATTATTGTATAGCAAAGAGGATTGGAAACGCGTATCAGTTGTTGAATGAGATGGTGCAGAAGGGTTTGAAGCCTAACCCGACTACGTTTAACCTGTTTTTTAGGGTTTTTTATTGGTCGAACGACTTGAAGAGTGCATGGAGTTTGTATCGGAAGATGAAGGTGGACGGTTGCTTGCCGAACACACAGTCGTGCATGTTTTTGATTCGGTTGTTCAAGAGGCAAGAGAAGGTCGAGATGGCGCTTGAGCTGTGGGATGACATGGTGGAAAAGTGTTTTGGAGCGTACACGTTGGTTTCAGATTGTTGTTTGATTTGCTTTGCGACTTGGGTAAGTTGGACGAGGCGGAAAAATGTTTCTTGGAGATGGTTGAGAAGCGTCAAAAACCGAGCAATGTTTCATATAGGAGAATTAAGGTGCTCATGGAACTAGCTAATAGGGATGAAGGTCTAAAGCGTTTGTCGGAGGGAATGGCTGTTTTCGGGCTACCACGCCAGTTTCGGAAGCCTAATGACGACTTTGATGACGCCACGTCTCTGCAAAACGTGGCACATTGAAATCACGTGGAGTATGATCAAGTGTCGTGTTGACACTTAACTAGATTGAGCGTAATTGGTTTTGGCCTTGTTTTTATTTTTGTTCAGGTGTGTGAGTGTATGACTCCAACTAGCACGAGGCAAACATCTAACAACAGCGGCACTTCGGTATTTTGACTTAGTGTTGTTAGAGTGGAGGAAAGGAAATAAAGGGATTCATTTTGAATCCTTAAAACATAGGAAAGATTCGGAAGTTAACTTTCATCCTTCCTTTCCTTCCCTCGCTCTCTTCCCCCTTTCACCGTCGGCTTGATTGGTTGCACTCGGTCGAAAATTGGGGTGCAATGTGTTTAATTTACGGAGGAGCACAAGTATAACCTGTACTTCTTTTGTTCTGAATCGTTGGTATAGTGGAAAAGCAAGGGAAGCATGAATGAGTAATTCTCGTTAGCCGCGTTTAAAACGCTTCAAAGTTGGTCAAATTCTATGGCAAACAATGTTTTTAATTATTTGACTTCCAGTGGAAGTGTTTTGTTTCGGCTAATCTTGTATGTTCGATGTTGGCCGCTGCTCCATAGATTGATGTTTAAACAGTGTTATTCACCTGCGAATATTGCCCATTTCCCCCCCGCTTTACAGTGATTCAAACATTGAATTTTCGATGAGGTGTTTTGATAAAATGTAGATTCAAATGTAGTACACTGTACCGAAATATGATGCTTAAAAAATAATGCGTTCGCCAGATAAATCAGCAGTTGAGTAAATTATCAACGAATACTATCTACAAATGTGTCGTTAGATAGAGACATGACAATTACGCTTTTCAAGAGCTGCGATCCACAAATGCTGGGCAGACAAGTACAGGTACAAAATCGAAGGAATCAACTAGTTTTGTATTGGAATTGATTTTCTTTCTATAGTGAGTATTGACAAAAAAATGTGTGTTATTAAATATATACTCGTATGATGGAAATGCTAAACCCTAAATTTGCAACTGATTTTCGTCAACGTCAAAATGATGATTGTTACATGCACACAATGGGATTTATTGCACAATGCCTTCATCTGCAGAAACCTTAACCTTCGAGGCCTGTTACAACAAGGATATGTAAACGATTAAGAATCGACCAAATATTATACTGACAAGCTAAATTACGCCACAGAGAGTGCAGCGTAGATGACCACGAATATACAGAAACTAACTAACAAGAGGATGAGCCTAGGAGTTCCGAGCACCAAGGTAAGGGTCAATTTTGTCAACTCTAGAATATTTCAGGGTCATTCAGTGAAAATTGAACGACCAACAATATCACATAAACTTAAAGGACAAATTCGAGAAGAAAAAAACAGGGTATGGAGACTGGAGAGGCTTTTCACAGGTTACGCACATTTTGCAGCAAAAACGGTCTGGACTCTGTACAGCAACCCAAGGCTCTAAATTGCTAATGCTTATCATTTACAAGTTCTCGTGACATAGAGAGGACTATGTGCAGGAGGAGGAATACGGGATACTCCTGACTAATGGCTACGGAATAATATGAAGAGAAGAAGATTTCATTTGACAAACTGCTGCATATTAAGTGGGAAAGCTTCTCAAAAATCAAATTAGATTGTTGGGTTATTTCTAGCAGAGCGTGGGGATCGCTTGCACAGAGAAGAGCAATTGCTTTCGGACAGAAACTGCCAAAGAGTTGGTACTCCATACTCTGCACAGCTTTACTCTTTGCGTAGTAGCGTGAAAGAAGAACTCGGTCATAGGATACAAGTCAATCTAGGATTTAGATGATACAGAATCTTCCCTGTATAGGCTGAAAGCATTTTAGCGAACTTAAAAAATGCTTGAAATGAGTTATGGCTGAAATACATTCCTATCTTTGCCCCGTTGAGGACGAGTATATACTATATGCAAAACTACTTTCTGTAAAACGAAATAGATTTAAGAGAAGAACAATACCTGAATCAACGGATTTACTCTTTTACGAGAAACTTTGGTCGATCTATCTCATCCACTGTCCATGTACCATCAAATGCGTACTAAATGTACTGCCAAGCTGAAGTGCGGCCACTCTACTCAGGCATCTGTTTTCAGAAGTCACAAGTGAAACCTTAGTTTTACATGCAATCGAGGGTGACCTGAATCATAAGAAATCAACACTCAGCAGGAAGTTATATGGCCTCATAGTTAGGAATGAAGCCAAATCTGTATGTTTCAGTAAACATAGAGGACAAAGAAAAACATATTATACAATATTGATCTGTAATTACAAGGAACTTAGTTTCGGTCTGAGTACGCTTCCAATTAATCTGATTTAACATCGATCAGTGGCCACCTAAAATACTAATAAAATTACCGGCCCTACCAATGTGTTCAATCATCACCAATTCACAGGGATAGTTTCTCTGCGAGAATCCCTGAGCGGAGCTTAGTGTTCCACCCAAGCACACCTGAAAAGTACACCCTCAATCCCCGTAGACTTTTAGCATCATATGTTGAATACATTTAAAGTACGCAACAAGTTAACAACAGGCATATAAGAGTGAAACTGTGAAAATACCAAGAATTCTGTGCTGAGTTAATCCATATAGTATTCAAAAGTGCTTGAGTTTGTGTCAAAAACATCAGAAGAAGAAAGGTAACTAGTTGATCCATGGTGGCTATAATCATCGCAAAGCTCCACGTTTTTACATACATAACCCCTAAAGCAGAAGAAGCTGGTCAATACTGCATTTGTTATATGATTGCTGTATGTCCATCCAGCGAAAAACTGCCTAAGTCAAGGGAATTATAAGAGACGGCAAAACATAGAAAGCCAAAGATGGAAAGAGTTTAAGCCTTGTTCTTTACAATTGAGTTATTTCAACTAGCTGAACCAGAAAGCAAAATTGTACTGAGAAGAGCGGAAGTGCTGAAATCAGGTCCAAAAGAATAGGGCCTAGGTTTGGAATGAAAATAGGAATACTTGATTTAATATTTTTGGATAAAAATCCTCCGAGTTAGCCAAAAATGGAACACACTTACACACACTATGAGTAGCTAGTCAGTTCAAAACATTGCGCATGTAATTCATGCCAAAAAAAAAAAAAAAAATATCATTCACAAGTTTTTTTAATTGTTACAGGGTCAATCAAGAATTCTAGGTCATTGATTCTACAGAAAACAACAGCAAACAAAAGCCTAAGCAAATGAGACAGTTGATGTTTTTAATTTTTTATTCCTAACAGCTTGACTGCAAAAAGAAGGCATTACTCAAAAAGCAAAAAAGGGATAGCAGCTAAAAAAATGACAAGATGTATGGAGTTTTTTTCCTCAACTTACAAGGGATAGGATGGAGAAGAGCTTCAAACATTTTGGTAGTGTAGCACTTATAGCTCAACTCTGCTGTAAAGATGACAGTCTCTCAGCTTTTCAGAAACGAAGAGAAGCATTCTTTTGATATAGCCATGATCCACGCATGATAACCCCAAAATGTGTGTGCATGTGGACTTCATCCAACACAGCTCGCTTTTCAATCGGAAAAACAAGATTTCAAGCCAACCACGGCTCAAATAAGTACCACTTATGATCCCGCTTCAAGAATCACCGTCAAAGAACGACTTATGTTGGGCCTCACCTCTTCCACTATTTGTATTACGATCACTTCTGTTGAAATATTCTTTCAACCTCAAGGCAACATCTCTCTTACCTGCTCCTGCCAGTGTGGAACACATACGAGAGACAGTGGTATCTTCTGGAACAAACCCTTTATCAGTCATTTCTTTTAGCAGTCTCATAGCCTCACCACGATATGATCGTTTCAAAACCTTCTCAATACCTGGTTGATCAGATAAACTACACCAGCCAACTATAAGTATATTATAAGTGGATGAATTAGGAGCTGTGCCTCTACCTTGCATCTCACTCATAAGTTCTCTAGCTTGATTCATCTTTCCTGCCTGAGCAAATTGGTGGATGAGCCTATTGTATACGCCGATTGTTGGGATAAAACCTTTGCACACCATCTCACAGTAAAGTCGGACGGCCTCCTTTATGTTTCCAGTCTTTGCATAACCAGAAACCCAGACATAATAAGTCACACCATTAGGCGCAACTCTTCTTTCTCTGATTTCCCCGACCAGTTGAACCGCCTCTTTAACTAAACCAACTGAAAAAAGACCATCGAAAAGAGTATTATAAGTGACCACATTCGGAGATAATCCCCAACTTAAGATCTGGGAATATAACTCCATCGCCTTCTTCACATGGCTACTTTTAAAGTAACCAAGTATAAGACTGTTGTAAGTGACAATATCAGCTGCGATGTATTTGTCCATCATGCTTCGATAAACAGAAAAAGCTTTCTTTGTCATCCCCAGTTTGCATAAAATAAAGATGAGAGTGTTATAGCTAGCACGATTCGCCTCAAGGCCCATAGCCAGAAGCTGCTCATGTACTTGGAGAATAACTGCCGCTCGTTTCTGTTTCGAAGCAGTCTCCAGAATGGCTCTGTGTATGCTGGAAGTTGGGCGAAAACCCATCGCTGACATATCATTCAACAAACAAATTGCTTCGTCAAGCTTTCCAAATTTACACAAACCAGTGATGAGAATTTTGCAGGTAACATGATTCGGCATTTGCCCATGGCTCTTCATTTCATTCCACAGATTGAGAGCATCGTCGACTCTCCCATCCCTGCAATATGCATCGATCATGATATTGTATGTAGCTGAGTCAGCGACCAAATTCAACTGTTTAAGTCCATCATAAACTGATCGCGGTTCATACTCTCCATGCTTCAAGAGCCCGGTTATTAGAGCATTAAATGCAACAGTAACAAATCCAATACCCTTCTCGGCAAATTCTTGGGCGAGGTTGAGAGCAGCTGACACGTTTCCAAGCCTAAAATAACCATCCATCAAATTTGTGTAGTTGATACGGTCCAAAGAAATGCCTCTAGACATTACATCCTGAAGAAGCTTTACGGCCTCGTCCATCTTTTTAGCTCTTTTATAAGAATTTACAAACGCATCTACTATAAAATTGTTTTCATCTACGCCTTGCATCTTCATTTTCTTGTACAAGTGCAAGCCAAGTTCTCGGTTCCCATACAAAGCATCCATTCAGTAATGTGCCATATGTTACGGAATTAGGTAGCACATTTTCATGCACCATCTTTCTCATCAAAGATAAAGCTTTGTCAATATTTCCTTCTTTCACATAACCATTTATCATAGACGAATAAGTAATGACATTTGGAGTAACACTTATATCCTCCATCTCTCGGAGTATAGACTCGGCACCCTTCATGTCACCAGACTTGCAGTAACCATCAATGAGTGCAGTATAGGTGATATGATTGGGTGAAATGTTATGCCTTGACAGTGACTTAAAAATGTCTTCAGCTTCTTCCCTTTTTCCCGCCTTAAAGAGTCCGTCCATCAAACTTGTAAATATTACAACATCCAAAAGTAGACCACGGATAATCATTTGACTCAGAAACGCAAAAGCTTCCATTAGGTTTCCATCTTTTAACAATTTATCAACAATCGCCGAGAATGAGACATGATTAGGTTGTACCTCCATTTCCTTCATCTCCTTCAGAAGGGCATGTGCCTCTTCCAATCTTCCACTCTTACAAAGACCACTTATAATTGAAGTATATGTAATCAGATCTGGGAAAATACCACGAGTAACCATATCCTCATATACAGCCAACGCTTCCTCAATGCTTTTTTGTTTGCAGTAAGCAGCGATTAATGTCGTGTATGTGGTCACATTTGGTTTTATCGCCACTGCATTTGTTATTTTTGCACTACCTAGGTGATTTTCTGAGTTGGAGACATCAGACTGCAAATCCACTATCTGCTTCAAAACATTCCTAGCGCCCAAAAAATTCCCAACCCTGCAGAATCCATCTACTAGAATATTGTAAGTAATGATATCGGGAAGTATCTGCATCTTCTGCATATTTTCCATTACTCGGAGAGCATTATCCATCAGACCCGCCTTGCAATAACCATTAATCAAACTATTAAAAACTGTGACATCAGGCTTATCAGCACTACCACTATCACAACAGATTAAATTATTAAGGATAGATTCTGCTGAGCTAAACAATCCAGCATCACAGAAACCCTTGATTAAAATATTGAAAGTGTAACTATCCGCAGAAATGCCCTTCTTAATCATCAGCGATAAGCAACTCAAAGCACGAAGCAGCAAGTTTTTCTTGCAATCCTGATATGAGAGTGTTATAGGAGACGGTATTAACTCTATCAACAGTCTGAAGGAAGTTAACAGCAGAGTCCAACATTCCCTCATTGCATAAAGAATGTATCAATATGTTATGGGTTGATACATCAGACGTAATT
Source organism: Dianthus caryophyllus (assembly GCA_023091065.1). NCBI lineage: Eukaryota > Viridiplantae > Streptophyta > Magnoliopsida > Caryophyllales > Caryophyllaceae > Dianthus > Dianthus caryophyllus. The sequence goes on along the minus strand of CM041525.1, from coordinate 7,196,655 downwards.
CCACAGGCCAGCATCTCCGAATAGACGAGCCATACCTGATAAAGCCAAACCATATCCGAGTGTAAAGAAGTATTCAGCATATCCAAGTTGCAATAAGGGTGACTAAACTGCCCAGATTGATGACATAGAGACCACAGCATAAGATGCCATCTCCCAGGAGACAAGCCATGCCTAACCAGTAACAAATCAACAGAGCCACGTTTAAATTCAGATTCACCAATACCCAGTCCACACAAATGACTAATTAGGTTGAAAGTTCGGGTTTTTCTTAGGAAGGGATGCAAACATTTTTAAAAAGGTGTTGCATTTGCTATTATCGAAGACTAGAAGGACTGTCAATTATATACAATAAGCATAATTTTGTCTCACTCCCCTTCTTACGTTTTCCATCAGTGAACCAACGACTACATGCACCATATATCACACCCCACCCCCAGAAAGCACGCAAATAAAAACAAAGAACAGACCCAACAACTACATACACTATGCAGCACACCCCACCCCCGACAAACACGCAAAGAGAAACAAAGAGCAAATTAATGCTGAATAATCTTTAGGAAGAGGCATTGCACAAGATATGAGAAACAAATCAACAAAGAAATACAGACAGAGTAATAGCTAACATATAAAGGTAATAAACCAAGCTGCAGCAAGTGAAAAATAAAAGTACACAATATGAGCTCCAGACAGTAGACGAGCCGCACCTGACTAACTAAACCAACTTTGTGAAATCCATAAAGAAGGTGATACCATGAGTGCGTATTCGACGGAACAACTCCATTTGTTCGCATAAGAAGAAATGCTTGGGAAGCTCGAGAATAATCTCCACAAGATAAGAAAAGATGGATGAGAGAGCAGAAAAAGGAGGCATATAGATTGGTCTTTGAAGGACTTATACATAATTTGCATAAAGGTTTAGCAGAGTGATAATGAGGGGAGACGGGCTTTATTGGTATTGAAATTGGCGCTGCAAGTGAAGAGAACTGTGCAAGAAATGTCTTTCTTGATCGCTTCACAAGCTGCATACACAACATTTTAAGCCATTCCTACCAGTTGCGCTTGTTATCTTTGAGACATACATCAATACCAATGTGGTTGTCGTCAAAACAAGTTGTCATCCTGAAAGTCCACAAGTAAAAATAAAAATTAAAAATTAAATGCGAAATTAAATCAATAAGCACTACAAGTAAATACACATCAAAGTTCAGTATCATTCATGAAACGAAATAGACACACACCAACTTCGATACAATGTAAACTTTGATGACAACTCCTCGTAAGACTCTTATTATCACCTACCGGCTGCCAGAATCTTAGTAAATTTGCTGCGTGTACGTTTCATAAATGAATAAGGAGTACAAAATTACAATAACCCTCAAAATTCATCTTTTGTAGGAGGGCCTCAAACCAACAGTAAAACGATCAATCTATAACGAATTACACTCCTATGTTACTTCGATAGTTCAACCTTTTCATTTGACCTTATTGTACCTGAGTCCAACACTTGACACCCAACATTTGTGTGAGCCGAATACCAAGATTTATACTTGGATATGTGCACGCGTCAAATAATTTTAGCATTTTACTACGCCACCAAATTCCATCATGTATGAAGCACTCTCAAAACATACCCGTCATCCGTCATTCATGCGGTAACCATATCTTAATCCACAAGTTATCGATTTAGCTAGTCCAACGATAAATCTAGCCACCCAAGCACATAATATGACTTTCCTAATTCATGCTACATCCTCGACACGAGTTCCTGATATAGATACGGGTCGATAAACGCTTCACAAAGTATTGATTCAATCAACACCATGAATCAAATAAGAATGCACAATACCCACGAGGCCACGACAACAGCATTAGCAGGGCCGTCTACTTGATGCATATAAAAAACAATGAACTGATTCCAGAAATGAATTGGGATTTGTGTAGGCATTGCAATAACAATATACTCCGTATTATGTAGCTAATTAAAGTGTAAAACGATACGGCGCGACGTCTTTTCCAATCATTTTGTGAAAATCTAGTGCGTCAGCGAATCAAATTCATCATACAGGTAGCGAAACGCCAAAACGCCTCATCGTATGGAGAGCGCGTATATGTCACGCGGCGGACCAACGTCGCACGTGTGGAGAGTGAACCGACGAACAAGAAGTAGCCGCCGATCTGTTCGGTGGTGGTGAGGGTTCGAACAGTGACACGTTTGGCCAGTAAAAAAGTTGAACCGACATCGAAGTCCTCCATGTGTTGGAGACGGTTTCACGAATGAATAAATCGATCTTGTGGGTTGTTTTCATGTGTTGAAAGTTTTATTTACCCTAATTTTGAAGCTTTTTTCGTAACCTTCAATGGTGTTTATTTATTTTAATTTTTGGTTTATTGAGGAAGAAGATGATGGTAGTGTACAAGGTGTTTGTGTTTTTTTTGTTTTACTGGGTTTTTTAATGGGCTTTGTCCCTTTTCTTTTTTTGTTTGGATAAGTTCCATTTACACATACATGATACACCGGGTGTTTTTGTTACGTTATACGGAGTAATTAGTAAGTTCAATATACGAATAAGTTTCGTCTATTTTTATCCTGTATTTAATTGTGTAATTTTGTTTTACACACTTTTTAAATAATGTTTTAGTGATACTCTGTATTATTTTTATAATGCTAATTCGTTTGGCTATATTATTATACGAACACATGTTTCGTCATATTTTAAGCATTCACTCTATATTATATAGTTTGTAAATTTGTTTTACACCTTTCGAAATATCTTAGTGATATATTCGTTTAGTTTAGTCGTTAGTACGAATTTGTTTCGTTCTGTGTTACGAAAACATTAATTTTATTTTTTTTGTGAATATGTTTCACAAGTTTTTTTAAGTGCAAATCATAATATAATTTTGTTTTATATGTATGATTAAGTTTTATAAGAATATACCATGTATATTTGTTTTACACGTATGAGTGTATGACATTTTAAATCTTAGTGATTTTAGTCATTTCACAATAATTTATGAATTTGTCTCATAAATTTATTCTATATATACAAAATTAATTTCTTAGTGAAATGAATTATGTATTGTCTTTTGTGAATATGTTTCATAAATATATATTTGACATGTTGCCCACATTAAAATGTTTGAGCAATTTTTTGGAAATGGCCTTGTCAAATTAAGTAAGTATGTAAAATTAAATAACTTAGTGTTATTTATAATTAAGTTAATTTGTTTAACAAATTTTGAGTTGAAAATATACTACATTTGTTGTAGTATACATTTTAGTATATGTTAGTTATATTAAAATGCAAGTTTTTGACCGTATTGGCTATCTGAATACCTTTCGTGTTAATTGTTTAGTCGTTATTGTATAATTATGTATTATCTGCGATTCACGATTTATGATTATATCTAAGAGATGTAATTAGTCTTACAATTTTAATTTACATACAAGAACTATATCTTTGTGATATTGAACTTATGTAAATTTGTTCTACGGATTATAAGAAATTTGTGTTTTAGTGATACAATTATTACGTAAATCCGTTTCACATTTGTGAGGCAAATTATTTTTCATACAATTAAATTTTGTGATATCTATGTGATATTATTCATGTGAATTTATTTTACATAAAATTTTATATCTTAGTGATATATTGTATTTTTATGTACAAACATTTATATTTAATTGATATATGAATTTTGTGTAAATTCGTTTCTAAATTATTTATCATCAAAGTGATGATTTATTGTTGACATACGCAAATTGAGCTATATATTTATGTAATATATTTTTTGGTGTAAATAAATTTGTTTCTGAAGTGGGAGATGTATGTCTAAATATAATATTCTCTCGTATGAAAAATTAATTTTATTTAAGATCCTTGTGAATCTTAGTGATTACAAGTTGTACACAAATAAGTTTTGTGTAAATTTGTTAGAGTTATCATATAAGTCATGATTGAGCTCTCAATTTGAAGTATTTTGCAAATTAATACGTTATGCAAATATAGCTTAGTCAATATTTAAGTAATATTGATTATTTCAAGTACTAATTTGTTTAGCTACTTTTATAGGGTGAATGAATTTGTTTCATTTTATTTACGTTTTGAGTTAATTAAGTTATTAATTTTTGTATAGTATATGTCATTTGAGATGATTATGAGCTTAGCGAAATTTTCGATCTTATGACATATATGAAGAAATATTAGTAATTTAATTACAAACGTGCCTAAGGTCCATTATTAGTAAATGTTGACGACAAACATTCTATAGTGATTTGTTCACTAATAGCAGATGAAAAATTAGTTTTTTCAAATGTGAGAGTATTTATAGATTCTGTTGATTACTATAATCGGTGCTTAATATTCTGCTAAATGAGTAGAATTTATTAAGGATCCATTTTATTATACCATTCTTATTGTAAAAATGTGATTGCGACGCATGCGCATGCTAAATTGTGTTGTTTTGTATGCGGATCGACCTATATTTAAGACATTTTTTGTGTCTTAGAAAACGAGAAACAATGTGTATGTCACATTTGATTTAACTTCAATTAAGGCTTTTTCGTTTTAAGTTTTGAATTATTTGAACATTGATAAGTTATGTACTTATTAACAAGTTGTAGTTTCTGCCAACAACGAGTTCTGTGTCATGAGTGACTTGAAATGTATTGGCGGAATGTGTACGGGGATTATATATTTTTTATAGTGTGATATGTTCACCACCCGTTTTTTTTAGGTTACCTAAATGAAAATAAAGTGTCTTTGGACTCTAAAATTTTCTATTGCCTATGGTAACGATTGGTCGTGTTCATCATTTATCATATTTTTTAAAGATCTGGTATGTTGTTTTGTTTTGACACCATACGAGTAAGTAATGATTAAAGAAGAATGTGGCTTACTTGATATGTTACAAGTACATGCCAAAATAAGTGTCATTTTGCTTGTGTTAGTCCCAAGCTGAAATTGACTATGATTTTAATTCTATAAGAGTTAAAAAGTTTTGTCCATAAGCATTAGTTGCTTAATCCCTGAATTTTTGGGCTTTAAAATAGGTGGACAAACAGTTTTCTAGTTCGTAGTAATGAGATGATTATACTTACGTTCATCATTTGTTGGTGAAATTTATCATCTCGATTATATTTATGCAATGTGTTGCATAATACAATATTCTCTACGATTCTCGTATGTGATGTCATTATTTTAGCAATTAGTTTGCCATAATTTTAATTTGGATTCTAATTTAAGCTTTCGTTTTAGTAAACTTTATATATGGCAATGTGTTAGCCATAACTTTCGGGGGGAATATGTTTCTCTCGTTTTGGACAGAATTTATTATTATTTTACGCTTGTTATTCATTTTAATTATGCCCATCTGTTTGTTGTCTAGAATCTCTTATTATTTAATCCATCTTGATATTTTTGCGGGATTCGTATTTTATGATGTAGATGATACCATTTCACCTTCCCTTTTAGCGATGAACATTTTTATGTGGTTGTGTGCCCGTTACTTCATCTATTATGAAATTATTGATACGTTCAAACATTTCAAATAAGGGTGTACAATCAATTGATGTGAAGAGTCAGAACTCTTTGGTAATATTGATTGTCAATAGTTCTTTGATTAGTTGAAAGAATAGGGGACGTTTTCTTAGTACTGCAACTGTGTGTTCAGTAGAAAACATGTATGTTTGACATACGTAGAGGAATTTAGACTTTGGTCACATTCTTCGTTTAGACTTATAAAGGTCACTGCTTATGGCGATGTGCATCCTTAAGTCTATAAAGTTGGTGATATTTTCAAATTATTTTTTGGAACAATAATTTGGTTCATTTACATTTTAATATATGTTAAGTTATGTACTACCCGCAGTGTGGTGATTCGCTTATGGATTGGTTCCTGAGTATTTGTGGAATTTAATAGACTATTATCTTGTATAAGTTACAAGAACTATCTCTTGGTGAGTGGGAGAATTTAGAATTCTTATGGACACCAAGGATAGTATAACTTCTCAAAATGTTTTTGCGATAGTGGGAGCAATCCTATAGTCCAAGTGGTGGATTTGTCTATTAATTCATTCACTAAAGAGCATATTTTCACTCTAGTGATGAGTGAAAGTCTACAACAAAAGTCTGTCTTTATGTGATAAGTGTGCTCGTCTGAAGAAAGTGAGAGATTTTAGCTTCTTCCGTATCTTCTTATTCTACTCTTTTAGTAAGAGCATGTAACCTAATTTTGAGATGGATGACTAATATGAGAGATGATGGATATCGTGATTGTTATGGTCTAAGTTGATAAGGTAGAAGACTAAATTGACATTCTCATTTGTTGAGTTTGGTCTAAGTGTTCTTCTAGATTTTGGTTGTCCATTTATTTAAATATGTTTTAAGTTATATGGACGTAAAGACTTACTTATTTTCTGAATAATGAGTTTATGCTGGAAAAGAGTAGTACATGGATTGATCGATTAAGTTTGTCTTAATTGGTGGAAATTACATACGTTGTATATTCTTAGAATTTATCCATGTCTTAAAGAGTTTTGTCAGTGCTGATATTTTATCCCTTTAAGTTAGGTGGTTGTTTGCTTTGTAAGTGGATAATTATATCTATATTAATAAGTCGAGTACTATTAAAAATAGATTGTGTTTCTATTTTATTTAGTGACTTGTTTATCCTTATCCTTGACCTTGTCTAAAGCAGATGGAAATATTAAATATATGAGTATTGATTCATATTGCGATCCAACATGTTGTGTACATGGTTAACGATAAAGTTTTGTACTTGTTGTATGTGTGATATAATATAGCAAGCCTTATGCGATACTTTTGTAGTATGCATTGACAAGTCTTTTATAGGACTAGAGACCGTCTTCAAAAGAAGTGATTCAAGCTCATAAGTTGAGTTGAGTGCACAAACTATAGAGTTAGTGCACATCCTTGTTATGGACTTGAAGGGTTTGTACTCTTCTAGAACTTTTAAACTTATGGAGTTTAGAATGTTCTAACGCATACGTTGCTTGTTTAGGCACGTAAAAGGTGTCACCAGGCTTTATGATTGACCTAGTCACACAGGTAATCGCCTTGACGCTTGAGTAGCGTGCAAGATGAGACTGAGCCATATGAGTGCTTGTTAAGTGCGTATATGTGGATCAACTTTATACTTGAGTAGTAGCGAAAAGATGTTGGCTTGTAATATAGTCGCCTTAGTATGTCTAAGATGAGATTTTTAATAGTCAAAGTGTGAAAATGCCCTAATTTCACACTAAGCCTCAAACCGAATATCGAGTGTCGGATTGGATATGAGTATATCAATCTAGTGGCTCGGGTTAGATACTTGAGTAGTATCTAGACTTAGTATTCGCACGACATAGAAAAGTGACATGCCCATCATAGTGGGAGCTATGTTGTGACACATATATCATACTATGTGTGTTTTTTCGACCGTTGTAGGAGTGATGGAGTTCTCCCTACTCAATCACTGTGTGATCCCTATAGACTGTAACGTCTTTATGGTACGAAGCCCTTCGACTTAGAGCTGTGTTAAAAAGTCGAGACTTGATGATGCTACCTTGGTATGACTCCTAAGGACCTTAAGGATTGGGTTCGTCGGACCATATTAGGAAAGCTATCAAGTTGAGATGGATTTTCGTTAGTGTCTAAGGAATGATCAATTCAACTTCACCATGTTAAGCCCGGCCGGCGGTTATATTGAGTATATAACTACGTAACATGTTATTGCATAAAGGGATAGAGTATGCTGCGGTGTTGTTTGAATGATCTAGGGAATCGTCATTGTGAAAGTGTTACGTTAGTTTGATGGAGACTTAACATAACACTACTTGTTTCTTAAAAACCGGTCAAGACACCTCATTTCCCGTATGAGACGTGATTAGTTGTTTTCTGTTAAGTTGTGTGTTGTATTTTTCGACATATTTGGTTATGTACCAAGTAGTAGTGTTGAACTTGGTTGTGTAGCCAAGTGGGAGCATTAACTCGGATATGTGGCCGAGTGGGAGTATTAAATTTTATGCACTACCATATTCTTTATCATAAACAGGCCCATATTTGCTATCATAAATATAGGCTTTAATATTTGTTATTAAGGATAATAATGAATAAGATTAATTAGGGTTAATGGTTAATTAAGAGACTCCCTTTTACATATTCCTGTTGTTTTGTACAACAAGAAAAAGAGGAGTACCGCTATGATGTTTTGTACATCAAAAGAAAAGAACACAACACAGAAATCAGATCAAACCCTGGGATTAATCACGTTGAGCCCTCCATTGCTATGGGGCTCGGGACTTGGGGCGTGGACATATACGGTGACTCTAGTAGCCACCGTGAAACGGTTTCGTGGGTAAGGCGCCGACACAACGATCCTCCGCTTCCGCATCGAGAAAGGTACGTCACCACTTTTTCCAACAAAAAATAACTAAAAAAATAAATTATCCGGGATTATTCGTGCAAAAATTACTACTTTAAGCACTGAAATGCAGAAACAATATAGCATAAATCTAATTGATTTGAATCAATACTAAATGAACGTATAAATCATTTAAGTTCGCCGAATTAATGCACTGATTTTCACTTCACAGTGTACTACTTGGTATGAAGAAGACTAGACTTGTTGCACTTTTTTTGTGAAAAATGTTTCTGATTCATGTTATTGTTTTTTTCTCAAGTATTTATATGGTTTTCCCACTTTCTTCACCATTGGTATACGGCATACCATTACTCTAGAAGTCAACAAAATTACATGATGAAGAAACTTCTTGGTATTGCAAGATGAAAATTCTAAGCCGTAGAAATAGATGACTTTCCCACACAAATATTAATCCGTAGCATTTTATTACGGAAAATCTTTGAAAAGAACGTCTTTTTCTATGAAATTAATGTAAGATATGAATTTTCTAATATATGAAAACAAAAGTGATCATATTTTTGCTAATGCTAATCACTATTAACTGTATTGTTACTTTGTTAGTTTGTTACCACCGCTATTGAGAGAAATAAAACTAGTTACATTTTACTGTTTTAGTTGATAAAAATTACGATCAGCTTAAATGTAATCGTATTTTATATACTCCGTATTAAAATATTCATCTCAAACTTGTTGGTGAAAGACGATTTTTCACAAGATTAGGTCTTTTTTTTATACTCCATTTTAACTTAATCATTATTTTTGTTATTTCTTCATCACCAAGTATTAAGTTCCATCACGTTGTCGAATCTTGAGGTACCATTATTAAACAATGACCCAACTTGGACGGTTTGACCCAATGTTTAGTTAAGATCTAACTGTTTATTTGTTTGGGTTGATATTTTGGGAAACAACGTAGATAAATATTTAGGTATAAAACTAAAATCTATTACGATGTAAGAGTAATCTTTTTTATTTGCTTATTATTTTGGACCAACTTATATTTTACGTAATTGATTTTTCATATACGGATTTTACTCAAGTTATATACTTTTTGTCATTATTTTTCCCACCCTACCCTTTTTTACTCAAACAATATACAGAATTCTTTTTTTTTTTTTTTTTTTTTTCTGAAAAATTTTAAATCAATTTCATTCAAATTTCTAAATTTCCAATCATAAACTTCAATCATAAATTCAAATCGTCTTTTAATTTCAATTTTGTGTTTAAAGTATTGAATTTTATTAATTTTTAGTAATAAATTTAATTACAATTTTTAATTAGAGTTTGTTTGGATAGAAGGTGGGAGGTGGTGGAGCAGGTGGTGGCGGTGGGGAAGGTGGCGGTGGGCCGGCGGTGGGCCGGCGTCGGGGCAGGCGGCCGGCGGGCGTGGAGCGGTGGGGTGGGTGGTAAGGTGGGAAATTTAGGGTGGTTGCAAACTTCTGGGGTGGTAGAAGGTGGAAGGTGAAAGTGGGTGGATAGAGCACGGCGGTGGGGCAGGCGGTGGCTGGCGGTTCCGTAGGTGACCGGCGGTTCCGGGGTGGCCGGTGGTGGCTGGTGGCAAAGCTGCCATGTTTATTTATTTATTTTTTTTTTTTTTTTGGTTTGGGTTTCACGTGATTTTTTTTTTTTTAGTTTTCTTGTTCAATTACAAACCTTACCACCTACACCACCGCTCCATGGCCGTCTGCCCCCCGCCCCGCCGCCGACCCACCACCACCTTCCTCACCGTTAGGGCTGAGCAAAATATCCGAATATCCGAAATCCGAAATTTTCGATCCGATATTCGATCCGATTTTTTGGATATCCGATCCGATTTTTTAAACAATTCGGATATCCGTATCCGAAATTTTCGTATATCGGATATCCATCGGACATTTTGTTTCTAAAATTCGGATATCCGATATCCGAAAATTATCCGAAAATTTCGGATACGGATATCAGATATCCGATATCCAACATCCAATATCCGAAAATTAACCTAAATCACATGTAAAAACCTAAAAAAAACCATTTCATCCCCCTAAACTAAACAACAGCCTCCCTCATTTCACATTCACTTGTCTCCACCTCCATTTATCTCTCTCTCTCTCTCTCACTTCCTTCATCTCCTCCATTACTCCCACCACAACCTCCGTTCACCTGCAACCACCAAGGGGTCCGTCGACAACCGACCATCACCACCACCTAGCTCCCGTCGACAACCGACCATCACCACCACCTTGTTCCCGTCAACAACCGACCATCACCACCACCTTGCTCCTCCACCATGCTCCTCCCTCTCTCAAGTGTGTCCCTTTCCTCACCTTCCTCGTGTCTTACTACCGCGGTCACCACCGTCGCCCTGCTTGTTAGAGCACCATAGAGAACCACCTTGCGGATCGTGCCACTCACGGCCCATCCACATCGCCCTACGATCTTCACCGTCACCGTTTCGGCGTCCCACAATCAACGTCATCACTCAACCACCTCGCCCGCTGTTTTTTTGCTACCACTACGGCCAGATCTACTTTGTCTCACAATTAAAAAAAATCGGATATCTGTCGGATATCCGGATATCCGATCCGTAAATTTCGGATATCAAAAATCGGATATCCGAAGTTGTTCGGATCGGATATCGGATATCAGATACGGATATCCGATCCGAAACTCCTGTTCGGATCGGATTCGGATATCCGATCCGTGCTCAGGCCTACCCACCGTCACCTGCCCCACCGCCACCAGCCCCACCACCCCCTACCTTCTACCTTAAAAAACCCTAATTAAAAATTGTAATTAAATTTAATAAAAATTCAATAATTTCAACACAAAATTGAAATTAGAAGACGAGTATTACCTCATTGAATTTATGATTGGAGTTCTTAATTGAAAAGTTGGAAACTTGAATGAAGTTGATTGAAGATTTTTCAGGAAAAAAAAAAAAAGGAGAGAATTTTGTATATTTTTGGAGTAGAAAAGGGTAGGGTGGAAAAATAATGACAAAAAGTATATAACTTGAGTAAAATTCGTATATGAAAAATTAATACCCATATTTTAATACATAAAAAACATCAATTTGTGTACTGTCACATAATATAAAGGTAAGATAGAGAAACTATGGAGTAAGGCGGAAAATAGAAGAAGAGAAAAGTTGTGGGGTCAAAAAGTAGGAAACATTTATTTTAGACCGTAACAGAAAATTAGAAATGAGAAGAACAAATAAAATGGTCCAAAAATAAAAATGAAAATAACATATAAAACGGTCCAAATACGGAGTAACATCTTTAGACATGGAACTAGTTAAATGATTTTATTATACTTTTTGTATTAATTTTAGTACTGAAGATGTTATGACTAGTGGTCAAGACGAAGATACTTTGAGCGAGCGTGATCACGAAAAATTTAAATAGAAATACTCCGTATTCGATAGCCACAAAGTCAAAACTTACACACTATCGAGCTCTTTTTTCTGTAAACAAAGAAGATTCGTTGTAGTTTACGTTCTCAAATCCTTTATATATTATGGCTTGGCATCTCGCTTTCACAAAACCACTCAACAAAAACCAAAACACAAAAAACAAAAGTGAAAATGTCATCAACAGAGAGATTAACACAAGTGAGTTCATCAATTGCAACACTGATGTTCTGCTGGACAATCTACCAGCACATCATTCCTTCTGAATTACGCGACTCAATCGAATCGATAACCTCGAGATGTACTTCAAAATTGTTCAGCTACTTCTCTCCTTACCTCAACATTGTCTTTGATGAGTACACCACTGACCGTTTCAACCGTAGCGAAGTCTACACTACCATCCAAAACTACCTCAGCGACAGGTCCGCTAGCGACGCCAAAAGTATGAAAGCCGATTATATCAGAGACAGTAAGTCTTTGTTGCTTAGTCTTGGTGATAATGAAGAGGTTGTGGATGTGTATAATGGTGTTAAGGTCTTTTGGTCTTCTAGCAAAGAAGCCGGTAATCGTCCCACAATGCCGTTTTATTCCGCTTCTGCTGATAAAAGGTATATACCGATTTTGCAGTCTCTCGTGTAATACGGTCTCATATTAGAATTGATGTATTTAATTAGACAGTTGAAATGAATCTACCTTTCACATTATTTTGACAATTGACCTTAGGGTGTATGTATAAGTGTGACTATGGATCAAATTAGCAGCGAAATTATCTAATTCGAACTTGGGCTCTGAATCGGCTCGAAAAATTTCTCGAGCTAATTCTGAATTTACCGAGCTAAAAATTTTAAAGGCTCGGAATCAATTTCAGAAAAGTCTCGAGCTCAACTCGAGGCCAATCAGAAACTTTGTTGGATATTATTTTTCTACGCTTTTTAATATCTATTATAATAAATATATTATATAACAATTATAATAAAATATTCTATTAAAAAAATCGATCTAAAGATATTACAAAAAAATCTATAATCAGAAGAAAATATAATGTATTAGACAAAATTATATATAAAAATGAAAAGCGAACAAATCAGAGCTTCCGATCCAGAACTTTACTTGAATCGCCGCTCGAGATCATTCAGATTTGACTGAAATGAAATTTTCTGGAATTGATTAGAACGGCCTCTGATCATTTACACCCCTAGATCAAATTTTGATCATGTTTTGAATAATCTAAAACTTTTGTGTCCTTATTGAGGTCACCATCTCGACTAAAACCTTTCATCGCCTGAAATCAATCTGAAATCAGGGCAATACAATGGGATAGGGGATTCGAACCTGTGACCTACGGGTACCTCAATCTTAATTACTAGGTCAAGACATCCTTAGTTTATTTAAAAAAAAAAAAAAAAACAGGGGTTTTATTCGGGAGATCTTGTAAGTCCGAGGTTCGATCCCTCGCAAGCCCGTTGGGAGGAGTTTAAAACTTTAACCCCGAGACACGTTCCGAAACCGAATTAGTTAGCCCAAATGAGTTCGGATATCAGTTGGGAAACCAAAAAAACAACAAAACCTTTTAGATTGTTAAAACCGTAACGGGGAAAAATAAAACAAATTCACCGTCTAGATTTGAATTAATTAGAAATATTTGTCACCGTTATTAAGATAACGTACACTTTGGGGTCAATCCACAGTCCACACATATTTGTTTATTAACTTTCAAAAAGGGTCTCATTTTGATAACGTTGATGGTAGAGGTGGCCATGGGTTGGGCCGGGTCAGCCCACTACGGGTCGGACTTTATTTTCTAGGTCTAGAACCGGCTCATTGGGGTGGTAGGCCGGTCTTTTCGATTTAAGGCCCGAGTCCGACTCGTTGATTATAAATTTGTAGAAAATGAGAGGTTTGACGGGGTCGGGCCTTAACAATTGCGGTCCAGGCACGATCGGTTGCTTGGTCGGGCCGGGGCGGCCCGGTTTGCCCAATTGACCACCTGTAATTGATGGCCATTTGAAACTTAGATTGTTTTACCGAGCAATTAACACAGTTGAAATTTAACTGCACAGAAAGTAATGTTCAAAATTGTGTTGGATTGAAACAGGTTCTACAAGCTAATTTTCCACAACCGCGACAGAAAGTTCATATTAAACACATACTTGCCATATGTATTGGAGGAAGGGGAAGCGATTTCCATCCGAAAGAGGACACGCAAACTGTTTACGAATGCTGGCAGTGACGGGCCAGACTGGATGGGCGACAGAGACACGATGTGGAGCCACATCGAGTTCAAGCACCCTGCTAGGTTTGACAAGTTAGCCATGGAGGAAACCAAGAAACAGATGATCATCGACGATCTCCTATGGTTTCGTTCCTCGAAGGATTATTATTCTCAGATTGCAAAGCCGTGGAAGAGAGGGTATCTTCTGTATGGTCCTCCTGGTACCGGTAAATCCACGCTAGTCGCAGCTATGGCTAATCTCTTAGACTATGACATCTACGACCTTGAGTTAACTGCGGTTAAAGATAATATGCAGCTGCGTAAACTGTTGACTGAGACGACCAGTAAGTCCATCATTTTGATAGAAGATATAGACTGTTCACTGGATTTAACAGGTCAAAGAAAGAGCAAAAAAGCTGAAAAGGATGGTAACGAGAAAAACCCGGTTGAAAAGATGTTGAAGAAAGACGATGAAAGTGAGAAGAAAGGGAGTGAAGTGACACTGTCGGGTTTGCTGAACTTCATCGACGGGATATGGTCTGCTTGCGGAGAAGAGAGAATCATTGTGTTCACGACTAATTATGTCGACAAATTGGATCCTGCACTGATAAGACGGGGTCGAATGGACGTTCACATTGAACTGTCGTACTGTGGTTTCGAGGCTTTCAAAAGCTTTGCCAAGAATTACTTAGAAGTTGAGTCGCACCCTTTGTTTGAATCCATTAGTAGACTGCTGCAGGAAACCGAAACTACCCCTGCAGATGTCGCAGAATGTCTGATGCCCAGGTCGCTGAGTACAACAACTGACGATTGCCTGCAGAATTTGATCACTGCTCTCGAAAACGCAGTCGCAAAGAAGAAGACTAAATCTAACGAAGACGACTTTGTCGATGGAGAATATTTCATTCAAGGTACAAGCAATTGAGATTCAGTTAAAATTAAATAAAAAAAATTATGATTATACAAGGCTACCAATTTAATTAAGTTTGTATCTGCACTAATAATTTGGCTCTTAACTTGCAGATTTATTTTAATTTTATTTTACGTCTTCAAGTTCATACCAACTGTAACAATGAAATTAGGCACTGATATTCTTTCGAAAACTGTACGAAACAAAACATTTAAGTTTTTTTTCGACGAAGTACGAAAATTTTGAAAGCATAAAGTTTTTATGATAAATTTTTATAAAACTATTATATGGAAATATACTCAAAATCTTCGAACATAAATGAGGAAGCATGCAATTTATGAAACTCACGCCTATATTCTCCAAATCAAAAACTTATAAATTCGATCATCGTCGTGACCACTATAAATATACACTCAAGCCTAACAGACAACTAAAATTGTCATAACCGTCGTCGGTACAAAAATACTTACAACAATGATACCAATGATGAACAACAACGACATGATGACGAAATTCGGGTCCATATTCGCGACCCTAATGTTTTTAAACGCGGTATACGAGCAATACATACCGTACCAATGGAGGGACGCGATAAACACGTTTCTATGGCGACACTTTAGGCGAATAATGAACATATTGACGACATACCACGACATTGTGGTGGACGAGTACGTAGGAGACAAGTTTAGTGACAGAAGCGAAGCGTACGTGATGATAGAGGCGTACTTGAGCGAAAATGTTTCGAATAAAGCAAGAGGATTAAAGGCAAGTTTTGTGGAAGATGGTAAGAATTTGATGCTTGGTTTGGGTGATAATGAAGAAGTTGTTGATGTTTTTCAAGGTGTTCAAGTTTGGTGGACTTCTTATAAACATTTTCCTCAAAATCAAACTATTTCCTTTTATCCTGGCTCCGATGACTTGAGGTATATTATTATACTTTCATTATTTATCGTTTGTAGAATTTTAGTAAGTTTTTCCGTCATCACGTAATCACGTGGTTGCTCCGATAATATTGTCGATGTTCAGTTAGGTCCCGAGATAATAATTTGTGACTACGGTCCTATATAACCGACTTTATTTACATTTAACAGGCAATTTAAGTTGACATTCCATGGTCGGGACCGAAAATTTGTGACGGAAACATATCTGAATCATATCTTACAAGAAGGCAACTCGATTACAGTTAGCAAAAGAAAAAGGAAACTATTCACAAACGTTAAAGGAGACGGTCGTGGGAGTTTATGGACTCATGTCGAGTTCAAACACCCGGCTAATTTCAACACCATTGCCATGGAGAAATCGAAGAAACAAGCCATCATTGACGACCTTTTACGCTTTAGCAAGGCCAAGGATTACTACTCGAAAATAGGGAAACCGTGGAAGCGAGGCTATCTATTGTTCGGCCCTCCTGGGACTGGAAAGTCGACAATGATCGCTGCCATGGCTAATTTGTTGAACTATGATGTTTACGACCTTGAGTTAACTGCTGTCAAAGATAACACTCAGTTGAGACGGCTGTTGATTCAGACGTCTACTAAATCGATTATTGTGATTGAGGATATCGACTGTTCCCTGGACTTGACTGGCCAGAGGTCGTCTGCCGAGGAGAAGAGCAGTGCAGAAGACGAAGAAAGCGATGCAATAAAAAAGTTGGCTGATAAAGAGGAGGATAAGAAAAGCAAAGTAACGCTCTCGGGGTTACTGAATTTCATTGACGGGATTTGGTCTGCGTGCGGAGAAGAGAGGTTGATTGTCTTCACCACCAATCACATTGACAAGTTAGACCCAGCTTTGATACGACGAGGTCGAATGGACCTACACATTGAGTTGTCGTATTGTTGTTACGAGGCGTTTTTAGGGTTGGCTAAGAACTACTTAGACGTTGACGAGCATCCGTTGTTTGAGGTGATTAAGGGGTTGTTAAGTGAGGTTAACGTTTGTCCGGCTGATGTGGCCGAGAATTTGATGCCGAAATCACTTCATTTGGATGATGAGAGTATTGTTGAGTTGTGTCTAAGGGGCTTGATTAGTGCTCTTGAGAAGGTTAAGGAAGAAGTTAAGTTGAAAACAGAGGATAAAACAGAGGAAATAGTTGAAGTGGAAGTTGGAAAAAGTGAAGAAAGTCAAGAGGGTTTGACTAATCTTGTTGGTTGAGAGATTAATTATTAGCAATTTAGTTGTGATATAACTGAATAACGATATTATTAGCAATTGTTTTATTACTCCTATTACATAAATTCTATTAATAATAAATATAATTATATAAATACGTTTTATTTTTTCTTATGATCAAATTATAACTGTGTAGTAATACATTTTTCGTTATAATATGACTCACTTATCTAATTTTTTGAAGTGAAAGTATGGAGACTTGCAATTTACTATTTACAATTCACAAATAAATATTAAAAAATGACAAAATCGTAATATGATATCAATACAATTATAGTTGTCATTTAAAATATTTCACGAAGGTATGTTGTTGTTTAGGAGGCCGCATAAAGTCAAATGAATGATTATTTGCAGCGGACGACTAGAGTATGACTTGACCACTTACACATTGCTTTTCAGTTGATTAATACTCCATTTGTACCCGTCATTTGCAATCAATAAAAACAAAATCGCTATACAAAAGATTGATATAGAGATGACAATTCGGTTTGTGGGTCGATTCAAGAGTCAACCTATCGTGCCACCACAAATTTCTGGCCCACACATTCCGGCCGTCGTGCTGTGCTTGGCTCAAGCCCGTGGCTGAGATTTACGCCATAGCTAGTGGCATGTCTTGCTTGGGTCGTGCCTAGTTAATGAGCCACCATGGGTTCACTTCGGCCTAGCCCATGGGCTTATTCTATTAATACTCAAGTATTCATGTTTTCATGCAAACACACCCAAATTTAGTTATTATGAAAATAAACATAACTATTAAACATCCGATTCAAAATCAATAATGTTTGTATGAGATGGTCTCACGTATATTGTAACCTTATTCATAGTGATTTATGTAGGTTTTGTATCATTTTCAGTTATATTTATGATACCAAATTTTTATAATCATTATCATATTATTTGTGTCATTTTTATTGATATTTGGAATATATTTTTCCACGACATGTTTTAGGCTAATTAACTTATAATTAGAGAGAGAAGAGAGGAAAAGATAAGATAAAAAAAAATGAAATGTGAATGATAATTTCGTCTTTTTTTTGGGTACAAGTGAGAAAAAATTGGGTGCAGTTGAACAATACCCTTTCAAAATAACCGCGACCACTTATTAGTGTATGTGTTGTCTGAAAAATTTTATACGTAATTAAAAAGTGTTCTTATTAATTTTTCCAGAAATAAATACCTTATAAGTTTTCAAAACGACACACGTTTAAAAGCACACGTTAAAACCTCTAACACGTATCCAAAACAATTAGGCCCAAAGCCTAAATAGGTCAAACCCCGAGTGAAACCAAATTGGTGTAACAAAATCAACAATCCCAAATTCTACCAAAATGTGTCAACATTGTCATCAGTTTCTCGTAGTCCTCACATGTCACAATTTTACCATTCTTGTGAAGCATCACCAACATTACCTCAATTCGGAACTTCTATTCGATTTTATATTTTATTTGATGTCTCATTATTTTTTATAATAATAAATCCTATTTCTTATAATAATAAATCCATTTTTTATATAATTCATCGTTTATTATTTTTTTACAAATTTATTACTATATAAAATAATAAGGTGATATAAAAATGAGACACGTGAACATTACCTTGGGCTCCAAGGCCAACTCCATCACAAATTCACAATTACTTCGTACTCCGTATTTTACATCTCTCCAACAAAACAGAAATGATATTCTCTCTCTCTCTCCCACCAATAATTATTCACTAACTTACTTCCTCCATTCCATTTGATTCTATACATATTCTTTTTTTGAAAATTCCAATCAATTCTATACATTTCTATTTTGGTCCGTACTTTATTAAACTAAAAGACCAATATACCCTTCATTAATATCTCACCCAACCCCCTTGCAAACAATAAAGTAGGGGTAGTTTGATAATTCTATTATCTACCCCACTTGATTTTCTTCTACCTTAATTACCATGTTTTGGTCAAATATATAGAACCAAAAGGAATGGAGGAAGTAGTACTTACCCAGTTACCCTAGCTACTCCATATAATAACTGCTCAAACACTACTTTACATTCACCACAATTTCACCACTGAATTCCACTTTCCTTCTTTGTTTTTCTTTTTTTTTTTTAACGTTTACAAAAAAAAATTAAACAAAAATGTCCCAAAATTCAACAACGTTTAATCCTCAAAATTCTTCCCAAAATTTCTCGTTTTCTCAAATGGGTACGAGTTTAGCGGGAATCATGTTTATTTATGCAACACTTCAACAATTTTTCCCCAGCTTTGCCCGTGAATATTTATCCCGACTGTTAGACCGTGTTATAAAATTTTGTCGACCCGAGATAAGGATAACATTTTACGAGTACTGCTACTCGGGGTACTCGTATAGGTCGAGTGAAGCGTACCATGCAATAGAGGCCTATATCGGTACTCTATCCATGGACGTGACTAAAAATGTAACCCGTCTGAAAGCTGAAAAACTCGACAAAAAATCGCCAGTTGTTGACTCACTTGTGTTTGTTCTCGAGGATGACGAGGAGATAACCGATAAGTTTCAAGGGGTCAAGTTTGTTTGGTACTTGGGTAAGATTCGGCCCAGTACCCAAACGATTTCGTATGGTGGTTGGGTGTCCGAAAAACGGTATTTTACGCTGTCATTTAACCGAAAGCACCGTGTTTTGGCGACATCAAAATACTTGACCCATGTGATTGAAAGCGGAGAGACGATATTGAAGAACAGACGCACCCGCATGCTGTACACAAACAACCCAATTAAAGACTGGGACGACCGTGGTATGTGGCGCAGATGCGAGTTTGAACACTCGGCTTGCTTTGAAAATTTAGCCATGGACGCGGCCAAGAAAAACGATATCGTTCAAGATTTACTGACGTTCACAAAGGCGAAAGATTACTACACTAAAATCGGCAAAGCGTGGAAGAGAGGGTATCTGCTGTACGGACCGCCTGGGACGGGAAAAACGACTATGATCGCCTGTATGGCGAACCTTTTAGGCTATGATGTTTACGACCTCGAGTTAACAACTGTTCAGAATAATAGCGAGTTGAGGAATTTGCTCATCAGTACAACGGGGAAGTGTCTTATATTGATTGAGGATATCGACTGTACACTTCCCATTATAGCTAAGAGGAGTGACTCTGATGACGGTGACCGAAAGAAGACGGAGACGGAGTCGGATTCTGATTCCGAGAAGGCGGGGGAGTCGAAAGCGAAGATGAAAGTGACTTCCGAGAAGGCGGGGGAGTCGGGTACTAAGGTGAAGACGAAAGTGACGCTGTCTGGGCTCCTGAATATCATTGACGGGTTGTGGTCCCCGTGTTCTGAGGAGAGGATAATTGTTTTCACGACAAACCACATCGAGAAGCTCGACCCGGCGTTGATCAGGACGGGAAGGATGGACAGGCACATTGAGATGTCGTACTGTACGTTCGAGGCGTTTAAGGTGTTTGCTAGGAATTACCTTGACGTCGAGGACCATCATTTGTTTGCCAGGATTGAGGAGTTGTTGGGTGATGTTGAGATTGGTCCATCAGATGTGGCTGAGCAGCTGCTTCCGAAGAGTGTTGGTGAGGCCCCGGAGAAGCGGTTGAAGGCCTTGATTGAGGTGATGGAAGAAAGAAGAAAGGATGCGGTGGTGAAGTTGGGTAAGTCTGAAGAAATTCAACCTGCTGAAAATAAAGAGAAGGGGTAGATTTTTGTTGCTTGAGATTCGGGTCACAACGTAGGATATTATTGTCTAGTGTCGAGGGTAAATCGTAATTACTGTCAAGAATGAATGTAGTTGTCATATTCGAGTAAGATATCAAGTAATTTGAATGCAGTAGTGTTCGGTTCTTCAAACCAGTGTTCGTATGCGCATTGTACTTGTTCAGGTCTATCGTTCTCACAATTCGAGAAACAAATCGAAAACTTAGTAGAAGCATATTTTTGTTTCTCTCCAAATATCATTTCCAAACAAGTTAAAATGAATCATTTCTGTTACATGAATGCCGTACATATCATGTCCATCTGATGCGAAGAACACAGCCGAACGAATTAAGTAAATTTGAGCTCATCATCTGCATTGTTTTGACTGCAAATTTTCAGTTGACATGACAGAAACGATGAGTTTTTCTAGTCTTTTTGCGCCTGCAGTTGGTTTCAAAACAGCCGTGTTTCCTGATACTAAACACGGGTCAGACCCCTTTTTGCTGCTTCCGGTGCACCAACCACCAGGAATGACCATTCCAGGACCTCGATAGAGGAGCTCGGAGTCTATCCTGTCGAGGACTGATGTGTCGTTCTGGGAAAACTTTCTGGCAAAGGCGGCATTACTCTTGACCATGGTTGGCATGTCGGTAACATTGAGGTAGTGAGGATGGTGTAGGGGCTGATTGTCCCAGGATATATAATGGAGGTTGCTGTTAACGGTTGTGTATTGGAATTTGGGCGCATTACAAATTACCGTGTGGAAGTATCCTTCGGAAGAGTAAATGGCATTTGCATAGTACATCAGTACGGTTCGTGGTAGGTTGTCCCATCCCCAAATACAGTACTCGATAAACTGGCGAGAAAGGATCATCCACGCAGAACCTATGGACAAAAACAGGCTGCAATCGACACATAACGTAACAAGGAGAAACACAAAAACTTCATATGATACAAATAACGAGAGCAGCATTAAGGCAAATCATCAAAGAACATGACTAATTAGCGCAACATTGCTGCATTTACGAAATAAATATGAATGCAGCATGAACGAAGCATTAAGCACCTGTGAACTGCTTGAAAGCTGTCGGGACCCTTCTTTGGTGAGAAACCGTGATCAGATTAACTTTCCTCGGCCAATAGAGCGCTGGATCTATAATGATAGGCTTTGTTCTCTGAAACCTATATGAAACCAATAGCTCAAGATCGAAAATTGCATAAGAAACCTACGGCATAATGAACAACAACTGAGCTTATCGACTGACGTACTGTTCCCAACTGATGTTGCTTGTATGCTCTATGAAATTCAGGTCCCGAGGTAAATAGGAGAACGTGTGCAGGAGATCTGATGACACAACATATGTACAAGAATCAGTCACGTTACACAAAATCAGTAAAAGAAACTGGCAACAACATAACTCGTCTAAAAACAGCAAACCCTTACAGAAATTACTCCGTTTTTGTGTTCTATGAGATTTAATCTTTGACACCAGCGAAATAAAATACCTTTTGTTCGAGTCAATAAGCTCGATTTAAACTTACGAGGGAGAGAAAGAAGAATATAAAAAACTTGACTAATCGGTTGAAATGGAGGGAGTACATATGCTTGCAACGAATTCATATGTTGAAAATTCGAAGGAGCAACTCGACAAGTAGACTATTTGTCGTAAGTATAAGCAAAAGTATACGTATCGCAGTTGATGGAACGAAAATAAAATAAAATTGTATCTCACCATCTTGAGTAACAAGGGGATAATGGGAGGCACTAAGATGAACAAACCAATCCCAGTGACGACCGTCCTTGAGCAGAAGCGCTGCGGCATGAAGCGTGGTGGCGAGCAAAGTGGGCCCCGTCGAATCGACCAAGTTGGCCTTGAAAATCATTCTTACATTCTTAAACTTGTCGAAACAAGCATGCCTGTCGATGAAGGTTTCCAAGTGAAGCTTCTCCTCAGCAGAAGACGCCATATCAAGGTTAACCACGTACTCATTAAGCGGATGGTACGTCGCCAGCAGCGTCCTGTGCACCATCTTGCCCTCCCCTGCCGCCCCTGTGATCAGGTAGGCTAGTCGCGCAGGCGGTGGAGGAGGTTCAACAAATGTCGAGGGTGACGATGTTAGTGTTGTTAGGAAGAGGAACAAAACCGACGGAACTGAGCAGATTGTTAAGGGTAAAACTAACATCCATTTTGTGAATCTCATCTAATGCAATCTAACCCTTGAATAATTAAGCAATGTGTGTATTATTTTGGGTTAACATGATGATACAAAGTCACTGCATTAAACAAATACAAATTTACAAAGCCAGCTGTATGAAACAAGACTTAGTAAAACATTCTCTACTCGTCGTTGGATCGGTTCTTTATTGTTACGTATATCATTAACGCGATTAATACAATAATCGAAATACAGTTAGTAGTTCTTACATCAAAGTCATTTTGTAAACTCGAGCGATTATGTAATGTCGTTGTCGAAATTATGAGATTCTAATACACATGACATCCTCTAAATTTCTTGTATTTTAATGCCACTATGTGAATTGAGAAATAAAACCAAGTCAAACAACTCCCAAAAGTCTACTCTTTGATTCACTCAATCCTTAAAAACAATGTTGAGTAACACCCACACCACACATTTTCTTCAACAACAATTCAACCATCCAAGTCATGGAATTCTTTAAGAGAGCCAAGGTGTTCCGGCTCAAATGTGGCCACCGGAGCAAGTACCTGGTGGCCGACAAAGACGAGGAGACCGTCAGACAGAGCCGCAACGGTTCCTCCAAAATCTCCCATTGGGTCATCGAGCCAGTCGAGGGAAAGTCCAATGTGGTACGTTTCAGGAGTTGCCAAACATTCAAGTACTTGGCCACCACGGACGAGACTTTTTTGACTGGTATGACCGGCAAGAAATTGGCTCAGCGGCTCAGGCTTGATTCAACGGTTGAGTGGGAGCCGTTTAAAGATGGGCTTTACATTAAGCTCATGAGTCGGTCGGGTACTTTATTGAGGGCTAACCCTGGGCTTCCTCCTTGGAGAAACTCTGTTACACATGACGTGCCCGGTCATTGGAGTGGTACAGAAAACATGGTGTTGTGGATCGTCGACATTGTCGAGCTTGATTATAACTCAAACCGTGGGACTAGGGATGACAAAGAGTCTGCAAACGGGCCTAAAGTTGAATATAAGCCTCCTACTGTTGATGTACCGTCTTCATCAAACGCAAAGGTATGCTCATATGATCGGAAACATTACTGTTTCGCTTTTTAAATTATGATCTTCATGGTCATCCAACTTGCGAAAATTCTTTTCAGTTTCGGATTCTTAGATGTTATCCAAGCTATTCATGGTGTTCATTATGCTGTCTGACATTCAAATGTTCATTTCATTGCAAATAGAAATCCAATCTGCAGAGTAAACCGGTCCTAGAAGACGAATTTGTACGCACAAGTTCTGGTGGTCTCTCTAGGCTCCCATCTGCAGAGTCGATGTCAGGATTGGCAGTCAATGTCGCTAAAATAACCGTCAAAGAACTGAAGAACGTCGAGTTTCATGCCATCTTATCCTCGGGACAAATCAAGAAACTAGACAAAGCACTCAGTGTTATTTCCGCGAATGTCAAAATTTCAGACAGAGGCAACCGCGACCTTGCAAATCTCAAAGACAAACTCAAGGACTTGGAAAACGGTCACAGAAGGGCAACTCAAGAAATAGAGAACTGCTCCACATTCTCGAAAAGACGATATGAAATGAGGGCTGAGTTAAAGAGGGACGCTGCAAAAGCACGTGAGCTTGAGGCTAATGGTGTCGAGTTAAGCAACAGGCTTGCAGCGGCCAAAGACAGAAGACGGGAGTTGTTGAGGCAACTCGAGGAAACTGACGACAACATCCACCGTACAGAAAAGGGTCAGACTGACAGTAAAGCAGAAATTGAAGAGCTGATTTCCAGCATTAAGCAGAAGACTGAGGTGTTCAAGGATATGGAGAGGCAAAACAAATCATTGCAAGTGCGTAAATACGAGGCCCAAAGACTGCTGCAGAAAGTCGAGGAAGATTGGTTACATGTGACGGATTTGATCTCAGATTTTCTGTGATATTTCTTCTGGCGTACTGGGAATCACATCGACGATTTTGTTGCTGGCGGAATTAGATCCATTTGCTAAGTATTACAGCCGCAAGTTTTCCGGCTAAATTAGCCGACATCTGCGAAAGTCTTGTGACATACGGAGTAATACTTTACCATACACATACAGTACAGTCATACACCAACTGATATTCAGAATTTACATACAACCTACACGAGCCATATAATGTTTTTGATATTGATTGATTCAATTAAGCTTAATTTAACTGACAACTTTCTGTAATTTTGTCACTTGTATCTCTCAGTGCACTTGAAACATTTGCAAAATAGTCCTTGGGTTACAATTCTATAAGCCTGGCTAGACCTATCAAAACACGTCTCGACCAACAAATTCGAACCGACTCGGTCTTCTCAGGGTCCAGTGTTACGGCTATTGGAGAGTCCAATCTTAATTGCATACAGTAAGAATTAATGGGTCGTAGGCCCGATAAATATCCACACTAATGTAATACACGGAATAATTTATACCCGTTACAGAATCCTCAATATTGGTGGCATATTTCTAGCCTTGACAATTTTATACAATATATGTGTAATTGGCTTATTTTTAAGCTAAAAAACCATTCTCACATGTTTTAAACTTAAAATATATGGACCTATTTTAATTACTCTGTAATACCTATCGTAATTTTTAAGCCCAAAACATTAATAACTCACCCAATGACTAAATATGAATTTTTATTACGGAGTACGTAATAACTTGTATAAAAACTACCTAAATATGATTTGATCATTTGAACATCAAATTAAATGGCTTCAATCTTAATAAACCATACCCAAAATAGAAAAAATATACATCTCAAAACAAAAACAAAAAAATTAATCCAAATAAAAAATTTAATTCACTCACAAATGCTCATATGAGATCGTCTCACAGGTGAGATGATATTTATTTCCAAGTTAAAAAAATAGATTCATTTACTGGTCGATTTAGCACAATTTTAATAACATAAACACAATATAATTTGCTATGTCATAAACATTTTACATAAAGTTAAAAATCTACTGAGGGCCTGTTCTCCTCATCTTAAGTTTTTCTCTGATTCAGAAAACTTCAGATAACTTCAGATAATTTCAGAAAACTTCAGATTACTTCAGACAACTTCAGATTACTTCAGATTTCTAAATAAATAAATTGACTAATAATAATAATAATAACAATAATAATTATAATTATAATTATAATACCTAAGTTATATATAACATTGATGTTGTTAATAATAGGGATAATAATATTCTTAACAATAATAATTATAATAATAATCATAATAATTGGAATAAATATAAGACCAATTCAAAATCATTTTATTGCAAATCATAAATAAAAAAAATTATTTCAAATTAAATATATAGACTTTTAATAAAATTATCATAAATATTTATATATCAAATCAAACAAAATAAACATAAATATTAATTAAATATTATTAGAAAAAGCGAATATATATAAACATTTGAATATTTTTGCTACTACAAATATTGTCCTCAACATTTATCGCAAATGAAACAAAAAATTCAAGTTAATAATTTTAAAAGAAAATAAATTTAGGGGAAATTGGATAAAAGAAAATAACAATAGCAATAACAATAACAATAACAATAACGATAATAATAACCATACTACTAATAATTATAACAATCATAATATCATACTATTTCCAAAAATTTCAGATAACTTCTGAAAACTTCTGAAAACTTCAGAAAACTAAGATTGGTTCAGAAAACTTAACAGGCCCTGAATGAGTAAAGTGCGTGGATCGTTCCCTCGATTTAAACAACGCGTTTACACGATTACCCCACGTTAAGTTGTCTACTTTACAAATATGACCAAGTCAAACCAACCCACCTAACAAAAAAAAAAAGTCAATCTCTTTGATCTACTCAGCTTACCAGGCCACAAGGTGACAAGATCACCATGGAGTTCTTCAAACGAGCCAAGGTGTTCCGCCTCAAATGCGGCCACCACAACAAATACCTGTCCGTCAACGACATCGACGACACCGTCCGACAAACCAGCACCCTCAACTCAAAATCCACTCACTGGGTGATCGAGTTAGTTGAGGGAAAATCCAATGTAGTCCGCTTTCGTAGCTCTCACACCCACAAATACTTGGCAACAACGGACGAGCCCTTCTTAACGGGCGTGACGGGGAAGAAGCTTGCGCAGCGGTTGAGGCTCGACTCGACTGTCGAGTGGGAGCCTGTTAAGGACGGCCAGTATATTATAATCAAAAGTCGCGTAGGCACTTTGCTCAGGGCTAACTCTGGTCTTCCTCCTTGGAGAAACTCGGTCACTCATGACGTTCCTGGTCGTTGGAGTGGTTCCGACAGTTCGGTGCTTTGGATTGTCGACATTGTCGAGATTGATTATAACTCCAGTCGTTTGAGTAAGAATGATCACAACGAATCTATAGGCGCGTACTATGAACATTTTACGCCTTCTTCTGAGAGTGTTAAGGATGACACAGAATCGTCGACCACAAAGGTATTCCCCAATAACAAAATCTAATTAATTCTATTTACTAACGTTCGTTTCACATTCTAATGTTTGTTGGTTTGGGTTGATAAGCAAGGGAAAACTACTGTCATAGAAGACGAGTTTGGTCGTGCGAATTCTGAGAGATTATCGAGGCTCCCGTCTGTAGAAACCATGTCAGGGTTGGCTGTCAATGTTGCCAAGCTAACATTTAAAGAACTCAAGTATAGCGATTTTAGCACCGTGTTATCCTCGGGACAAATGAAGAAATTAGAGAAGGCGGTTAATGTCATCGCAGAAGACACCAAAACTTCGGGAAGAGGCGACCAAGACCTTATTAATCTCGAAGAACGACTCATTGACTTGGAAAATGATCACAGAACGGCTTCTGAAGAACTGGAGGAATTTAAAACATTTTTGAGTCTAAGAAATGAGATCAGGGCCGAGCTAAAGAAGGATGTCGCTAAAGCTCGTGAGCTGGAAGCTGTAGAGGTCGAGTTACAGAACACGCTGACAGCTGCGAAAGCAATGAGAGACGAGTTGTTGCAGCGACTCGAGGAGGCTGAGAGTAGCGTTAAGGGTGCGGAAAAGGGTCATGCTGACAATCAAGTAGTAATCGAAGAGCTAATGTCAGTAATCAACCAGAAGACTGAGGTATTTAAGGCTATGGAGAACGAGAACGAAGCATGGCAAGAAAAGAAAACTGAGGCTGAGAGAACATTGGAAAGAGTCGAGGAAGATTGGTTACAGGTGAAGAACATGCTCTCGGGTTTCTAGTGATGTCGTATATTACTCCCATTATTGAATCGTATCGCTCTGTACATGGTTATCTGAAGTTGTAATTCTTTTGTTTACTGAATTCTGAGTGTGTATTTTTTTTTATCACTTTAGCTCTACTCTAATTATTTTGCCTCTATAAACAATTTTGCGTGGTTAGACCTGACAAAATTGACCTGAGACAGTATCCTTAAGACGTGAAATATGCTTTGACATGAACCAACCCATATCTGACACGAAAAATTTATTCCAAGTTAGACTAAAGCTGAATTGACCCAAACTGATATTCAAGCACGTGACCTACAGTCGCATACACTGATTCCATGTTAGGAACCAACTCAACCAAATGTTTAAACTGATGGTTGAAGGCCCAAAATCGATTATATATTCTAACATACCTAAATCCCGAAACAGCCCGACCTGACCCCCATATGTGTTGTCATACCCAAAATGAATTGATCCGACCTAAACCTACTCGATTGACCCATTTGACAAGTGTGGTTTAAGTCTAGTTAAACAACCTAAGACTTGTTCAGTAGTTCCCAAATAGTAAGGTTGACCTAATAAGTTCTGAAAATGAAGTCTTTCTTAAAATGTCGTAATTACTTCTTGAAAATAAACAACAATGAGAGTTTGCTCATCCACTGAATCAATAACGTGCATCAGTATATCTATTTCAACCAGCCAATTATTAAACGTTTCATGACATAATACATTTTTTTTTTTTTTTTTTTTTTTTTTTTAAATTACAAGTTAAAACAATTAGTTGACCTGACAAAATAAATCAAACTTCATAAACCTTAATGTAAGATGATCTTATTGATGAAAAAAATTCGAAAATAAGATGGAGTACTTTCGCAACGTTAAGTATGTGAGGCTGAGGAGCCACCACAACAAGTTCCTAGTCGCTAGGCGCGATGGCGTGTCAGTGAAGCAAAGCTCCGACAGCAAGACCGTTCACGCTCGTTGGGCTGTTGAGCTGGTTAATGATAACCCGAAAGTGATCCGTCTTAGGAGTTGCTACGACAAGTTCCTCACCGCGACTGATGAGTCTTTTCTGTTAGGCTGGACTGGTAAGAAAATCAATGCCGTGGGCATAAGATTTAGATTTTGTTTCGACAATTTCTTTTTATTAACGTTTGAAACTTGAAAATATGGAATTAAAACTTCATTCGTGTATGTAAATGTTTGGTCTAATACAAGGTTATCGGGGCCTGGGGTGGAGTTGAAAAATGAAAAATCGGGAAAAAGGTATAGGATATGATGACATCTCAAGAGGTTTGTTATCGATCTTTGTTTCAGAATAACGACAAACACTAATAACGATCAAATTCATTGTCGTTACTTCGTACTCTGATATCATATCAGAAAACAACTTAAGCAAAAGTTTAATCTGATGGTTAGATACTTAGAGGGCTTATTAAGATCGTTTTTACACTCTAACAGTTCACATGTACAATATTAACACTATTATATGACAATTAATAATTTCGAGTCACTGTAGGCAAGAAAGTCGCGCAAAGCGTACAGAATGATAGTACTGCAAGTGTACACTGGGAACCAATAGAGGATGCTAAATTCCACATAAAGTTACGATCACCGGTGACGGGGAAGTATTTGAGAGCTAATTTTGGAGCACCACCGTGGCGAAACACGGTGACAATAGATACGCCAGAGATTACCGCCACTCAAGAATGGATAACGTGGGCTGTTGATGTTCTTGATGATAATAATGTAAGTCATGAGGTCGATCGATGCGTGTGGAACAAGAACCACAAGTCATTGCCTCAGGGTAGAAGAACTCGTAATAATGATGGGTCGTGTTCGATTTCGAATGATTTATCACGGTGTAGTACTTCATCGTCCTCAACGTCAGAGGCGGTGGTCGAGGAGGTGGTTGATAATTCTATTTGGGATGTCAATGAGTCGGGTGCTTCTACAGCCTTAGCCTTATACAAGGTAATTTTGTTATGTTTTTGCGATTTGATGGTAGCGGCTAGCAATCTTAATTTATGAAAAAAAATCACGTATTTGATTTTGATAAAGTCGAAAATGAAACCGTTATACACATGCAACGACCAATAAAATTACTCAACATTGTGTTGAGTAATTTCATTAACTGTTACACGAATATAACGGTCACACAATTGAATTACTCCACCTATTTGAGCGTTTTAATTCCCTCAAGTTGAAAGACGACTTTACATGCTCATATAGAATTAAGGGTATCGTTTCAGCGTTTCCTCCGAGTACTATAGTTACAGTTTCACGTAATATATTTCTCTATTTGATAATAGTAATAAATTTCACCAACCCTATGAAATGTAAACTTCATAAAGTAATCGCAAATGTTCTAAGACTCAACAAAAAAATACTCCGTAATAAAAATAAATAAAAATAAAGAATGATTTAAAATATGAACCGCAAACGTGTAGGAACAAAAAAAGCATGTCTTACTCGTTTTGAAGACGTTCTCTACGACGTGCACAACGCGGGGAACATCATTTCATCAATTTCATATGCATCACCCCCATATTATCATCCATATTATTCCTGATTAATTACTGAAAAAATATAAAAATTGATAGTTAAATATAAAGTTCATACCAAAAAAAAAAAAAAAAATGCATGATATTGCATTTGTAAATTTATATTAAAAATACAATTGCACTTCTTAAAACAAATTTACAATTTGGGTTGTTTTACATTGAAGAGGTTAATTAATTAATTAATTGGTTTATTAATTGTTGTTTTTCTCCTGAAAGTTTGAAGAACAATTCTTTGATATCTACATTGGTAATGCATACGTGATCTCTGTTTTTTATTAGATAATTTTGCATTTTTTAAAAAGTACAAATCGTACGGAGTATAACATTGCTCTATGCACGTTACATAATGTAGCATGTCATTACTATTATAAAATCGGTCGATTTAATTTGGTTCCCCAATTAAGTCTTTTTTTATGACATTATACGTTAGGTCGCAGATTCAAATTCGTTGGGAATGGAGTTATTCAAGGATGCAAAAACGGTCCGGCTAAGGAGTCACCACGACAAGTACTTAATGGCGGACGACGATAGGGAGGCCGTGATCCAGGACCGACACGGGGGATCACGGCGGGCACGTTGGTCCGTGGAGCATGTGCAATCAGGGGAAGGGGTCGGCCTGGTTCGTCTAAAGAGTTGTTACGACAAGTACTTGACGGCTATAGACGAAGAGTTTCTACTCGGCGTGAGGGGGAAAAAGGTCAAACAGACGGTACCTGCACGGCTAGACTCGTCTATCGAGTGGGAGCCCTTGAGGGACGGTGCGCAGGTGAAGCTCAAGACAAGGTATGGCAACTTCTTGAGAGCCAATGGGGGGGTCCCACCGTGGCGAAACTCGATCACACATGACGTGCCTAGCAGAAGTCACACACAAGATTGGATACTATGGAAGGTGGATGTGCTTGAGTATTATCCGAAGGTTGAAGAGGTTAAAGCGGTTGTAAAGGCGAAGGGTGCGTTTGATCGTTGTGAGTCTGACTCTGAGGTTGAGCCTTTTTCTTTTCAGCCTCATTCTAAATCTGAGGTACTTTGTCGTCTTATCTTTCACTTGAATTTGTGGTTCTATTGATGTTTTTATTATCCAGTTGATGTTTTGACCGGTCTGTTGCAGCCTGATGAATTTGCTGCTGCACCTGCAAAATCCGAAGGTCGTGTCATCCAGTACAATGTCGTGGACGATTATGGAAATATCGTTGATGAAGACGGGGGAGAACGGTCGCTAGTTTTCAAAGGAAATGGAGTGGATGAGCTGACTCAAAGTCTAGAGGAAGAGACGGGTTTGAAAGATATTATACTGTGTTCGCGCAGTCCATTGAATGGAAAGCTTTATCCTATGCGCTTGGCTCTTCCACCTAACCATGTTAAGTTGCACATTTACGTTGTCCCTTCTTCGTCAAAAGGTTAGTTTCTGAGTACTTTCTGAAGTTGTCTCGAGATATATGCTTTATTGTCTGTCCTTTATTCTAATTCTCTAACTCTGCTTGAAGTATCAGAATTCGTCCGATATATTCTTCTGCACAGCATATTAGTTTTAGCAATCTCTGAAGTCAGTTTCCTGTTTTCGGCCTCTGAATATTGCTTTCCTTTTCTTGGGTACTCACACACTACTTTGACACTTCACCCAGTGAATGCGACCACTAAACTCTTAAAATTTCGTACCAAAAAAACGTCACAGATGTTACTCCAATTCTCAAAATACAATGTGAAAACAAAAGCAGACACCCTACTTCTTTTGCAACGACAACATCTGTTATCCAAAAGTCTAAACCCGAGTTATAGTCGTGTCTCTAAAGACTTATTTTTTTATCCGCTTTCCAGCTGCATCGGAAATGGCGTGAATTCAGCAATGAAGATATTGTAGATAGCTTCAAGCTGTTCGGATTGGAGTCACATTACGAGAGACGACACATGGAGTACTTTGTAAATACTGGGTATGTTTTACCTAGATGGATCAGTACTTCATTAATGAAACGAATCAAAAAAATATTTGTATAAAGAAGTTTTAATACAACACAAAGATGTATTGAAAATTATACTCTTGTCATTTTCGATTAATGTCAGCAGTGATTTATGAGTTTTCCCAGAAACTACAGTTCTTATTCAATCTATTTGAACAGCCACAACAGCAAGAAATACAATATAAATCGCAGCAAGAAATACAATGTTATGATAAATAGACTATAATAATGGTAGATGTAACCTGAATCCTGTGATTTAAATGTGTGTTTCGTCTAGCGTTAATATTCCGAGGGATTGATGAAGCAAGTCATTGTAGAAGAGACTCAATGTTTCCTGTATTCGAGTTATTTGTTGGTGTGCAATGTCTCCAGAGACAAATTCGTTCACTTTACCGTTCACTTCTACCGCACTAATTCCTCGTGTCTTCTTTGTACCTTTATCCCCTATCAAACTTCGAACCCTGCTAGCATCCGCAGTTTTCTTGGACGCCATATAAACGTTAGAAAGCTCAACATATACGGAATTTTCTACACTCCCATGAGATAAAAGTTCAAGCTCTCCCACTGCAAGCTCTGCAAACTCGACATTTTTTTGCATACGAGAGCCCGTCAACAATGCTCCCCAAACTGAAGCAAGCGGTTTCATGGGCATTTTCCTGATGATATCGAGTGCATCACTTAATCGCCCTGCTTTGCACAACATATCCACTACACAGCTGTAGTGTTCGTGTCTAGGAACGACACCGTATTTGCTCTTCATGTTTTCCAATAAGCACAGTCCTTCGTCTACAAATCCGGCATGTGTAAAACCGACTAAAACTCCGAGCACACAAACACTCTCAGGCCTCACCCCGTCCTCCACCTGCATTCTCTCCAAACACGACATAGCTCTCATCGCATGACCATTAACCGAAAGCCCATATATAAAAGCAGCCCAACAACGTACGCTTCTCTCCGTCATCCCTTCAAAAACCTTTATAGCCAAATCAACACATCCGCACTTGGCGTACATATCCACAAGCGCGGTACAAACAACGTTATCCAAAACCAAATCCCTCCTCCTCATCAAATACTCATGCACACGCCTCCCATGCTCGAGGCTCCCGATATGCGCACACGCAGTGATCGCAGTAGTCACGCAGTACACGTCAGGCTCAATCTCCGACACCAACATATCCCTAAACAACTCCAACGCGTCACTACCCATCCCGCTTTTAACATACCCATCCATAAGCACATTCCACTTAATAACATCTCTATCAGTAATTTCATCGAACACCTTACGTGCATCCCTCAATTCCGCACACCCACAATAAAACCTCAAAAGAGCTGTCTGAACATACGCACCCGAGGATCCTAACCCGTTTTTCAGCACGACACCGTGAACTTTCCTCCCCTCGGACACCCACTTTCCTTTACTACACGCGACTAAAACGAAAGGAAAACAATATTGATCAGGTAGAATACGATGATGACCGCTACTGTCGTCTTTCAACATAAGGTTGAAATAATGGAGGGATAAGTGAGGGTGAGAAGTACGGGAGTAAGCTCTAATGAGGGTGTTGTAGAAGAAATTGTTGGGGGAATGAAAATGTCTGAAGATTCGAGAAGCGTACGAGAGGTCGCCAGCGTCTGAAAGTGCGCAAAAGGCGAGAAGTTTGCTGATGGCGAAAGGGTTGGAACCGAGGCCGTGGGTGAGGAAGAGGGAGTGGATTTTGGTGAGACTGCGCATGTTTGCGCAGCGGCCGATGTGGGTCATGAGACGACGCCATGTTTTCGGGTCGAGCGTGTGGGTTACGGGTTTAGTGTTCATGGAAGATAAGTGCGCTCACAAGGGTGACTGGGTGAGTATGAGAGATTTTGTTAAGTAGTTAGATTGGCGGGATTTCTTGTTTCACCATTTTTAATTGTAGGAACTAGAGCAGGCCAATTGTGCGGGCCAGTCCGGCCTGATCTGTTTAAACCCGTCCTTTAGGCCTTAAAATTAGAACCCGGACCGGTCCTTCCAAAGCCCGGTGGGACCCGCATTTTTGATGGGCGGGCTCAGGTCCGATTTTTGAAGCCCAGCCCTTTCGAAGCCCGCCATTAAAACTAAAAAATTAATTAAAAGTTAATGTTGGAAGAGTCAAGCCCAGCCCGGCCCTCTCAGGCTCGCCTAAGGTTTGGGATCGGGCCTCAATTTCAAAGCCCTGCCTGTTGGTGGCCCTGCCATTGCCTCCAACGAGTCGTGCCCGGGCTTCAATTTTGGAGCTCGGCCCTTGGCGGGCCAGCCCGAGCCAGGCCCTCCCCGACATGTGGTCTGCTCTAGTATGAACCAAAAAATCTCGTGTAAGACTATCCCTTATTATATTGGTTTATGATCCTTTTCATTTTTCTTCTCTTCATGTAACTAGTTGAAAAAAAAAAGTATAGTGAAGAGATTTTGAATAACGGGTTTTACTTTAGATCTAAAATAGAGGAAAAAGAAAAATGTTCATAAAGTTAAAAATTAGAATCAAAGTTTGAATTCACGACGGAATATTACATTTTTAAGCATTGTGATTTGAAAAAAAAAAAAATTATGGATTTTATAACATGTACATAAGGAGTACGGAGTACATGTTAAGAATTACGAGTAAAAGAGAAAGTATTCATCTGAATTATTCGCTTAAACAGATTAGTTGTGATTTTCAAAATCTCTATACAAATATTTTTAATTTTTTTTTTCTTGTAACTTTCTTATTATGTGCACCACATGCACATGATAGATTAACCTGAAAAAAGTGTCTTAAAAGAAGATTATGTTATAAAAATAAACACATAATGAGTTATTTTGAAAATAATTGTTTAAAAGATGTTATACTGATACTCCGTACTATAATTTATTTACCTTATATATAATGTTAATTTACTCATTTGCTCTAACCAGATTATGACAATTCTGAATTCACCTTATATACTCCGTATAAAATTATCTCACAATAAAATTATTATAAAAGCTCTCTCACGAATTACATTTTTTAAATATTTTTTTTTATATTGATGATCGTCTCACTTGTCATGTGAGACCTACATTAATAACATAATATGTATCGCTAAATTGATCAACCGCTAGATCATAGAGAGATTATACATCAAGTTTCTAAGTCGATATCAATGAGCTTTAATATTCATAGACTCATCATGTTCTCCAAATTTTATCACTCCGTTTTTAAATTGGACGTATATTTTTTATATGGAGTACAAGAAAGTAAATTAAGTTAATCATCTACTTCTTTCAAATAAATGGCGATAGCAAAGTCCCTTAGCTCATCTCAATAGTAGACTTACACGACCTAAATTAGGTATGAAATCGGCGATTTTATTGGAATACATAAAACAATAATTATGGGACGTGTTTTGTAATTGCTGGAATGTTTCAAGCAGGCAAAAAAAAAAATAAAAAATAAAAAATAAAAAAAAATAAATTGGCTGAAAATCTAAGTCAAACTTTAAGTCGTCTAGTGGTCCGAAATCCAAACTACTACTCCGTAGCATGTTTCTTGGAAATTACGGGCTTAGTAGCAAGTGGTTTAATAATAATGGTATTGCGGGCCATGTCCAAGTGACCCAAAGAGAGGTTTGAAGCTTGTATGGACGTATGGTTCTGTAGGCGGCACGCAGACAATAAATCTTTTAAGAGATCGTCTCACGTTATATTAATCTAACAGGCCCGTTATATCTGGTGAGAAATAATCCCCGAAAGAGATGGTGAGATTCGAACATGTGACCTCTTGTCACAAGACTCTGATACTATGTCAGAAACCAACTCAACCAAAAGCTTGCCCAATTGGTTGGCCAAGATCGGCTTTATATACTCTAACATACAGAGTATATTACGAGTTATTTCAAAAAATTATTCACGTACCTAAATAGTGTCAAAAGAAATATTTAAATACAATTAAATTTGAATGAAGAGAATACTCAGAAACAAAATATCGAAACTAAACTACTTTCAATACGAGAGCTTACAAGCTCTCACATCATACTCCCTCTATTTCAGTCATTTGTTTACACTTCTCTCAAATCCCTTAACAAAAAAGTCAAATTGTAAATAATTTACTAAAACGGAGGGAATACAATAATTTGTGGCATACACGATTTTATAAGACAAACATCACTAATCACCTTTATTTATTCACGGTGTGGTCCAAAATCCAAAACTCAAGTCTTTAAATCAAACTTCAACGAAGTCTTCTACATCCACCGTGTGGCCCGAAACCGAACTACTTGGATGTTTATTGGATATTATGGACTTGGTAGCAAGTGGCTTGCGGGCCATGTTTAAGAGACCCAAGTCACCCAAAACTAGGCTTGAAGCTTGTATGGAAAACTCAAGTGGCATACACAATCCTTACATTAAACTCGGTTTTTTCTAACTTAATTTAAACTGTTGTGTAATGTTTTTGTTTCATTTTTGTCATAAATAGTTTCCCAATAAGTAGGGATGGCAATGGGTCGGGTCAGGGTCGGGTCCTATAGGACCCATACCCAGATCCGCTTTGCACGTATTAGACCCAGCAGGCCTGCACTCCATTGGGTCTAAACTTAAGACCCGCAGGATCAGATGGAGTGCAGGTGAATCTGGTCCTTCGTGGGTTTGTTTTAATCTAAACATAAAATTGTATTTTGTAAACATTATTGCCGCAATAAATATTTTTCAAAACTTTACATGTTGAAAAAACTTTGTTCCGCCCTATTTATGATGTTCTTTGTATAAAGTATATCCAAAACATTAAACGTTTTTATAAGCGATTCGTAAAACTTAAAATAAATAACATGATATTTGATACTAAAACATACTCCGATAGAATTAGCGTACAGAACATATGACTAATAGTTGGGGGAAAACATTATACTTAAGAGTGAGACATTATAGTAATGAATATTGAAAATTTTATATATAAACTGGTCCATGGGTCAGGTCTGGGTCTACATGACGAGACCCAGACCCATACCCGACCCATTAGTTGTAGACTCCGGACAGGCAGGACGTTGGGTCCAAAAATATTAGACCTAAACCCAACCCAGCAGGGTCGGGTCTAGCGGGTCTGGGTCGGGTCTTGGACCCATTGCCATACCTAAATAAGATCCTCTACACATATCATGGTAAATTACCACTAAAATATGAAGTTTTTAGCATACTATAGGACTACTTGTGAGTTTTAAACCTCAAAACCTAATTTCAATTTATTAAATTAAAGTTTTAATGATTATCAACATAGTCACGTTCTTGTCTAAATTCACACGTCACAAATATATAATTTTGTATTGTATAATGAGTTATATAGGTAATTAAAATCAAATTATTCGTACAATAATCGTAGCTGAATAATTTAAAATTAATAAAATTCAATAATAATTACTCCGTACACTTGATTGTAAAAAAGACAACATACGTTCACAAAAGCAAATTCTATAATGAGATTGTTTCATGCGTGTGCCGCCGTGTGGCCAGTAGAACTTATATACGGAGTATATTGTCAGCAGTATCATCTAGTGCTCAAAGTGAACGGCTGAGAAATTCTATTGATCTAAGACGATTTCATAGTAGACTTACTGGTTTAAAAATGTCTAATAATTTGTCATTTTCTCAAGCTTTAATATAATGTACATGCTTAAATACACCATTTTTTGGTAGAATAATTCTCCACAAACTCAACAAATTACAAACTAATAACAACTCATCAAACAAAAATGGCAAGTTCTTCCATTGAAACAGTGGCTCAATGGTTAGGAACATTAGCCATTGAAGAAATACAATACTTAGGAGCAGTGAGTGACAAAGTTGTCGAACTTCAAACCGAGCTCGAATGGATGCAATGCTTTCTAATCGACGCAGACGAAAAACAAACCAAAAACATTCTAATTCGCAAATGGGTTTCAGAAATCAGAGACTTAGCCTTCTCAGCCGAGGACCTTATCGAATCATACATATTAGAGGGGTACAACCTCGAGAAAAAAGACGGTCTTTTGAACTACCTTAAGAGACTAGCTTGGATCATAAGGGAGGCGTGCACATTGCATGACATTGGATCAAACCTCGATGCCCTCACGAGTAGAATCGTGAAGATGACATCGAGGTTACAGAGTTATGGGGTTAAAAGCTCGTACGATACACAAATGAGTCATGTGTTAATGACTAACAGAATACTAGCAGAGCAAAGGAGGACATATGCTCATGTTGAAGAGCAAGATGTTGTTGGTCTTGAAGATTGTGTTAGGGATTTAACTATTGAGTTACTTGGTGCTAAAAAGCTTGTTCTTGTTCATGGCATGGGTGGTATCGGTAAATCGACTCTTGCTAAACAGCTTTTTCATCACCCTCCTCTCGAGGTTTGTTACCAATTCTTTCCGTTATTTACCATTTTCATCCTTTTTTTTTACTTCCGTTTATTTTGAGTAGACTCAATTAATGGTTATATATACGTAGAGGCGGCCAAGGGCTAGGCTGGACCGACCCATTGTAGGTGGGCATTGTTTTGCTCGACCAGAAACTGGCCTTCTAGGGTAATGGATTGGACCAGGGTCGGGTCGGGCTTGTAAAATTTAGGCTTAACTGTGGCCCTTTTGGCTATAAATTACTCTATCCTTCCATCCCAATAAGCTTCACTTTCCTTTCAAAAATTTGCAGATAAGTTTTTAGGACCTATTCTTTCCAGCTTATTTTCATTTGATTCGATTTAGCTCACCTTTCGATTGATTCGATTCAATTTCACTTGATTGATTCGATTCGATTCAAAGACAACTATATTATTTAGACCAATTTTATTGGTGGGGAAAAGGGTAGGGTAAAAGGTAGGGGAAGTAATAAATAATACTCCGTAGTAAAATATTAATAAAAAGTTTGCCCAACTATAATACAAGGTTCAATGTGAACCTTGTGAACCTACTACAAAAGGTTGGGCTAACAAAAAATATAATATTTTAATGTATAACCTAGGGCTAAGAAACCATTGATAAATATGGTCTTAATTGAACTTCATTGATTGATTGATTATTTCGATTGATTGATTGATTCACTCTAAAAGTCCGAAAGAACATGTTCTTAGACGGTATAATAGTAGAATTACTGACTTTTTTTTTTTTTTTAATGTTCAGGAACATTTTGCTGGATTTGCATGGGCATACATTTCACAACATCTACAAATGGGATCAGTGTGTAGGGAAATATTGCTACAACTGATTCCAGAAAGTGCAACTAAAGGAAGATAATCGATGATGTTATTAATCAATGAAACAGTGTATATATACACAAGTCAGATCCTAATAGTTAGGAACTAATTAAGGAACTAAATAACTACTAGCTACAAATAGGCATTGAGATAATTACAAAGTAGGCTAGTGTATCAAACTAATATTAGCAACTAATAATTTACAATTATTTACTAATATTCTATCACACCCCCGCAGTCGAAACGGGAGGAGAACGAACATTGAGACTGTCCCGAAAATCATCAAATAGCACCAACGGAAGTCCCTTCGTGAAAATATCTGCAATCTGATAGCGCGACGAGATATGACGTACCCGAACTTCGCCCTTTTCAACCTTTTCGCGCACAAAATGAATGTCCATCTCGATGTGCTTAGTGCGTTGATGTTGAACCGGGTTCCCGGAGAGATATATGGCACTCACGTTGTCGCAATAAACGAGAGTGGCTTTGGTCATCGGAACATGGAGCTCGACCAAAAGGTTACGGAGCCAACAGGATTCAGCTACGACATTTGCGACTCCACGATACTCAGCTTCGGCACTTGACCGTGATAAAGTAGGCTGACGCTTAGAGGCCCACGAGACGAGATTGTCCCCTAAAAACACGCAGTAGCCGGAAGTCGATCGTCTCGTGTCCGGACACCCACCCCAATCCGCATCCGTATATGCCGTGAGCTGTGTAGCAGGGGACTTACGGAGCCACAAACCACGAGTAAGCCTACCCTGAAGATAGCGAAGGATGCGTTTTAAGGCAGCCATGTGACATTCCATAGGAGCGTGCATGAATAAGCATATTTACGTTCGGCTTTGCCATTTTGGGATGAAGTATGTGGACACGAGAGACGAAAACTTAGACCTTGAGTAGCACAAAAATCACGAAATAAGTTGTTGAGAAATTCTGAACCGTTATCACATTGTATCGTTTTAATCCGACGTTCAAATTGTGTGTGAATGTAGGAGTGAAAATGCAATAAGATAGAACTAACTTGGCTTTTTTTGGCTAGAGGGAAAGTCCACAAATAGTTGCTAAAATCATCTAAAATGAGCAAATAATACTTATGACCGGAGGAACTTAGAACAGGAGATGTCCAAAGATCACAATGAATAATATCAAACGGCAAAAGAGTACGCGTTACAGAAGTAGCAAAAGGCAAACGAACATTTTTTCCTAAGGAACATGATTGACAGACAACTTCACTAGAACTCATCTTACAATCAATAAACTTATTTTTTTGAAGAAAAGACATGATGGGATCCCCGGGATGACCGAGACGAGCATGCCACGAGGAAGAAGCAAAAGCAGCAAGAGCAGAAGGTGGGGCGGCCGAAACTGGGTATAAAGCGCCCTGACTATCACATCTCATGAGACGAGTCCCCGTCCGTAAATCCTTCACACAAAAGCCAAAAGGGTCAAATTCAACAGTGACGTTATTATCGGTTGTGAATTTCCTAACAGACACTAAATTTTGGACTAAATTAGGAGCGTAGAGGACGTTTTTGAGGACGAATTGGGGATGGGGTTTAGGGAGAGTTGCTGTACCATGACCCTTAATCGGAAGTGATTGACCATTTCCAACGATTATACCATAAGGAAAGCTCGAATTAACAAAAGAAGTGAGATTACCTTGGTTAGACGTCATGTGGGAAGTAGCACCCGTGTCCATGACCCAGGGCTCAGGAGGAGCAAGACCCAATGTGTACATGGCAGCTTCAATGTCGGTTTGCGAAGGAGCAGACCCTGTCGCTGTGTACGCGTGAGCACCAGGTTTGGCACCCAAAATTCCACTTTGAGGACGATATTGCGGCCGCCCCCAGGAACCTGTGGGGTAAGGACAGGGGGGATAACCCCACGGAGCAGCAGGCCACGGCCAACCACCAGAAATGCTGGGGTGGTAAATTTGGCGGAAGGAAGGGCGAAGAAGCAGAGGTGGGCGAGTTTTGAACCACCTCCTTTGTGACCACCGTTTTTCTTCTTACCTCCTCCATTGTGTTTGCCCTTCCCATTCCCAGCAGCAGGGGGTCCCGAAGAGCCTGGTCCGTCACCAC
This sequence comes from Dianthus caryophyllus, assembly GCA_023091065.1. Classification (NCBI taxonomy): domain Eukaryota; kingdom Viridiplantae; phylum Streptophyta; class Magnoliopsida; order Caryophyllales; family Caryophyllaceae; genus Dianthus; species Dianthus caryophyllus. The sequence goes on along the minus strand of CM041525.1, from coordinate 7,154,701 downwards.
CACCACCATTAGTCGGCCCTTGCGCATATAGAGCAGAAGCCGCCGAGGTTGCTGTCTGTCGGGCAAGACCAGCCTCCTCGAGCGTAAGCATGGAACGGGCCTGGTAGAAATCAGGAACCGGGTCACGCTGTCGGATGAGGGTCCCAACATTGCTGTATGCTTCAGTCAAACCCGAGACCATTTGAAGGACAAGTCGGCTATTAGCAACCGGAGCACCGACGTTCTTCAATTGATCCGCCAGAGATTTTAATCGCTGGCAATATGCTGACGCATTCGGAAAATCACGCATATCAATGTGTGAGAATTCCTGTTCGAGTGTCACGGCTCGAGAATTACGATTATCCTGGAACAGGGCAGCGAGGCGATCCCACGTTTTCATGGCGGTGGTATCCGCCTCAACAATAATTTCCAGGATTTCGATGGTGACAGTGGAATAGATCCACTGGAGAACCGTCGCATCAAGGGTGACCCATAACTCCTTCTCTTCATCAGTGCTCGGCGGCTTAGGAATGCCGTTTGTTGGCTTGATGATGTGATGGAGAACGCGATTAGATTTCGCGTGATTCATGAATAGGGCAACCCACAACGGATATTGATCATTATCCATACCCAAGATGACAGTGATGTGATTTCGGATGGAGTTGACAGCAAGAGCGGGGTGAAAACCCGGCTTCGCAGAAGGGTCAGAAGACATCCAGGAAAACTACATGATATGCTCAAACAACGAAACTATTTGGTAGTCATTGATGATATTTGGTTTGCTAGAGATTGGTTAAGCCTTTCTTCTGCTTTTCCTCTTAAAGACACCGCTTGTGGGAGTACTTTGCTTATTACCACACGAAATCGTGACGTGTTATCGGACTTTCTTGATGATACCGTTTTCTACTATGAATTGAAGCTTCTAAATCTTGAAAAGTGTTGGGAACTTCTGCAAAGAAAGGCAAATATTCAAATCAACCATGAAACAGGTTCTATAAATGATTTGGTTTACGGTAGGAAAGTACAATTCCGAAAAACTTTGAAATCTCGTGAATTTGCAAAAGGTCGTGTATTTGAAATTTACGGGTGTTGGTTTTAAAAGGGTAGATTTTGAGTTTATAGGATTTCCAAATTTGCAGGTTGAAGATCAACCAAACAACATCGTATGGTGTTTATGGTTTAAACCTTATCGTTTCATTTCATCTTGACTTATTATTTTCAATGTGTACGCTAGTCAGAGCTAGCCATTTGAGCGGGCCGGCCATTGGTTCGGCCGACCCAGCCCTCCCAGTGGACCATGATTTGAGTGGCACAACCCGGCCCACCCAAGCAGCACCATGCCCGCCTTGATTTTTGAGACCCGCCCACCCGGCCTCCCATTTCTACAAATATATTATAACTAATGGGCGAGCTGGGACCTTGATTTGGCAAGCTCGGTCCGGTCAGCGGGCGATTCGGGCCTCGCAAATGAAGGTCTGGCCTATAAGCGGATTGGCCTGACGTGGACCCATAGTCACTTCTAATGCTAGTCAATAGTTTTCACTTGATTTCGATTGTAAAGTTAAGGTGAAAATAGAAGCCGTAAAGAAACGAGTGTATAATAAAACTTGCCTCTTGTCATAACTTTGTTTTTATACACATCAGTACATTAGATTTATTGTTAATCTCTCAATCCTTTATTACTCTTTCGTCGTTTTACAATTCATTTTTGAACTTTGTAGATCCTCGGAAGATCGAGCTAGGTGCAAAGATGCTAGAACATTGCAATGGTCATCCATTTGCAATTACAGTTTTAGGAGGCGTTTTGGCGACAAAAGCCTCCTCAGAAGAATGGCAATCGGTGTATGAAAATCTCACATATCACTTACAAGGTGACGAACCATACAGCGGAGTTTATGAAGTTTTGGCCATGAGTTATTATGAGTTGCCCTATAAGGCTATAACACAAAACCTTGCTTTCTACATTTGGTTAATTTTCCCGAAGATTACGAAATTCCATTAGAAAGACTTTACCATTTATGGATTGCGGACGGAATTTTCTCATCAACCCAAGAACAAATTACAAGAAAAAGACCACTTGAGGAAATTACTGAAGTTTACTTGAAGGAGTTAGTTCAAAAGGGTATGGTTCAACTTGGTGATCGAAACAATAATGGGGAAGTTACGACGTGTCATCTTCATGATCTTATGCGAGATAAGGGCTTAGAGATCGTCAAAGAAGAGAATTTTCTTCAAATAGTCGAAGATCAATCTGGTTTTAATTTGCGACAACTAGCTTTTGAAGATGCTTCGAGTGCTAAGGGGACTCGACATTTGACCATTTATGTTGGTGATTGGGTGGATATTATGTTCGAAGTGGCATTATGGGGAAAATCATCTAATCTTAGATCGCTAGTACTCTTCCCTGTTGGACAACAACTTGGCCTTCAAGTAGGTAATGAATGGATGATACTTGTTTGTGAAGAATTTCCATTGCTTCGGGTTTTCGATTTTGAAGGACTTCACCTCACAGGGAGTTTGCCTAGCGAAATCGGAGACTTGATATGTTTGAGGTACTTGAGTTTAAAGGGCACCGAAATAAGTGAGTTGCCATCTTCCATTGGTAATCTTAAATCATTATTGATACTAGACCTACGCGTCAAAGATTCAATCATAGTGCCTAACGTGTTGTCGAATGTCGAGGTTAAAATCGTTGAAGCATTTGTACTTACCGACAAGGCACATATCTCGAAATGTGACAAATGACCAACCCTACAAGATTGAAGAAAATGCGAAACTGATCCTCGACAACATGGGCTCTTTGGAGAAGATTGAAGGTTTAAACTTGGACAATCTTGAGAATTTGGGGTTAGAAAAGTTGTCGAGCTTGAGGAAGGTTTCTGCGAGTTGTGCATCCAATAGAGAAACCTTAGAGCCGTTCTTAAGATCCCAAACCATAAAGCGCCTAAATTTAGCCCTTGATGCCAACCTGATAAGAAACGACCCAACAATGTTATCAACTTGTTCGGCCTTGCAAGTGTTGTATCTCGATGAAGCGGTACACACGACATTACCCATAAGGCCTAATATGTACCCACGAAGCCTAGTACAACTAGACATATCTTATTGTACTTTAGAAGAAGATCCTATGAAAGTGCTCGAAACACTTCCTAAACTCAAGAGCCTTGCATTTCATATATGTTATCAGGGAACTGAAATGGCGTGCATATCTAGTGAAGGTTTTCCGGAGCTTACTTATTTGGCTTTTGATACCATACATTCGTTAAGAAAGTGGACAGTCGTAAAGGGTAGTCTTCCTAAGTTAAAGAGGATTCATATCGGAGGTACTCCAATTGCAAGGCTTCCTAATGTGCTTCCGCGACAACTTTCTGTCGCATGTTCTCCATGTGTGGATGGCATACGACGATATGGCGGTTGTTGTTGGGGTACTGAGTAGTTGAAGTTAGTTACACAGTTTGTAAGAAGTTGGTTTAGTTTGTTTCTTCCTGTAAAAGTTGGTTCACTTGAAGTAGAAACAATCCATTTTTACAGAAGAAAATACACAGAACTTCATTCTGCGGTCGAGCCTTTTTTACTTCAAGTGAATACATTATGCTCCAATCCACTTCAGTGTTAATCTATGCATTTATGTAGTGAAATCTTCATGGTATCGGAGCCATTGTGCTTTGATAGCCACTGAAGGATTGCAACTCGTTCTTACCTTATCTGTTTAAAGCTTTTATTTTCGCTGTGATTTTCAAAATGTCATGTAGTTGTGAATATTTGTTCTTCTATCCCTGATTCCCTGTGATCATCATGTTTGGAGGTGATAATGCTAGATATACCATAGTAGATATCTCAGATCCTCTCTACTATAATCCATCAGAGGGCATCGGAGCCCTGAAAATCACACGTGTGTAGCGTGGAACTAAAAATTACGGTCCATAGAGGAAACAAATGGAGTTAGCTCTCTCAAAGAAAACGAAACTTCGATATGTAACAGGCCAAGTAATCAAACCCATCACTATTCACTAATACAAACAAGAGCATGGGACGCTTCAAACAATCTTGTCATCTCATGGATTTCCCGAAATAAAATTTCTTGAACTTGTAAAAAGAAACTCTTATCACAAACCCAGACCCAACCATTAGAACATTTCGGTCAGGCCCAGGCCCAGTCGAGGGTTCCCTCGGCCCAGGCCCCAACCGAGAGTTCTCTTTGCCCCGGCAAGGCCGCAACCGAGGGTTTGTTCGGCCCATCATACTTCTATGGTTTTTTGCGTTCCAGAATTTTGTGTTCCCAACAACGATTTGGGCCTTTGCGACTGTGCGAGAACACTTATGACTTACCAGGTCACCAGAGTACAAAAAGCTGCACATGGGGGGAGATGCTATTTGCAGTCAAAAGCTAGGTCAATATCCAGTTTCGGTGCATAACGCGGAAAGGAAATAAAGAAACTATGATGAGCCGATCAGAATCCTGTTCACTACATCGACTGGCAAAGCATATGCAGGATCGATGGGTTTTACTCCTGGGTATTCAAGAAGGGAGAGGCCTGCATCAATCCCGTCATTAGACAAGCAGACACAAATTGAAAGACATTAACAGACTTTATATCACTGCATTAATCTGTCTACCGATTGTCTTAAGTTATGGAGGGACGAGCAATTCGGTAATTCATTGAGCGTAATTTCTCAAGACAGCAAAATTTGAAGATATGAACAGTGAAAGAACCCAAATAAGAAAACTGGAAAAAATCAAAGGACCGACCAAAAAGCAAAAGAAATAATTGGAAGACATATTAGAGTGAAAAGAAAACAAAATGCAGAATTTTTGTAGCATTGTTACCTGCAACTCCGAAGTAAGTGTGGAATACGTCAACTGCATCATCTGGCCTGTCTGAGATCCCACCTTTCTCCAAGTCCTACATTAGAATCATGAAATAAATACAAAGTCGGAGGCCATTGGCTTCTAAAAGGAATCGATTTAAAGGCAAAATCATGGCCACGAAAAAATACCTGGCAGTCCAAGATGAATTTAGCAAGCTTATCTTTGTCAATCCAGTGAACTCTGTCTATCATAATCAAGCTAGAAAGAACCCACCACGAGTAGCAAACCTATAAAACACGGAAAGAGGGTGAATTTAAGGGACCATAAATCCAAATGCCCTATGAGGAAGGCATTGTTTTTGCAGACGATGATCTTATGAATATATAAGTCTTTCGGAAGACAGGTCTCACATCTGGAAGTTTTTCAGGCCGACCGTTTAAACCTCCTGACTTCACTTGTCGTTCACATAACCACCAGCCTAGAAGATCCTTATCGATGTGATGCAAAGAACCAGTTATAGCAAGAGCACCCACACAGCAAAATACTGCGACGATGGATCATAACGTGTATTTTAGACAGAGAATATGACACACCAACAGAACAGTGCAAAAACATGCAACATGAGAAGTACTAATAAGTAATAACCCAAGATTCCAGATAAGATCACATATAGGCATATAGCCAGCCCTCACCGGCAACACAACATTGCAAAAGCGGGGAAACAGATGATTTGATCTTTTCTAAGAATATCTTGTATTCCTTCGTGCCTTTTTCAACAATCAATATATAGGTTTAAATGTACCAATATACACATGTTATTCAAGCCCATTTGAACGTTTTCACTGATATTGTGATGGTGGGTCAGTTAGGGTAGAGACGACTACTACTCTGGATGTAAAAATCTTAAACAGTTAACCCTAAGACCAGCACGAACTGACAAATCATTCACGCATCAATCTGACAGCACCAAGACATCGGACCCCAGGATATGTATTAACAAGTGAAGTGCAGAAAGAAGAAATGTCATAAGACAAGGTACAATAAGGTTCTGCAGACTAAGTCATTCGTTTAACTTGTTATTGAAACTCAAAGAGTATTTGAGCAAACCCACATACTTTGCCCTGCATGAGACTCTCCACCCGGCGTGCAGCCGAAACCCCCATCTAGGTTTTTGCATCTGACTATGTAGTTCACCGCTTTTTCGACATCAATTTTGTCCAATTGACGTAATAGTGACAGACAACAGATCGCAATGTATGAAAATCTGGTGCAAATGACGTGGATGTATGATTAGTTTTTAATGACTATGAAACTATGAAGGGCAGACTATAGAGTGTACTCCAACGCAAAAGGAGCACTTATACACATCATACCTTGTATCAACCTCTCCCCAAATATCTCCTGAAAAAGATCCATCCTCATTTTGCAAGCTAGCAACATCTGAGTTACATTGTTAAGGTCACCAAAACACAATATTGGGTTGTCTGAACTTTTGCATTTAAGCCATAATAAAACCCTTCTCTTAAAATGTTACCATAGTTATAGTGTTAAATGTATATCCTAGTGAAATTTATAACGCTTCAACTCTTCTCCCTAAAGCGTCACAAGAATAAGTTCCTCTCTCTTATAAGAGCGCCAAGATCGACCACATACATACGGCTTTTATTATTAACAACGTTTATTTTAGTTAAATAAGATTTGTGACATAATGGAGTTAGAGTTGAAAAGGATACAATTTGACACCTTATCAATGTCAAGATTGTGTAGCTTGTCAAAAAGAGCTAAAACTTGAACGGCACTGAGAGTGTAGAGAATATGTGGATCATGCCCAATATTGCCACCAAATCCACCTGTAGAAGCAGTCTTGCAAACATAAAATAAAAACCAATACGCCCAGAAAACAGTCTGGTTCACATCATCACAAGCAACTCTATGGAGTTGGATATATAAAACTGCTTGCAACTATGGAGAGAAAATGCAAACTAAAGGCATACTTCTCTGCACAAAATAGCTGAATAATCTTGGTCAAAACATAGAGACGTAGGACAGTTAAGTCCTACAGCTTATGAAAAAGAGGGAACAAATGTCTTGTTAAAACCATCAAGCATTCATATTGTTAATCTCATTGTTTGTCTCTTCAAATTTATCAACGACTTTGATCAACACTTCAAACATTTGTAATCCATGGCCCGTGTCACTACACTAGTCTAACCCTTAGAGCTGCAAATCGGGCCGGTCAAGTCAATTTGGGTTTGGGCTGTGCGGGTTGATACTGCCATTTGGGTTGAGTCTGGTTCGGTGCGGGTAAGTAACGGTACACGTAATGTTCAGCTGGGTTGGGTTCAAATTGAGTTTAGATCGGACCTCATTTTCACTTTCAAGTTATCATTATATGGATTTTGATATCGTAAACTCTACATGAGTACATTCCCTCACAAGTAAAACATTTTGAAGCAGATAACAAAAGAGAAAGCACTAAGTCATTATCACATGGAACATTAACCAGGACTTTGAGCAACACCTCAAACACGTGATTACCCATGGCCCATGTAACTAAACTAAGCAAGCCTCGCAGCAAACATTAGGAATATTTGTTGCCTGAAAATGAGGTTAAAGCGCAAAATGAAACTGCATTGCCCTTAGAGAAATAGCACGCAGATTGTATAAGCTACATCATCAGTTAGAATCAAATTAATCGAGAGGTTACAAACCAGTTTCATGCTGACACTGCATAACCCAAGAAATGACTTCGTCTTGATCCACAACGTGAAGCTTTCCCAAAAGATCCAGCGTGGTAAGTCCCCAATAGGCGCCATTCATTCTCAGGTGCTCCATGACCACCGATTCAAAAGAATCCTTTTTCTGAAAATACGAGCAATACAATAGGACGACAAGTTTCTAACAAGAGCACACATGCTTGCAAAGACAAAATAAGTAAACAAAAACAAAGATTGCTTTCATACAACTGACCTTTTCGACAGATACAATATACCGAACATGCTTATCCGATGCCAACTCCGCCATTCTGTCTAGCACTTCCTTTCTTCTACCCTAGTAGTTCAAATGACATGACTATAAGTATGATTAAGAGCTGAAGCAGGTTATTTGAACAACTACCCATATTGTAAAATCTTAGATTTAGGAGGCGTAGCGACTTAGGGGAGAGCATAGATCGGATATCTGATCTAAATTCAGCAACCCAAATCGGTTATCATTATCCGACTTTATGTATTTGTCAGAATTGTCACTATCTGAGATCCAAACAATTTCAAATATCCGATTTTCAATATCTGAAATTTTTGAACTGGAATATCTGATTGGATTAGATGTTTGGTTTTGATGTTTGTTACAGTTAATAATCATAAAGACAGATCAGAAATTTCATTAGATACAATCCAATATTTCGAATTTTGATTCAGTTCATATAAAACAGATTTAAAACCTCACAAGTTACATTCAACCTAAGAACACCCCAATTTCTTCAATGCTACAATTTCTTTGTCTGACTTCACTATTGATATTGATCATTGCAAGATCTTTCTTCAACTCGTTTATAAGCGATTGAAAACATATTAAGGAAACCGAGTTAATACATGATAATGAAGATTGTAATTACAACTACAATGATGAAGATCAAGGTGAAAACTCGAAAAGAGATGCGGAATTTACATTGTGAGAAATCTAAAAATGATGAAATTACTAACAGCAAGTCAGTAAGACAGTAACCAATGAATCAATTGAAAAACAAAGATCGGAAAAACGACGGAGAAACGATAGAAATCGAATTTGGGAGAGAGTATTCGTGAAAATGAACATGCATAATGGCCACATTTTACTCACAATTAAGCATTGTTAAAAAAAAAAAAAAAAAAGTTCAATTTGATTGAAGAAATATTGATAGTGATAAACATCATAAACCCTAGATTACGCAAAGAAGTGAATATTAACCATCAAAAGCAACAAAATTGGAACAATTAGCACCTAAATTAAGAGTTCAAAGAAGAATAACTGAAATAGCATACTCAAAATTAACTGAAATTGAAAGATAAAAAAGTGCAGAAACAGCAGAAATACCAATTGTTGATGTCGGAAGTATGATGCTTTTGAACGATCGCTGTATTAATTATGCTTTGTTCTTTGCATTTGAGGATGAATAACATGAGGCAAACCCGATCCAACCCTCAAACTCAAGACCCGAATATGATTTAACTTGAATTGACCCGACTAATTATTGCCGAGTCGAATATTTAATGCGACAAAGAGAATATTATTCACGTATCACACAGGCACCGGTATAACCTGAACTAAACTCGATGAAGACAAATATAAAATTAACCCGTCTCAAATTTGACCCGATAAATTCGTTTGCCAGGTCTATGTTTCCCCGACTTTTGGAGTCTTCTATTTTTACTTTCTCTTTTTTATTATTTGAAATAATTGATCTTATTGGATAATCTGACTCGATAACCCGGCCTATGACACCCGAGCTCAATACTCGAACTTGACCCAAAACCTATGTGGACCCGACCAACTACAATCAACTCGAATGTCTATTGAAGCAAACAAATTATTATATGGAATATGATTTACCCAATACTAGGAAATCCAAAAATAATATGAATCCAAAATAACCCAACCCGTCCTACATTTGACCCGAAAATAACAAACTCGAAATTAACTTAACCCAAATTAATTTGATTCAAAAGTGGTAATCGACTCGTCTACTAAGTCTACCCTATATATATTTTTCGTTTAACAAGCAAGATATATACAAGTATATCTGTATATATTTTATTATTATATGCATGACAACATAGTACTCATTCTTTGGAAGTCGTCTGGTATTTACAGTTGAACGTTGAAGATTGAAAAATATTTATTTATTTATATATTTTTATTATTTTCTAACCCCTAAAAAAGATGCAACTTAGCTGTTCATATTTAATAAAAATATGCAAGTGGGGAAAAAAATGAATAAAAAAAGAAAAATCAATTGAGTGAGAATTGACAATTTATACAAGAAGTTTCAAAGAGTTGTCACCAACTCACTAATCACTAATATAATAAAAGGAGGATAAACAACATTTATTTCTACCTTTGTTTTGCCAACAACTTTATCCATCTTTTTTTTGGTAAGAATTCATCTTCTCAATTTTACGTTCCTTCTGTTTTAATTATTTGTTTATCTTTATATTTTTAGATTATACACGTCGTGTGATAAAATAGTTTCGTCCAAAATGTTCATTGATTTTGAATGACGTCAGTTTTGCCTAAATGATTTCGGATGATAATTGAACTGCATTTTAGTTTCGTACAAAGATTATAGTTGTGGTACATAGAATCCTATATTATCAACAATGAGTTGAAGTTTCTTACATACTTTTACTGTAGACTGGTAAATAAGTGTAATGTTACACTATTTTGTCTGAGAATTTGTGTCTTGGTCATGCTAATTTCCCCTCAAAAACTAATCAAACCATTCACTGGTGGAAGTCGACGACGAATAAACACGAGTCTTTACTCGCGATCCTCGTATTAAGTTTGTGTTCAGATCATCACTGTTTTGTCATGTGATTCTTGTTTCTTGTTTCTTGTTTCTGTGTTTGAAGGATAATTTGGTTCATACACTGCATATAATGGGAAACAGTTTCTGTTGTTATCAAGTCGATCAATCGACCATTGCTATCGAAGAGAACTTTGGAAAGTACACGAAAAATCTCGAGCCAGGGTGCCATTGCGTACCTTGGTTCCTCGGTTACCAGATTGCCGGGAAGCTCAGTCTGCGCGTACAACAATTGGATGTCCGCTGTGAAACCAAAACTAAGGTCCGCTTTTGTATTCTTTCCATGTTTATGTCGCGATTGTTGAAATTCTCGAAAATTGGTCAAATTGAAAGTTGGTTGTCTATTATTGGTTAGCGTTCTGCAACAACTTTGTACGCAGTTCTTCCCTTTGTTTAAATTTAGAAATGATCTGATTGACCGAATAGATTTCTCGGATTTGGATGTACAGGACAATGTTTTTGTCACTGTTGTTGCATCCATTCAGTACCGAGCCATTTCTGATAAAGCAAGCGATGCGTTTTACAAGCTCAGCAACACGCGCGAACAAATCCAGGCCTATGTTTTCGATGGTACATCATAATAATTTGAATTTCTTCCCTCATTGCCAGTGTACATTTCAAGAATACTGATCGAGTTTCATATATTACCTCATGAATTCTGCAGTGATTAGAGCCAGCGTCCCCAAGTTAATTTTAGACGATGTTTTTGAGCAGAAGACTGACATTGCCAAAGCAGTTGCCGAGGAACTCGAGAAAGTAAGTGTTTCTATACTGTTTGTTATTTAATTTCTGAAATCTGAATGCATAGTGAATAATGTAACAACTTACTGGTTACTTCACAATTTGAATGTTCATAGGCTATGTCTCATTATGGATTTGAGATCATTCAAACTCTCATTGTCGATATTGAACCCGATGAACGTGTTAAGCGTGCTATGAATGAGATCAATGCCGGTAAGTGTTTCGTCAACCACGCTTCCACCCATGGCCTTCGTATTATCTCTGCGTTTAAAATACTGAAATTTTGATGGCGTGAGGCGCCCACTTTGCCCGCGTGCAGCTGCAAGGATGAGGCTGGCAGCGAGCGAGAAAGCAGAAGCGGAGAAGATCATACAAATCAAAAGAGCAGAAGGTGAAGCCGAGGCTAAATATCTTTCAGGGTTGGGTATTGCTGGCGAGAGACAAGCAATTGTCGGCGGTCTTAGAGAGCAGTGTGCTAGGGTTCTCTGTTAACGTTCCGGCACTCGCTAAGGATGTCATGGACATGGTCCTCGTCACCCAGTACTTTGATACTATGAAGGAAATCGGAGCTTCTTCCAAATCATCCATTGTATTCATCCCGCACGGCCCTGGCGTTGTCAGTGATGTTGCGGCGCAAATCCGAGACGGGTTGCTTCAGGGATCGTCTGCATCTACATCTTAACTTGCACCCTTATTGAATCTACTCCTTCATGTTGTTATAAGTATGTTTGTGCAGATTTGAAATGTTTGTCCTGTGAAGTATACGAGTTTTCTTTATGTCGAGACGTTTTCTTTCGTGTGGAAATACTATTACATGATGTGTGAATTATGACGGTATATTACTTCGACACTTGCGTTTGCGTACATGTTTTTCGGTCTTATCCAAGATTCAAAATCCATCCTACATCACTATGTTTCATCTAGCCGTTCATAACTATCTGTATTAGATCGAATTGGACGCATATTTGAGTCAAAATTCCAGTTCAGGTGGGTTTTTAAAAAAAATTATATTTCCACAAAAAGATGAAGGTATAAAAGAAATTCATAAATATGAAAGAGATCCAATGAAACATAAGATTGTAAATTCAAATAATATTACATTGTTTTCATGGCTGTTTCGACTCGACAGAACGCCCTTACTCTCCCCAACAGAGTAACAAGATATACGGGATCACAAAGATCCCAAAATCCGAAAAATAGAATAAAACATGCATCTTCAAACTAAAAAGAATAGTACAGGTATCAAAGCTTTTATTGCGCATTATTTAGCATGAATATTGTACAAAAGTGCCGGCAAGAACTGGTTCACTCGCCTTTTAGCGAAAAGTTGACGGTGGTTTCATATTCAGTCAGAGGTTTAACTAGAATATGAAGACCACACTGTCGTGGACTCGGGATTTCTGATTTTGAGCCACACATTCCGATATCCACATCAGATTTCTGATCTCTTGCTCCCTTAGTCTCATGTAAGCGAAGAAAACAGCATAATGGAACTGTCGGTCACAAAACAGATGCAATTTTCCCCAATCAGAAAAGAAAATCGAAAGAACAGTAAATAGGCAGCAGTCTAACCGATTCACAGTTGCAGATTCGGTCGCTGGTGCAAGAAATTTATTTTGAACAATCGAAGAAAAAAAGACGAAGAGAAAACCTGTTGTTCAAATGACAAGCAGAGTCTTTTGACTTCCTCCTCATAGAAGGCCTTGTCTAGCATCTGGCTTTCTCCGAAAGACATCTTGGAGAAGATGGATTGATACGGAGGATACTTTTCCATTCCAGAACGAACCTAAATCGAGGAACAATAAACAATTTTCAGGTAGCCAACTCCAAAAGAAAAATTAGACAAATGGCAGTAAGTTTTGGCTTGCGGAGGAAAGGACAAAAGCAATGTTCGTAAACCAATCTCCCTTTCGATTCTGCAGACAGCGTTCCCACGTCTCACATTTCCTCCCCTCAACCATCCCTCACCCGTCCAACAACATTACCAAGGTTGAAGCGCCAACAAGTTTTGCCCATAGAGATTTAATAGGAGTCGGATGTACGAGTCATACGTATGTATTTCTTTTAAGTCTTACCTGTTCAGCGTGTTAAAAACAGATAACGGTAGGTTTTTTTTTTTTTATTTTTGTTTTTAAATTCTGCTTCATAGCACAAGCTAGAAATTCATTATGTGTTACTGAGTTCACTCCATATTTTCTAGCCAAAGAATAGTGAATTTCTCCAGCGGAAATGTCATTGAAGTAAGGTATCCTCTCTTTGAATATGCTACGCCTCTCCTAAGAGAACCCTCTTATGAGGCAACGTGAAGATTGAAGTGTTGAGCTGAATTCCTTATTGTCAACGACCAAACAGAAAGCTAATGTTGAGTAGGCTTCTAAAATCACAAGCCAATACTCTTCCTAACATCCACAACCTTAGCTCATTAACAGTTAACCGTCAACAGAGGTAAGTATCGAAGCCACTACACAAGCTAGCTGCAATGAAGTGCCAAACAAAATCTACTTTTTTTTTTTTGGGTAAAGACGTCATTAGTCCACTATGAACGTGCTCTCTTCATCTTGTTTTTTCTCAACTCATCCAACACTTTCAGAAAACTTTAGAGTGCTTCAAAAAAATCAGTATAAAAAATACTGAAAAAAAAAAGTTTGAGAAAATTTCAGATGACCCCAGAAAACTTCAAATTGAAGTCAAAGAGAACATACCCCAAATCTAACTTAAAAATGCTGGATGCCCAAAAATTAAAAAACTCATTTAACCAGAAAAGCCTGCCGTACAAGTTATTACTCCGTATTACTTCATTTTATGTTCCATTTTGGGTTGTTCAAATTCTTTAAGTTTTTGTTTTGAGTAAGTTTAATAAAATAGAAAACGATCTTAACAGCTAATCCATCCCTTTGTTAATCCCACCCCAAACCTCTCGCAACCTCCGCCACCCTAGTACAACGAGTCAACGACCCAGCAACCCTCCCAACACAACTCGCCTATACCACTTGCAAACCACCACACTACATCCCCAACCCAACTCCTAGATTTGTATGTACTTTTACCCCAAGATGTAGAGATGGAAACATTGACCATTAAATTTGTGCAGCCAAAAAAGAAATGCGAAAGGAAACCGTACTGCCACCAAATCATGTGTTCAGTCCAAATGAAGAGCAACATAGATTCCTACGGTCATACCTGGTCTATATCCTCACATATAGCAAGCTCTTCATGACCATAAGGATACCTATATCAAAACATTTGTTTTAGAACGAAAATTACGAAAAGAACCAAATTACACATCTTAGTGACACTTACAGCAGACCAAAGTTGGAGTACAGCTTCTTACGATCTTCTCGCGTAAGTTCAGTTCCAATGCTGCACAAGTCAAGTCCCCCAAATTACAACAATAAACAATTATAGCAACAACACTTACAATTAGAGCACGACATCAAAGAGAACCCCAATGGTAATTGTGTACAAATGTAGTCATTACAACATAAACTTTCATTGAAACAGAAACGTGATGTTCTAACCTGTTAATCGTAATATTAACAGCTCTTCTATCTGCCTCAAATGAAAGAAGATCAGACATAATTGCTGCTGTAGCCCCACCAAGTTTCTGTGAAAGATATTCATCAAATACATACAAAATTAAATTTGTAAAGCAGTTTGGGAAACATGGGCATAGAGAAGCATACGAAGTGCGACAGTGTGAGGAGGGAGTGGCAGAGATAATCAAAGAAATGAATATGATATTTACCTGACAAAATCTGTAGAAATCTTCAAGGTATGCTTTATAGAGGGTGTTCCTCATAATCTCAATGTTCATATCATCCAAGTCCTAGCGGGGGATAAACAGGAAAACGGATCAAAATTCACACTAAGAAGGAAATTTCCACTTTGGTGTTACGAGGTCTGAGTATAGGATATTTCGAAGCACGGAAATTTCAACAAATATGATATGAGCTTAGAAAAAGATTCACTATGAAGACCTTGCATACAATGTTACATCCATATATATCGGTGATGTTTATAGGGTAATTGTATAGCGAAAAAACAACAATAAAGAACAGTAAAATCACGATTCACGATAGTAAGGTCAAATTTCATTAAAGCCTCATAATTGTTCCACACACATGAAAGATAATGATTTAGATGTTGGATGAGAACTTTGAACTTTATATTTTAGACCAATCAAAGTAGGAGTCAATTAAATGGATTTTGGGTAAACCTAAGGGGACCGAGAAAATATATCAAAATAATGTCACAATGACAGTAACTGTAAGGTCAATCAAATAAAAAACAAGTGCATTTTAATAGTAAGGTCAAACACCCCATATGACTGCATTCCATACTCCTCTCACATAATTTTGCTCTTCTAAATATTTGGTACAGAAGCAAATGTAATAAAATAAGACAATCGCAGGAGGGAACATAAACAATTTACAGAGTACATACTAACGCCATAATCAATTTTCCGAATGCTAATATGCAATTGATGTGAACCACACGTAGAACAATCACTGAATAAATTGTGTTATTATCTTTACCTCTGACGTGATACATTCAGAGAAGTACGGAGCCAAGGGAGTGTCAACAAGCACCAATCTATATAGATCTCTCATATTCTGAGCTACTGCCAGTGTAGCAATACTGATGATAAGAAAAGAAAAACAATGTTAATTAAAACAAGGTTACGACTTACGAGAAAAGCAATGGCATATGCAGAGTTGCAGACAAATTTGTAAAGAACGAACCTGTCAAACATGCCCAAGGGATGACACTTCTCCAACAATTCTTGAACATCTCTCTCGTGCAAGGTCCCAGTTACAATCAGGACAACATTGTCAATCATATGACCATAACTGACAAAGCAAAACAAATATGAGACTAAAAATTAAAGGGTTATTTCATAGCAATAATCCAAACTAAGGTCCCCCTTCTTGTTTTAATCCATACTAACGTTTAACTCAGAATAATCCCAACTATTATATCATTTAACTTAAACTGATCTTTTGGAAGGGTGACCTTCACAACCGGTATTCCTACCTTTTATACCACTTGTCATTAAAAAAATAAAAATAAAAATGAAGCATCCATTATAGTCTGTCACTCCATCACCATTTTCCTGAACAATCTCAACCCATTTGCAAAATTCAAATCCAAAATCGAAGCAACCATGAATGTATTGAACCCACTAAAAATCAATTTGGGGATTAGGGTACAAAATTTGGGACCTTAGTGAGGCACCAGCGGACGGTGGATAAATGACTGGAAACGGAGGCACCGGCGGGCGGTGGTCGTGATGGCCGGTGAAAGCGGCCGATGACGGCGAGGTGGTGGTGCTCGGTCGGGAGGAAGGCGCTAGAAGAGCATCAGTGGAGGGTGATCGCGATGAAGATGAGGAAGGAGGAATTCATGGTGGAGGCGGCAGTCCGCGGTGGACGTGGTGGCCGGTGACAGAAGCCACGGTGAACAGAGTTGGTGGACCATGGTGGTGCACGGTGGTTAGGGGTGCGTTGAGTGGTGGTTGTATGCAAGTGGAGAGTTGGTGGGGACGACCAAAAGCATCGGTGTCAGACGAAGAGTTGTGTGGTGGTGGTGGTGGTGGTTGTCATGGTGGTGATGGTGAAGAGGAAAGAGAGGGAGATGAGGGATAGAGAAAAATGATACTCCGTATGAGATTGTATGAAAATATAAGGTGAAATTTTTTTGAAAGGAAAGTAAAAATGGAGGTAGGAGAAGAAGAGGATGAAGACAAAAGGGGCCCACCATTTTTTTTTTAACCTAGAGTTAACCTGTTGTAGCAGGTCATTTTTGAGCCAAGTTCATTACAAGATAAATAATGTAACAGATGGGATTATTCTGAGTTAAACATTAGTATGGATTAAAATGAGAAGGGACACTTAAGTTTGGATTATTCTCATGAAATAACCCAAAATTAAAAGGGCTCGTAGCCTACTATGTTCACTACATATCCCAGCATTGCATGCCTGAAGAGCCCAAGTGCACATGAATTAACACAGGAACCAAACAATCATCTATGATTAAATAGGCTTAGGAAGTATTAGTCTTCAAATACGATTAATCCACTAATAGTAATATGACCCACCTTTAGTTCACCAGGGAAAAAAAAAACCATTTATCTGTTTAATTTAGAGAGCAGTAAAATACTCTTATGCTAATTTTCACCTAGATACACAATGGAAAAAGGTAACTGACACTGAAAGAACTAATAAATCAAGTTGAAGAATCATGAATCATGATGAGCCATAGTCCTCTATTTGAATATATATTCAGTATTCTTTGCCATTCAACAGTTTCCTACTTTCCTAGTTTCCTACAAGTATTTGTTATGCATCCACCTCGGGGAGAGATGAACGGAATTATTTTGATTGTTAAAGGATTTAGTTGCATATGTAAGAAAGTGTTGGGGGTAATTTGCCACTTCCTCAAAATACAATTCTTAAGAACATTTGCCAATTTGCAAACGGTCATCCAAAGATTTATGTACAAGAGTCAAGACCCTAATAATAATCTTCTTCTTTGTTTATACAAATTTTTTAAAATAGTGAATTGAAGGCAAAAGGTGAATAGGTACCAAGGCATCAAACCATCACAAAATCATGACAAAATGAAGCAAACGTAAAGCTCGAACAAACCAGATCTTGAAGAATTGATGTAACCGTAAAATGATTTATCTTTTTGATAAAAAGTTTTGAAATTACTTACGTGATATATTCGAGGAAGGTTGACAAAGGTTCGGTTGCTTGGGCCAGCATATGCTTATACTCGTCAACCAGCTTAAGTGTGCATTTCTCCACAAGGGTAGTTGTGTGCAAAGGGGAGGGTTCTATATTCAAACCAAAAACCATATATTATATATATAATGCACAATCACAACAATTTATAAAACAGAATAAACTTCTATAAACCCAAACAAAGCACACTAATCTTAATCAAGAAGCAACTAACAAACCGAACCTTCAGATAATTTTTCTAATAAAAGACTTAAGGGACCTCAGCAGGGTCGGCCCATAAATTTTGGAGGCCCTGTTCTAATTTGTAAAATGAGGCCCTGATTTATTTGGTCGAAAACTTATACAGAATTGTTTGAATGTGTTTGATTTTAAAAATTAACAAAAATAACACTAAAGAGGTTTGAACCTTGGTGGCTTGCACTATAGTCACATTTTGTCAGTTTTAACAAATTGGGGCCCTCATTTTTTTTCGGCCATGTTCTGAGAACCAAATAGCACGGCCCATGGGCCGGCCTGAACTTCGGGATGTAATTGTACAATAAGGACTGCCCAAACTATTTCAAAAACAGATAAACCACGTAAGTTCCATTGACTGGAGACTCAAAACTATCTGCTTTGCTTACATTTTGAAGACTTCAATAAACATGAAAAATACAAACTCTTCCAAAAGTACTCTAACAAAATAATTGATCAAAACAACTAGCAGTGAAATTATGCAATCGAAAACTGTTCATCGATTTACTAACACACGCAGTCGTAATCAAAAATCAATTTTACTCTAGAAAACTTTAAATGTGATCATCACAAGTTCAAATGGTTAAACATCTAAACAGACCACTTCACCTCTTACTATACTCTCCGTAGCAGTGAAATAGTGCATCCTACAATTTGCTCATCAATTCACCATTAAACGAGGTCAACATCAAAATCAAATTTCACTCTACGATACCTAAATCGCCAATCAACACTAATTCACACGTTCAAACGGAACAAATAAACGATCGTCAATGTTATACCGATCAGAAAAACAAGCAAATATACTGCAATACTCAAAATTTGAAACTTCATCACTAATTCACAAAATCAGTGATTCATCAAACTTTCAAAATCAATGACGTCAGGAAATACACTTCCAGAAGCCGAAAACTAAATTCGCAATACCTAAATTGCCGATCATCGCTAATTCACCCGTTCAAACAGAACAAATCAATGATCTTCAACATCATACCGATCAAAATAACAAGCAAACATACTTCAATACGCCAAATTTAAAATTCTCCAAAAAAAAACCTAAATCGTTTGATCATTCACAAATTTAATCATCAAACATAGAAAATCAAGGACGAAAAGTATAAGATGAAACGAAGAAATAGTACCGTTTTGAAGATAAGGACCGTAATCAGTAGCAGAAAGGTGCATCTTGATGTCGTCGAGGGTTTCGCATTGACAGAGATTGTTGTAATCAGCAGCAGTGAGAAGACCAGATCTGTAACCTCTAACAATGGCTTCCAAATATCCGCCATGGACGTTGAATGTCAGAGCTTCAAATCCGTACATCTTCCTTCGCTAATTACCTGCTGATGATTTCTTTTGTTTGATCAATTTTTTGTGGAAGGGAAGAAGGGAGGTGGTCTTCGGTTGGAGTTATTTGATTTGTGGGGGGTGAACCGTGAACGTAGTTTTAATACGATTTGATTTTATTTAGCTACGGATGCTCAAATATTTTATCTTCTGCATCAAAAAGGGTACACCTGGCCACGGGTCGGGTCTCAATTTTCAGGGCTTGGGCACGGTTTGTTGTCGTGGGGAGTCGGGTATAGATCGGGTTGGGTCAAAAGGTATAAAATTTTAGAAAAGTAAATGCCTGAGCGGCTGAGCATGGTTTGTTGCTTGGAAGGGTCGCATAGGGTCACTCAAATTGAGACTCATTGGGAGGGCGGCAGGTTGAGCCGGGTCGGACAGGGATCCGTTCAAATGACCAGCTCTAAAAATGAGAAAGGTAGAGATATCAATAAAAAAAAAAAAAAAAAAAGATTAATTGCCAAGAATAATTTAAATTGGTCACTCTTATTACATAAATTATCCGAACTCGAATTAATCCACGAATAATCCCAACTATTAAAAAATCATTCCAATAATATACTTTGGTCAATTTTAACCTGCTTTAATCGATAAAAAAAAAAAGAGGTGAAACTGGTTTGAATTTTACTCAAAATAAGAGTGAAGTAAAGTTAGAGTCGGTTTCACCATTTTTTATACGTGTTAGAGTCGATTGAAATTGGCCAAAGTACATTATTGGAATGGTTTTATAATAGTTGGGATTATTCGTGGATTAATTCGAGTTCGAATTATTCCTGACAATTATCTCCAAAAAAAGGGATATAAAATATTGCAGCGATCTCTCTAAACACCGCTGCATATATGACCAAAAGGCCCTTATCTAAATTGTTGTTTATTTAGTCAATAATATTTGAAAATAGAATTTGTTAAATAAAATCGAAAAATCTCAAAACCTATATATAAATGGAATTTTCAGACAACGTAACTTATTGTCAAATAATAATAGGACATCCAAACTCCTAGACCAGCATATATAATATGTATAAAAAAACCAAAAACAAATATAAATGGGGTGTTTTTAGTAAACCACTCGAAAAAAATCTTGAGTTTTTTCGAGCAATTCACTTGAAAAATACCCCTTTATTATTATTTTACTGTATTTTTCATCTCTACCTTTTTTTTTATTTGAATTTTCTAATTAAAATTATTTTTAAACTTTGTAAATTAAAAAAAAAATAATAATGATTTTGAAAACTTATTAATGTTAATGTTGAGAATAAAAAATAAAAACTTGACTAATCGATTAATTGTCAAAATATGTAAGGACAAACTTGAAAATATGGTAAAATTTTGGGGTGATGTTCAAGGATTTTGCGGCGCCATTTAAGATGGGTTTCGAAAATGAAAAAATAAAAATAAGTTTGTTCAATAAAATTTATATGAAACGGCCTCATGATAATTTCCATTTACAAAAACTTACTCCAGAATTATTGAAAATTCACAAATTCTCATGTGAGATGTCTTACAATATTATTGCAAGACTTCTCATTTGTATTAAATTATATAGTTTTTTATAACATTTTTATTGATAATTTTGGTAGTATAATACCGTAATAACCGTACCATTTTAATACTGTTTGTATCTCCTTTATGGTTAATCGTGACTAAGTTTTATTGAAATCAGTAAATTTATTTCATATTTTTGTACCATTTTAACTGTAATTTGTACTTTGGATCTCACGGTAATTTAATGTGAGACCTTCTCACAAGTATGTAACCTATGCTCAATTAAAAGATTAGCTTGTTAGTTGTTACGATTACAAAAAAAATAAAAAATAATTAGCTACGGAGTAATACAGCACAACCCTTTTTATTTTTAACAACTTGTTAACTTTCTTCTTTTTTTTTTTTTTTTTTTTTTTTTTTAATAATTTCATCCGTCATTTATAAGTTCATCCGTCATTTTTGTATTAATTAATTAAGAAAAAAAAAGATTAACTTGGTCTTACATTAATTTATAATTTAATCCGTCATTTTATATTAATTAATCGCATGCGCAATCATAATGCAAACATGATAAAAAAAATACTCCATATTTTTTTTCAACACTAATTCTTGTGTAAGTCAGGACTTACAATAAATTATTGTAAGTCCGTCTTATTTGTACCCGATTATATAGCTTTTGTACTATTTAAGTGATAATTATGATTAATTGTTACTAAATTTTTTTAGTACCCCTGTTAGTCCCTGTTAGTGACTCTAGTAGATTTGTTTCATGTTTTTGTACCTAAAGCTATGATTTGTCTGTAGTACCACATTAATTTAGTGTAAGTTCAGCCTTACAGGAGAATTATTGTTTTTTCAAAATGTGTACTCCGTAATAAAACGTGATTATCATGAACAAAATCTTTACGATTTGCATAACTATGAAAATAAATTCCACTTATCAAACAAAGAAAAATATAATTTACTTGTTGAAAAATATAAACTATGATACATTTCTTAAAAAAAATAATAATAATAATAGTAATTATGATGCATAATAAATCTGTATTTATTCAACGTAAGAGAAAAATACATCGAATACATCCTCTCTTAAATGGAATAAAATGAGAATTGAATCATAACATCATAACAATACTATATAAATGTTCCTAATTTAGCCATTTGATTAATATGTGGAGATAATTAATCATGGAAAAATTGATACAAAATCCTTAAAAACATTGAATTATTCAACCATTTCCATTATTTTTGGGTCTTAATCACTGAAGATTTTACAAACAAAAAGTAAATCAACAATCAAATAGAAATACATTGTCCTACAAAAAAAGAAATTGTAACTCACATTACCTTCTTTTTATAGAAATTTGTATTTTTTTTTTGTTATAAAAAAAACCCGATGTTATACTGTCGACACTACACTGAAATCGTCTAATTATACGATAAATGATCAACGAGAGAGCGCGAGTTCATCAGGGGCTAGTGAAGAAATCGAAAATGGGTTCACGTAGGAACAAATTTTGGGTTGTAGTTCTCTCGTTGTTCGCTATATGGTCAGTTTTAATTTGTCTTAATTATTCGTCTTTGATAAATAGTGTATCATCGATAGCTAGGCTATACGTATATTACGTAGATTATGTACAGCCTGTTCAAATTGTTTCGAATAATCCAAATGATAATAGGAGTAGTATTGCCACCATAATAAACGATCATAAGGTCGTCGAAGGTAATGAGAGGAAAGATTTGGAGGAAAACGAGGGCAAAATATCGGATGAAAATAAGGAGGAAGTCGAGAAAAATGCAGAGGATGATGAGATTGATAAACTTTTGGATGTGAATATACATGATCTTATCGAAAAGGGTGATCACGACCATGACCACGTCCACGACCAGGATCACGTACAAGAACAACCTAAGTCTATTGAAGAAGGTCGTCGTGATCGGCCAAATGAGGAGAACGCAAAGGCGAAAGAGGTAACACAAGAAAATGCGCAACATAATTTGGTTCCGAGGAAAAGGAAAAGGAAAGGGAAATCGAAAAGAAGAAAATCTAAAAGTTTTCCAAACACACAACAAGTAGTTTCTGATTCTAATCAAGAATCGTCGGGAAATAAGGCAGTGGAGGCGAATGCAAATTTGTCGCCTCCACCACCGTCGTCACCACCACCGCCACTGCCACTGTCTCCCCCACCACCAGCGCTGAGAAAGTGTGTTACGGAAAGGGCATTGGATGATCAAAAGTCGTGTACAAATCGGTACATATACATCCAAACTCTTCCTAGAAGATTTAACTTGGATTTGCTAAGAGACTGTAAATCTTTAGATTTGTGGATGGACATGTGCCAATATATTCGGAACTCGGGTTTAGGCCCGAATCTTCCAAACTCAGATCGAGTTTTCTCCGACAACGGGTGGTTTGCGACGAATCAATTCTTACTAGAGGTGATTTTCCATAATAGAATGAAACAGTATGATTGCTTAACTAACGATTCGTCTAAAGCGTCGGCTGTATTTGTCCCATTTTACGCGGGACTTGATGTCGCGCGTCACTTGTGGAATACGGACTCAAATGTGAGGGATTCAAGTGGTTTCGAGCTCGTGAAGTTCTTAAAGAGGAAGCCAGAGTGGAAAAGGTGGTGGGGCCGAGACCATTTCTTCGTGGCAGGTCGAATAACGTGGGATTTTCGCAGGTCGACAAACGTGAAAGACCCCGACTGGGGGACTAAATTTCTGTACTTACCCGAAGTACGAAACATGACGGGTTTGGTAATCGAATCATCACCATGGAATAACAATGATTTCGGAATACCTTACCCGACTTATTTTCACCCTGCAAACGACGAGGAAGTGTTTGATTGGCAGTCCAGAATGCGAAAACAGTCTCGGAAAAATCTGTTTTGTTTCGCTGGTGCACCGCGACCTGACAGACCTGACTCGATCAGAAACCAGTTAATAAAACAGTGCGAAAACTCTAAGAAATGCATGATGATACACTGCAACAACTGGAAGAATAAGTGCCATAAACCCGAGGAACTAATGAAAATGTTTCAAAGTGCAGACTTTTGTCTACAACCACCTGGTGATTCGTACACCAGAAGGTCGACATTCGACTCAATACTAGCAGGCTGCATACCCGTTTTCTTTCATCCAGGTTCAGCGTACATCCAATACTTATGGCATTTCCCCCGGGAATACGAACGCTACTCGGTATTCATACCAATGTACGACATTCGAGACGGGAATGTGAGCATACAAAGCGTACTGGAGAAAATACCAGCAAACAAAGTCGCGGAAATGAGGGAGGAAATAATAAAATTGATTCCGAAAATCGTATACGCTGATCCAAGGTGTAGGCTTGAGAAAGTAAAAGATGCATTCGATGTAACAATAGATGGGGTTTTAGATAGAGTTGATAAGATTAAAGAAGATATGAGGGAAGGTAAAGATGATAGTTTTGGGTATGATGAAACACAGTCTTGGAAGTTTAGATGGCTTGGAAAATTGGTACAACATGAGTGGGATCCTTACTTTTCTGGGTCATTTGATACCAGAAATTTCACTAATTTTTAAAATTTTAAGTGTTAGTTGTTTTTTTATTTGTTTTTTAAATTATTTTTGTTTTTGTAATTTTTTTGTAAGAATTAAGTACAGTAGATTAATCGATTTTACTTTATTCAATATTGTGCAGGATTGCATGAGTATAGTAGAAACGATCAAATTTTTATAAACGTTGGATTCTAATCCACGCATTTACGGGTAGTTCTATAGTAAAATCGTTGAACACATGAGACTTATAATAGAATTAGTCCTAGTTCTTTTTGGCTTATAAGAGTTGTACTTATAGGAGCTGAACTTATAGAAGTTGAAATTATAAAAACTGAACTTATTAAAGCTGAATTTATAGAGTTTAACTATGTTGAAATTAGAGCTTGCTTAAACTTATAAGAGCTAAACTTATTAGTGCTAAAGAGCAGGGTCTTAGTACAATAACTAATGTGTTACATGCTATCTATTCTCATGACTCAGTGGCGGATCTTAAAAAAAGAGAAAAGAGAAATCTCGGGGGTTGAACATATTGTATTCACTAATTTATTTACACTTGAAATCGTTGATATGGTTAATTATTTTAATTAGTAAGATACAAAAAGAAAATCAATAAAACTAGCACCCAAACGACTAGGGGTGTGCAAAAAAAACCGAACCGATAAACCGAACCGAAAAAACCGAGAACCGCAAGTTTTATAGGTTCGGTTCACCGAACCGTTTTCTCTTAACGGTTCGTCGAACCGAACCGTTAATATTAACGGTTTTCGGTTCGGTTTCGGTTCGGTATTTTATATTAACGGTTCACCGAACCGAACCGATAAAAAAATAAAATAAAAAAATAAAAAAAAATAATAAAAACTAAAATAAACGGAGACCACAAGGATAATTAGCAGTAATACGCTTCCCCTTCCAAAACCCTACGTACTGTTTGATCACACCTTCCATTTCAGGGGTCACCACAACCTCAAGCACGCGCGGCACGTGGTAAAGTTTCATCGGAGACTTGACTTTGACCCTGGACCCTACTTTCTCAAGCTTGCTTTTGACTTCGGCGTCTTCGGAGGCGGCGGTGGAGGCAGCGGAGTCAGATCGGAGGGCGACCTCGCAGCGGAGGACGGGGAGGGAGGCACATGGGCGGGAGTTGAGGGGGAGAGAGTGGAGACGGGGGAGAGGAGAGTGGCGCGTGATGGTGAGAGGAGAGAGAGGCGCGTGGTGGTGGGTGATGCGGCGGAGATTACGGTTGGTGACGTCATTTTGGGGGATTGTTGTGAATTTTGTAGGGTTGATTTGATTTGATCGGAAAATGGTGTTTCTTTGGTTAAGGATGATTTGGAAGTCAGAAAACCGATAAGGTGTAATTTTGAACGGATAAAAACTAAAAAATATAAAATATAAAATAACAAAAAATGTCTACATTTTGTTAGAATAAACGGTTTTGATTAGCAGAAATGCAAAGCAGATTAACAAAGAACCGGCAAGAAAGAGCAGATTTTAAGCGGTTCGGTTTAAATTCGACTTTTAGCCGGCAAACCGTAACTGCAGATAAAATTAACGGTTCGGTCTGCTGACAGATTAATGAACACCCTACAAACGACGCAACATAAAAGGTAGCCTCATCAGGGAATCAAATGTGATTTTGCTACTTGATTTAGCGAAACAAAACCTCTTGCGTCGTATTTTGTATCACAACATGATTGACTCATCTTTTGCTAAATTATTTCATTACGGAGAAACAAAACCCTAATTACTAAAATTAAATCAATAAACTTAATTAAAATTTAATTAATATAATATAATATATTGACTAGCCCCCTCTCCCTCTTTTCTCTCTAAAAAACCTTGAACTTTCTCCTTTTATGGAAATTTATTATCATCACTTTTGATGATAATAAGCCCCTCAAATTCGTAAAATTCTCTACAATATTATTGATATTATTATTAGTATAATTAAAATAAATTAGTTTTCTCATAAGGAGAGTTTTATTCCCACTAATTGGTGGGTTTGTTCTCTATTTATTAGAGTTTTCTTTTGTGTTTTGACAATGAGAAGGATTAATGTGATGTTACAAACGATATTGAGTTTTCGACTACAATCTATGAAATCCAATGAACTCTCTCTACAAAACCATATTGGATCCACAGAGCCCCTCATGGAAGGTTGTATCATGAAGCAGCGATATAATAGAGGCGGGTGTGCAGAAGCGGTATATTTTTTCACTAGAGATCTTTGTTTTAAGGAGAAGAAATTCGTTTGGATCTTTGTAGTTTTGTTTTCGGTTGATTTTGTTATCATTTGTATGCGCGATATAATTTATTTTTAATGAAATTAATCTTTCTCTAAAAAAAAAAAAAAAAAAAAAAAAATTGAGAAATCAATTGTATTATATGCATATTTAGATCTATGATTAAATGTTCTAATAAATTAAAAAAGAATTTGACAACTGTATTTGACAAGTATGAAAAGAGGGAGAAAATTTAATTTTAAGGGGCCATGTGTGAAAATATTATGATGAAAAAAAAAAGTACAACCGATTAACATTTGAATACAATTAAGTACTTCGTATAACGTAAAATAGAGTTGTTTGAACTTCTTTTGCATGTTGGGGGTAGACTTGGCCATGGGCTGGGCTGCCTGCCACGAGTGATAAATTGACCTGTAAGGAAAGGCCCGATGGGTCGGGTCTCAAAATTCATGGCCCGAATATAGCCCGTTGCTTGGACGGGTTCTTGATAGGCCGTGCCAGGCTAAGAAATGCGGCCCATTGAGCGGGTTTGGCCGAGCCACCCAAACAAATGGCCACCTACCTAGTTGTTGGTTGAGGGGAATTTGGCCCATTCAAAATTTCACATTAGTTAGACAACCCGAGTACCCGACTAACCCAAAAATGACACAAACAACTAAAATCTCTGATAAACCCTGGAGTTGAGCCCTAATTTCCCCAAATTACAAACTTCAGAATAATCAATCAATTGAACAGCAAACAAAAACCTCTAAGAAACTTTACGCTCACAGTTACTACTGATTTACTGCAATTGCATTCATCTGAAATCACCCTTTAATCTCTCATTCATCATCAAAGCACATAAAAATGCTGTTGATTTCTCGCCTTAAATCGCATCACATAAACCCTAGGGTTTATGCAGGGTTTTACAGTGTATCCAGCAGATCAGAGATTAATCTCATCAAACATTTCTGCACCACCAATTCTACTGATGAACCCTCTTCGGAAACTCCCTCATTGATCGAAAAAACCGGCGAAAATGCCGAAGAAACGCCGAAATCTGATGTGGGTTTGGAGTCAAAAGGAGAAAAAGCCGAAAAAACGCCGAAATCTGATGTGGGTTTGGAGTCGAAAGGAGAAAAAGCCGAAAAAAGGCCGAAATCTGATGTGGGTTTGGAGTCAAAAGGCGAAAATTTTCAGAGGCAGAGAAGTTCCACTCGAGGTAATCGAAAGAGTCCTGAAAAATTAGAGGATCTTATATGTAGAATGATGTCGAGTAGAGTGTGGACGACACGATTGCAGAATTCGATCGTAATTTAGTTCCCAAATTTGATGATGATCTTGTGATGAGTGTGTTGGAAAAGGCCCGAAATTCTGACCATGCTTTGCAGTTTTTTAGGTGGGTTGAGAGGTCGTGTTTGTATAAGCATAATCAAGAAACTCATATGAAGATTATTCAGATTTTGGGTCAAGCTACTAAGCTTAATCATGCTAGGTGTATTTTGATGGATATGCCGAGTAAGGGCGTTGCGAGGAACGAGGAGATGTTTGTGGATTTGATTGATAGTTACGGGAAGAGCGGCATTGTTCAGGAGTCTGTTAAGATTTTTCAGGAGATGAAGGAGTTGGGTGTCGAGAGGAGTGTTGATTCTTATGATACTTTGTTTAAGGTGATTTTGCGTCGTGGGAGGTATATGATGGCGAAGAGGTATTATAATAAGATGTTGGAGGAAGGGATTGCGCCTACAAAACATACGTTTAATTTGTTGTTGTGGGGGTTCTTTCTTTGTCGCAAGGAGGAGACTGCGAGTAGGTTTTACGAGGATATGAAGAGTCGGGGGATTATGCCTGACGTAGTTACTTATAATACGCTGATTAATGGGTTTATTCGTTTGAATAAGATTGAGGAGGCGGAGAAGGTGTTTGTGGAGATGAAGGGTAGGAACATTGCTCCTACCGTCATTAGCTATACTACCATGATTAAGGGTTATGTTTTGTCGGGGAAGGTAGATGATGCATTTAGGTTGTTCGAAGAGATGAAAGGCTTTGATATTAAGCCTAATGCTGTCACGTACACGACACTGTTGCCTGGGCTTTGTGATGCTATGAAGACGTCAGAAGCTCAAATGGTGTTGGACGAGATGGTGAAGAGACGTATTTCTCCGAAGGATAATTCAGTCTTCATCAAGCTATTAGCTTGCCAATGTAAGTCGGGAGACTTAAATGCAGCAGCTGATGTTTTAAAGGGAATGATAAGTTTAAAGATTCCGACTGAAGCTGGACATTATGGCATATTGATTGAAATTTTTTGCAAGACTAGGGCGTATGATCGAGCTGTGAAATTGTTGGACAAATTGGTTGAAAAAGAGATAATATTGAGGCCACAAAGTACCTTGGATATGGAACCCTCATCGTATAAGGCCATCATGAACTATCTTTGTAACAATGGGCAGACAGCGAAAGCAGAAATGTTTTTCCGACAATTGATGAAAAAAGGTGTGCTAGATCCTGTTGCTTTCAATTATCTGATTCGTGGGCATTCGAAGGAAAGGAACCCTGAGGCGGCCTTCGATATCCAGAAGATAATGATCAATAGAAAAGTACTGCCTGACGCTAATTCTTACTCCCTGCTTATTCGTAGTTTCTTGGAGAAAAGTGAACCCGTGGATGCTAAAGTGGTTTTGGATAGTATGATTGAGAATGGTCACTGCCCCGATTCGACGCTGTTTAGAATGGTGATGGAGGGTCTCTTGAAAGATGAAAGGATTCAAACTGCGAGCCGTGTGATGAAAACCATGTTGGAGAAGGGAATAAATGATAACATGGACTTAGCGGCACCCATCCTTGCAGCACTCTTCAAGAGAGGTCATGTCGAGAGGCTCTTGGAAGAATCGATTTGCTGATGCAGAACGGATGTGATGTCGACACGGATCATCTTTTGTCCGTTTTGAGTGAAAAGGGGAAGACTATAGCTGCTCTTAAACTTCTGGATTTTGCTTTGGAGAGGGATTTCACGTTGGACTTTTCGAGTTACGATAAGGTGTTGGATGCTCTATTGGCTGCTGGCAAGACCCTTAATGCTTACTCGATTTTGTGCAAAATATCAAGTAAAGACGGTACTACTGCTCAGAAGAACATTGAGAGTGTAATCAAGACACTCAATGAAGAGGGAAACACCAAACAAGCTGATACTCTCAGAAGAGTAATGTCGGGTGAGAAAATCATGAGACCTAAAACAGGGAAGCAGCACAAACAAGACGTCGCAGTTTAACTTTATTGCAGGTATGTGTCACTAATTGCTTGCATTATGGTGCCTTTTTGTGTTCATCTTCAGCTTCACTAATACGAAGTACGAGTACTACTCAAGGAATTGTTTTCCCTAGAAGTCATTGCTTGTTACTGGTTTTTTTTAACTGTTGTCTGATGAGTTATGTCCGTATACATTTCAAACAATTCATTTTTGTACACAAACCTAAAGTCTTTTGCAAAGTACTCCATTTCCTTAGTGTATCAACAGCTTACGTTTGCTGTTAATCATAAGAGTTCTATAGTTTCTGCAAATACGTCATCTAAACGAATGTTGTGTACAGACTGTGTACAATGCTTACATACTAGGCAAGAATAATGTAGCTGACTTTTTTTTTTTCCTGCCCAATTCAACGTGTTTGTACGGAGTACTTAAATTTAGTTTGGTTATCTATGTAGGATGTCCTGAGGAATATGCTCCAGCCAACTTCTGCAATTCTGATGCTAATTTAAGGCGAAATCTGTCGGAAAAGCAAATGAATGGAACAGGTTGGGAGGGAAACTTCTTGCTGATCAACCATCTTTAGGAACCTGTAATCATCTACATGGCCCTCGTCTGTGTTTCTATTTCCCTCATATTTCAGTTTTCTTGGCTCTGTTCAAGTTCTTCTAACAGAGCGTTTTTTTTTTCTTCGAATATCATTTTAGTGGATGTATGCGAAGACCTTTCTGCTTCGTTTGTTTCAAGTTCACTCTCAAGTTCTGATATTTCGTACTTTTTGTGGTTCAGCATGGAAAGACCAGATTCATTCAGAATTCAGTAGTAACAGCTTATGAGACTTATCTTCGTTACTTTAACGATCATGCCTACCGTGTAACACAATATCTAACCTACTGCTAGTGTTATTGTCAGTTTCAGTGTGTGTACTCGAGATTCTGTCTATGTTTTACCCTATAGATGCTATAAAAAGATGCTTTCAAGGTGATTACATTTAGCATATCCAAGAGGTAATGGTGGTTGTCACCTTTTTTCATTTTGACGACAGTCCCTAAATACTTTAAGGAATGCTTAGTTTATGGTCTTAGACTCATATTTGAGTAATAGCTTGGTGCTTTATCACGGAAATTACGATAAATCGATTTAGCAGACATTGTGCTTACTATAATTGTTGTATATTTACGTCCCTTGGGTTTGAGAGCCAGTCGTTTATTTATCACATGTTATCGTTGTCAGAATTTTTGGTTTAAGAGTTTTGCATTATCACGATCACCTGTATAAGTTGTTAGGTTTGGCATTTGCCGGAACCTTTGAGGTTTTTAGGTTATATAATGTTGACTTAGATGTGTCTGCTGTTGGCATATATATACGCCCCTGTCTATTTTGAAATACGGCTTATTAGTACTGAATATTAAGCCCGGTGTCGTTTCTACCATACTGTAAACTTCTGTCGTGATCCCCTGATTTGGTAACAGATGACGGTCAGAATAACTGTGGACACATCTGTCACTGAAATTTTGTGTTCTTTTTTCTCTGTTGTCACAGTTTTGGTCCTTGATTCTTCGTATTACTCTTCCAAGTTCATGCCAGAGCTGTTTCAATTGTTTTGCATCTATATCTTCTCTTGTGAATTTGATAGAAGTATAAAGATTATCCATATTAGTGTATGAACATAGTGTTTTTGCGACTTTAAAAGACTTATGATGGGCTAGAATTTTAGTCATGAAATTAATGTCGAAACTCGAAAGAAACAGATTTGAGATGTTAAAAAATCGATTCGGATGAATCACAAGAAACCCAGCTTCATTTGGCTGATACATAGAGTTGAATGCGCGTACATTCCATACTCTCGTTTACAGTCCTCATTGTTTGATACTTCGTACTTATTAATGTCAGATACGTGAATGCTAACTTGAGCATATGACAGATGAACAGTTTAATGAATTATATAGTCTACAGAGTTAATATTACTAAAGTTGAGTTTTTTTGCTAAATAAATTACAATAGTTTCTTGATGTGGTCTTTGAGATCTGGTGTTGAAGATGTTCTAGATAGAGAAAACGGGAATTGCGGCTGCAGCATCATGAAGCTGCCTGCTGCCTGGGAATTCATTGTTGACGATGTTGACCGGTTTAAGAAATGTGGTATACATTCCTTGTTGCTCTGGGGCAAGGTAGAAATCGATATTCCGGGACTTTGATTTCCCCATCTCAAGCTTTGCGCCATAGACTCGGCGTTTATTCGACTTGTGTTCATGGCGTTATTGTTACTGCTACCCACCATTGTCGAAATTGCAGCCGCTACTGCAGATTGAAAACTTGGGTCCGATGTGAGTACCTTGGTTAACGTCTCTGTCAAGTAATGCTGAGAAGACGTGGAAGAAGTAACACTGTGGTTGATCCTGTCCATGGATGGATGATTAATCTGTTCTTGTGACGGTTTTCCAAAACTTATTGATCCCGCAGAATTTGTGTTAGAGGTCAGGGAACCATAATTTGGGTAGCTTGAACTGCTCCAAAGAGTTGGAAATGTAGCTGCTTCGGAAGAAGAGAAGTCGAGACTTCTAGAGTATTTATGTGAAGGAAAGAAGTTAGACGAGAACCGTTTAGTGAATTGTGAAGAGGAATTGGCAGTGAGGTCGAGGGTTATCGTTGGTGGTGTTGGTGAAGAGCAGTTGGGTAAATTAATTTGTCCTGGTTTTGAATTGTTGTACAGAGTGAAGTTTAATCCGTTAAGATTAGCAGTCGTGGTTGCAGAGGCAGATAAACTAGGGTCTTGCGAAGTTGATGAGCCAGACAAGAGAATAGACGCTGCTGCTGACGTTGTCGACGCCATAGCTGTGGCTGCTACTGGAAGTGGGTGGCTATGTGTTCCTTCGTAAGTTGTTATCAAAATGGACATGTCGTCAGAACATCTTTGCACCTGAAAGATAGATGACGTTGAATGTCAAATCACCTATATCTATTAACATAAATGGGTGTGACGTGATTCCAAATAGCGATGATTTTGACGTGAATACTTCTGTTAGTTTTACAGCCAGTTTTCGTCATGAAAGTAGACGGTACTCACTTGTTTTCTTACTGGGCACGCAGGTGCTACTGTGCAGCGATAATAGGCTCGTGGACATGGATTGCCTTTTGCTATTTTCTGCCCATACTTCCTCCATTGACATCCATCATTCATCTGCGTAATTTTCATCAAGGTCAGAATTATAATCACGATAATCATCGACATATATGATTTCACTCACGTCATGCTACTTGTTTTTTACTTACTGTTGGGGTCTCGCATCTTGCTCTTACGGAAACCCTTGCCCTCTTTGGGCTATTTGATTGGTCAGACTCTTCTTGTTTTTCACTCTTATCCGTCGTCTTCAAAACTTTACTAGGTCTGCAAGCATCCTCTGTTGTATCATCATCGTCTTTTGTGTTTTCAATCTCGTTGCTTCTCTCTGATCTGACATCCGTTAGATCGATACAAGGCGTACTCTTAAATTCCAGTCCTAGGGAAAGCCCTTCACTCATTAGCTCCACGGACTTTCTATCTTTGGGGGAAATTCTACTAACATCATCCTTTTTGCGTTTGCTCGCACTTTGAAATCCTAGACTAAGTGAAGTTTCAGGGTCGTCTTCCTTCTTTGCCTCCGCTTTTGGAGATTTGACCTCCAACATTGTCGGATGCTGCTCGTGTTGAAGGATTTCATTGAAGCGTGTTTGTAGAGACCTGTAATCGTTCTTGATTTGCTCTAGTGTCTTTTTTAGTCTTTCGTTTTCTTCTTTCATGTCACCCATTTCCGCTTCCGTAGATTCGAGGTTGTCCTACACAATTGTCAATAGACGAGATTCCAGAGAACATTAATCATCCATCTATTTTCAAAATAAATTGTGTCATCGTAATTTTGGGTGGTTAGTTTTGATTTACTAACGGTAGCTTATGACTGATCATTTTAACATATATGATGTCCATTTTAATTTCAGTTCTTATTTTAATTCGAAACATAAGAAGTTACTCCCTCCATTCATATCCAAATTGCAAGTTTCTCTTTTGTACACTATTCACTCTTAGACGTTTAATTTCAATTATCTCTCGATACGTAAATATAGATATATTCATGTGTGATCTTGTTTGATTCGTCTTTATGAGTAGAAAATTAAAATATATTTTTTACATTTTTTGAATAAGCGTAAATTTAAAGATATGTAAGCTACATGAATCGTCTCGGCAAATGTGAAAAAAGAAAGTGGTAGTTTGGATTTGAATGGAGGGAGTATATTTTACTCAATAATAGTATAAAAGACATTAAAACGGTAATTTTCTTTTTCCTGTTAAACGGATACCTTGTATATGTCTTATGTGGCATTTGTCGTATTCAAAAGGTAAGTAAGAATTGTTGAGAAATGATTGTCATACAAAAAACGAAAAGTGATGTGAGAAGAAGTGCTTGAATTCAACAATGACATATGTGATGTATAAGTACATGTATTTTTTTAACCATTTGCTATATAAAAATGAATAGTAAATTAGTAATACTTCGTACTTCCTCCATTCCAATAGGTTCTTTACGTTTGCTTTATGCACGTACATCAATACTCGTTTTGTTTCGTTCATATATTTGGTTTCGTATTCTCGAAAATTTTAAAATTTTGATATTAATAATGTGCTCGATACGACAATTAAAACAAGATCACACATGACTATTTTTTATTTTGTATTTTAGAAGTTATATCGAAGATTATACACACTTGTGAATAGTGTCAAAAAAGTGAAACGTAAAGAACCTATTGGAATGGAGGAAGTATTATTTTTGTTACATGTGACTAAGGCTACTGTACGGTATGTACCTTTCGAAATATAAGTCAAAGGTACACAATTGGTTAAGAAATATTCGTTGTAAACATAAGGTTTCAGACATATATCTCGTCTTTGTAATGACCAGGTTTTAGACATATAATGACCATGTTGTAACGTGGAAAAGTAAAAAAAGGTAAGGTGTACCTGAAATATTTTCCATTTATCGACCCAAAATGTTCTAAAAAGTAAATTGGAGTATCTCATATGGTCTTATATTTAGAAACTTTAGTGATGTAAATAAGTACCCTTTGTTTCGGAATATAGTAAAAACTGATAATAAAGGCTTCGCTCGTCTTATATTAAGGAGTATCAGTTGATGGTGCAGTTCTCTACATAATTCTCGACATCGCTTGCAATATATGAAAATCGAACTATTTGAAATCATATAAAGGAGTTACCTCGTTCTCGAGCCTGAGTATCTGTTTCGTTGGAGAAGATGTGTTGGAGCTCATGTCCTCGTCTTTGATTATCAGCTGAAAATAGTGTAGCCAAATTAATTTATCGTTACTCATTAGAATTGCTTTGAACTTGGATCTATGCCCTTTCATTGCATAATGGTACACAATTACACATGATTGAATTTAGCAACGACCAACGTGAACGATGTATTTTTTCGAGACTATCTAGTCGTGACTGTCATATACTCGTTAGAAAGGATAAGCGTTCACGTTTTTGTTAGAGTATAAAACCGATCATAGGATTTTAACTATCAGCTTAATATTTTGGTTGACTTAATTTTTTTGACATAGTATCAGAGCCCCTCTAACCCTGAAAGTTACGAGCTCATCAAATCTCATAATCCAAGTTAAAACGGTTCATTTATTTCGTATGCAACTACACAAAACCGAAGAAAAATGTGAAGAAATCAATTTACCTTCTCTTCGCTACGTCTGTCTTCAAAACTCACGATTTCAACATCCATTTGTTTGGTTTCGTCGCTAACACCAGAGTTCTGTTGCTTGGTTTCCATCTTCTCTTCTTTCGAAATTCTTGGATAAATAGTCTGTTTTTGTCCTTTTAACTACCAAAACATGTACTTGGTTGTCTTATAGAAACACCAAGAATTGACTTGGAATTAAAAAACTATTCTCCATCTCGTCTCATGACGAAAACATCAGCAATTTTATAAGTTAACTAGGCAACGAAAACCTATTTAATTATCCACGACGAGTTCAACTTCAGTATATAATATTCCGACTGTACCAGGATAAATAATACTCGATAGTTTCAAGTGGAGAAAAATAGACTCGAATTAGGTGGATTTTCACTGCTTGTCGCATTATTTTAGTACCGAGAAAATGTCGTATGAATACCGTTCAAGAATCATGAGCAGCATAACTTTGTACTACAGAGTACGAGTAGTTGTTTTTATTATATAATGGGGACTTAAAACTCCAAACAAATTTCATCAATTCCTTCATGCTGAATTAAAATAAGGGAGACTATGCTGTCTACTGTGTTGACCTCTTAGGCTAATTTAGTAGTAACCAATCTTCGATAATCCAAAAACGTCGTTGACTGCCCTTTTT